>VWZN01009174.1:12815-26646 GCA_013396955.1 Regulus satrapa
AAGAAAAGCATTATTAATTTCCTGAGATCTTCCACAGTTTAAAGTTAAAATTCCAGAATTTATCAAATCAGTGTTGTTGCATTACATATTTGAATATACTGTGACTTAAAAGTCTTGATTTTATAAACAGCAGTTACTACTGCTGACAACTTGAAAAATATTTCTCAGATATTTCTAAAGTCAATTAAATTAATTTTTTTTTTTTTTTTTCAAACATCACTATTTAATGTGCCAATTCAGGAAAACCTTATAAGTAAAACAAATAAGTCCGATGAACGAATTAATCCTAGGCTGCATTAAAAGGAGCAGGGCTAGCAGGTCAAGGGAGAGGATTCTGCCCTTCCACTCCTGTGAGACCCCACCTGGGGCACTGCATTCAGCAAAATATCCTCATGACAGAAAGGACACTGACATGTTGGAGACTGTCTAGAGGAGGGCTACAGTAATGAAACACCTCTCCAATGAAGGCAGGTTGAGACAGTTGGGGTTGTTCAAACTGGAGAAGAGTTTCAGTGAGACTTTGCAGCAGCCCTGCAGTATTTGGAAGGGTTCTATAGGGTAGCAGAATTATTCCCCATTACTGGTAGTTGTGATTGAAGGTCTTGAAGATTCATTATAGAGATTCCTTCCAGTACCTAAAGGAAGCCTTCAAGAAAGATGGAGACAGACATTTTAGCAGGACCTTTTGCAACAGGATAGGAGGTAATGGCTTTAAAGTAAAAGGGAGTAAATTTAGATTAGATGTAAGGAAGAAGGATTTTTACAATGAGGCTTGTGAAACACTGGAATAGGTTGCCCAGAGAGGTGCTGGATTCCCAGTCTTGGAACTTTCAAGGTCAGATTGGACAAGGCTCTGCACAACCTGATCTAGTGGAAGATATCACTGCTCATTGTACAAGTTTTGGGCTGGATGACCTTTAAGGGTCCCTTTCACTTCAAACCTTTCTATGATTCTATGTGCTGGATGGATGGATGTGTATGTGTCTGACTATTATAATTAAAACTTGGGATAATATGGGCTCAGGGTTTGTTGGTTTTTGGGTTGTTTTTGTTTTGTTTTGTTTTGGTTTGGTTTGGTTTGGTTTTGGGGGTTTTTTTTTGGTTTTTTTTGGTTTTTTTTTGTTTTTGTTTTTTTTTTTTTTGTTTTTTTGTTTTTTTTTTTCCCCAAAATACATTTAGATAATGACCTGGCTTCTATAGGAACTTGTAACAATTTTTGTAGGCATTTATTTTATGACATCTCAAGAACTTGTTTTCAGTTTTAGGAAATACTAATTACTTTTATTTTATATATTTTTGTTTGTTTTCCACAAAGCTGTATTTGCAGTTTCGTATCTTAACCTCAACTGTTTGATTTTTTTTCAATATTACATGACAAGGAATTGATCAATTAATTTTTTTTAATTATACAGAATGTTATATTGTTTCACCTTTTCTGAAATATTTTTCAGAAAAAAAATGCAATTACTATTTCCCTTATTTCTATTTATCAAGGAAGTGTAATGCAATTGAATCTGACCCTATGAAAATTTTAAATTTCTGCCAAGAGATATTAAAAAAATGATGACCTAGTAAAGGGGAAGAGGAAGGGAAGTAAATAGAAGCTCACAGTTGAAAATCAGGTGTATGACAAGATCTTCAAAAATTTAGGACAAAAATCAGAAGAGATTTCTTTAGAGCCTAATACAAATTTTTAAATTCATTTTTCACATTCTAATTTGTATAAGCAAGAAAGTAGATAGTAGATAGATCTTCAGTATAAACAATCCTATTAAAAATCACAGATGAATTTTTATCATATTGTGAGGAAAAATGGTGACTGTTAAGTAATAACTTCAAAACACTCAGAAAAAAAATCTGATTACTCTTGTCATATCTCTGTTTGTAAGCCTAAATTTTCATTTCTTTAACCGCTATAAGATACTCCAGATTTTCAGTTCCCATTTCATTCCCTTGGAATTTCCTTGGCATGCTTTGCATTTTCTTTCCCGCAGAACATGGACACCTACAGCATCTAAAACTTAGTTAATACATTCACAACACGTCTACAGCTGTGCTTCCACATTGTGGTCCGTCCTATGGGATAACCCCAAGACTATCCCTAATGTATACATATGATTAGAGAGTTTTTCTGGCCAGAAGGAAAGATCAGCTCAGCTGCTACAATGCCCACAGCAGTGTGGTTTGGGGTTTCTTTTTGTTTTTTTTGTTCAGTTGTTTGGTGGTTTTTTGGGGGGATTGAGGGTTTTTTTTGTTTGGTTGGTTTGGTTTGGTTTGGGTTTTTTTGGTTGGTTTTTAGGAATTATTTTTATTAATTTGATTTTGCTGGTTTTACACTGTTTTAGGTATTATTCTTCTGTTTCAGTTTTACCCTTATTAGCATTTCCTCATCTAAATTGGTTCACTTTAAATAGCTTAGCTCACACGTTACTCATAATTAGAGCTTTACACATCACTGCAATGTAGTGGACTCATAATGAGAGGCAACTTTGAACCCTATTTCCTTCTGCCTTACATGTTGAAAGCCATGTTATGAAGAATAAATTTTGAGCTTAGTACCATCTTCCAGAATAGACACTGGTAGTATACTGTATGTTTGGCATTTACAGAAACAAGGAATATTAAAAAGCATTCATTGTGCTTCAAAAATATTCTCTTAGCTCTAGAAATACTGTCAGCCGGAAAGTCCACATTCCCCAGAGATACTGGGGTTGGAAAACCTGTGCCTAGTACATAAATTTAGGGCACCAACACCTTTCAAATCTGGAACACCCATGGAGACTGGGAACTCAACTGCAACACCAAGATTGGGTTAGGTTAGAGTTAAGGTTCTCTAGCTACAGAGCCTACAGCTCCAGAAGTGCTGGTACTAGAAAAGGCTTACCACGATAATCACAGCAAGAGCACCAACAATGCTGCACCAATATTTTTTCTATTCTAGGCCACTCTCTGCAGTAGGGACCTCACCAGCATCATCATAATTCCATTATGGTGAGGATTAGTTTGGGTTCATAGGGTCATTGATCCTACACCTCCAGCAACGGTAGGGCTAGAATACACATGCAGATGAATAGTGGAAAGACACCAACATTGCTGAATACACACCTTTCTAACCTGGAACAGCTCTGGTGGGAATTTGGAACTGAGTCCAGACTTACTTATGGTTAGGGTTATGGTTTTGACAGCCAGAAATTCCACAATGCCAGGGAAACTGAGGCTGGAAAATGTATGTCCAGTGTGTCATTCCATTCCATTCCATTCCATTCCATTCCATTCCATTCCATTCCATTCCATTCCACTCCATGTGGCACCAACATTGCTGCCTTCACACTTTTCAAATCTAGGGCACCCATGGAGACTGGGAACTCAACAGTATCTTGTTAGGATTAGGTTAAGGTTCAGCCAGCCACAGAGCCTACAGCTCCTGGGATACTGGTTCTGGAAAAGACATGCCAGAGTCTTGCATGAGTCACAGCAGGACATCTACATGGCTACCTCAATATTTATCTGATCTGGGCCAACCAAGGTGATTTGGACCTCAGGTAAAGTGCCAAGAATTTATTCTGGTTAGGGTCAGAGAGCCAGAGAGCCTGCAACCACACAGCTCCAAGCCCATCCAGCCACCAAAAACTTTAGTCCTTGGCTTCTGTATCTCACCATAGCATTCCAGTGTAATCCAAACTATTTCACACTGCTTGATATATGCATATATGAGAAGAGACTACTTTCTCATACATGTAAATACCTGGAAAACTCATAATCATATTCATACATGTCTAGTCCACTCAGTTTTGACATCCCACCACACCCCTCTTGTCAGCATAAGTGAGCAAATTAATCCATAGCTGATTACTAAGTATTATACTCCCAACTGACTTAATGAATGTCAGCACACCCATCCATTCACCTAATCTATCAAATTAAATAATTAGGACATGATGAATTGAAAGTAGCCCAATCAATGGAGTCAAATATGAAAGGACACTTAAACCACTGAGAGCAAAAAAGTCTCTGTTGTGAAAAGTGGCTGCTGTCTTTTTATCAATTAAGATGCTTGGGTTTGGGTTAAATAACTATTCAAATGCATGTGAACATAATTATTTGCCTTTTCCCCTAATGTCACCTGAAATTAAACTTGAATACAGTAATAACATACTTTTATCACAGATCTAAAAGGCAAATTTTATTTTCAGTGCTCCACTGCCCAGTTTAATTGAGAGTGAAAAAGTTTCATGCCACTGAAACTTCTTATACAGTCTTGACTGGCATGCATATGTCTACATATGCAAATTGGATCAAAAGACAGGGAAAGGATAACTGGTGAATCCCATTCAGCCCACTGCAATTGCAGGTAAAAAAGGGAAAGAGATTTAATCCAAATGGGTCAACAGAATATGTAAGTCATGTGCTACTGCACACCACAGCCATAGAAAGCATAGTATCTCTGGGGTAATCTGCCCACAATTTGAGCCCCAGACATTTTGCACATACAGTGTCTTCAGTTACAGGGGCAGGCCTTGCTTTATCCTCTTTTCCTGTGTGTTAGTTCTAAAGCTTATCTTAGGCCTCCATTCAAAGACTTGGGAGTCTCTAAAACTGTGGAAAGAATGAACAAAGAAAATCATCACAAGATCAATCCATCTCTCCTCCATGCTTGTCAGTGTACAGATAGGAGGCATGAGAGTGAGAGGAAGGTGGCCTGGGAAGACGGCCCATGAGGTTTATTTCCCAGTCTTTTGTGTTTGAGAAGTATATGAACTCTTCAATAGAAGAGTTCTGGGAAACTGCAGAAGGATTAATTTAATAAATCAGGTGTTGCATAGTACTTGTTCTGAAATATCTCTCATATTATTGATTTATTTACCACGTTGCCTTTGATGAGTCAGACACCAGACTCCTCTGCAGCCATGTGACTCAAGAGAATCAGTAAACACCTAAAACTGTAGTTATTGTATTAGTGCCTCTTGTGAAATAACTAAACAATGCAAAATTGAGCAATTGATTGTCTTCAAAATGTAAGAACATTGAATTAAATGGAAAGATTCTGTTCTCATAATATTCATCTGATTCTCTTTAACTTATCTCAGCAGCTCAGTGGTGATCTGTTTAGTTATTAAACTCACATATTGAAGCACATAAATGTTTACCTTTTCAGATTTCTGAGGCAAGACTGACTAACATTTTTTATTGAGCTAATCAGAACTTTAAACCATTCCTAGCCAATTTAATAGTAAGAACCAAAACTTTGCATTAAATGTAAACATTAATCAATTTTATGGTAATAATGTCTTACCGGTAAATTGGCATTTAAGGTTTTTATTTCATTTACTCTGTCTGTGATTATATTGTATATTTTCAGACTACAGAGATATCAAATAAACCTATGAATTCCTAATCAAATGAATAGAAGTCACTGCACTAACTGCATTAGTATAACATATCAACATTCAAAGCCAACCACAAAATGTCTCGTTCTGATGTCTGAAAATCTTGAAACTCCACTTCCCCTGTAATGCAATTAGAGAAAATCACACATACTCAGAAGAAAGCAAATACTAGGATCCAGACTCCAAAAGGCACTTAAGTACTTGATTTCAACCAAATTAAGCAGGTATTAGGTATTTGCATACATTTTTGGATCTAGGACTAAATGGTTTTCAATTTTAATCTGCCAATGAAGTAACAGTAACAGTGTGTTCTGAACTCTTTAGTGTAACCACAGCTATTGTCAGAAGAAAAAAAAAAAATCTGCCTGAAAGTAGGTGCTGATTTTTACCAATGGGATCTGTTTTAAAGAGAGAGAAAAAAGAGCAAGATCAGAAGGCAACTACTGAACCATCTGATGAAACTGGCAGGAGGGTGAGAAGGGAGAGGGACAGATGAAAGTAGCACCACTTTGTTACTCTCAGCACCCACAAGAAACCTGGTGTACTTGGCTGCAGCAAATATGCCTTGGCCCACCCCAGTTTGCTACCTCCCCTTCCTACTCAGCAACCTGCCAGGCACTGCAGGAAAGTTGCTGAGGGAAAAAAATAGAAGGAGGCAGTGTTTTTGCAGGATGGATGAAAAGATACAACTGCTTCCACAAGAGCCAAGGCTTTCCTGGGGAAGGAGGATATGCTGCTGCTTGTACAGCTAGACTGTCACTGCTGGAAATAAAGGAGTGTCTGTTCCCATTGAAAGGCATGTTCTACCCCGAGCAAGGGACCCAGTCCCTCAACCCAGCCATTCCAGCCCCACAGAAGTATTACAGACTGCCACAGGAAGGATAAATGGAAATGGTGTTACCATCCAGGCATATATTTGTGGTGAATTGAACAAATAATTAACTATTAACTTTCAGTTAGAAAGAGAGAAAATATTTGAAGACAAAAAGTAACAAACCAAATTTCCATTAGCACAATACAACACAGATTTGAAAGCTCTAACTGTGCTGGTCAAACATTCTATGTATAGTGGTCAATTGAAAACAAGACAGTGTTATGTTGCTAAATCTCCATGTAGAGCTCCCAGCTTTAGAGTGATCCCACTTGCGTACCTATATCGGTAATTTGGTGCATTTTTCACTAAAATCATCTGCCTTGGTAAATGAAATAAGATGTTAAATTTGAGCTTGACAGCTTGGGGTTCTAAAGGCATCAACTATCACATTTTCCTTTTGTTCCATGCTGACCTGGTAAATTATCTGGTAATCTCAACCACTCAAACCACAAAGAAAAAATCTATCCTCATCATCAATAAAGGGAACTAATGGTGACAAATTAGTCAACTTGGCAAGGACAAGAGTCTTTCAGAGAATAATTTTATTTTATGCCTCTTTTTAGTAAAAAGCTATTATGTTCCAATCTACAGCTCCATTGAAGGTTATTATAAAAACACCCTCATGCAGCTCATCATAATGTAACAACTTCAGTGCTTTAGATATCCCATTTCTAAAGACTCTCTTGTTGGACTGCTCTCTTCATGAACTTTGAAAACATGAGGAAGAGTTATCAACATATTAACAACCTTGAGGATGTCCCATTAAAAAAAAAAAAAAAAAAAANCTCACCTAAAAAAAAAAAAAAAAAAAAAAAAAAAAAAAAAAAAAAAAAAAAAAAAAAAAAAAACCCAAAAAAAAAAAAAAAAACCCCAAAAAATAAACAAACAAAAAAACCCCCCAAACAAAACAAAAAAAAAAACCAAAAACCCCCCAAATACACCAAAACACCAAAATAAAAAACACACAAACAAACAAAAAAACCCCCCAAACAAAACAAAAGAAAAAACCAAAAACCCCCCAAATACACCAAAACACCAAAATAAAAAACACACAAACAAACAAAAAAACCCCCCAAACAAAACAAAAGAAAAAACCAAAAACCCCCCAAATACACCAAAACACCAAAATAAAAAACACACAAACAAACAAAAAAACCCCCCAAACAAAACAAAAAAAAAAACCCAAAAAACCAAAAAAACCAGACACCTACATTTAGCTTGAACTTTGGAATTGCAGTTTATTAGTGTTCTTTCATTCATTAAAAGAAACAACTAAATAAAAATATAAACCCCCCCCAACTTTCTGAATTCCGTGTTCCATCTTACTAGTGTAGAAATGTGCTAACCCTGCAATTCACCATTGCTGTTAGTTTACAGTGATCTTGTGATTTCAGGCAAATATATGCATTTTAATTTTCAGGATTTCTCTCTCAAAAAGACTTGTTTCTGCACAACTTTGATGTTTTAGCCTCAGGCCACATGCAGTATGTCATTGACAATAAAATCTTATCTATTCCTTTTGACAGGTAAGGCAGTATTGGCACAGTACTATGTACAAAAAAAGTTAATGTTATTGTTGAAAAATAAAAATTCAGGATGTGAAACTGTAGCAGCTTTAATATATTGCATAACCATTTGAGAACAGTAACAAACCTTAGCAGATATAGTTACAAACATTTCTGAAGTCATTTACAGTTATTCACATTAATCATATATTACACTTATTTAACCTTTTACAATAAAACTCCTCCTCATTGGAGTCTATTATGACAGATAATTACAAACAATGATAGTCTTGTTTATAAAGGCTTTTAAATATTTACTCTTGCTATTATTTAAAATCATGTATGTATCCCAAGGAAATTACATATATAACACAAATTATCAGTTTAGTGATATTTATCAACCATACAGTGATGTTTGGTTTATTAATATTAAATTTGACTTTTATTATTGTTGACACTTATTTTAGGACATTCCTTCTCCAGTAATTCTACTACATAATATGAATTTTTAATGAAGTTGAGCATTTGTTGTTTTGATCTTGTCTATCTCCAAGTCTTAATAACATTTATAACTAGAAGTATGAGGAAGATTGAATATTTTATTAAATAATCATCAAAATTTTTTAGAAAGACTATCCTCCACATTGCTGTTATACAAACATCAGGGAGAATATTTCTTAAAGCTTGCCAAGAGTACAGTAACATATTCAATCACATACAGAGGACAATATAAAAACTTGAAGGAAAACTAATTGTTTTGAATGTTTTGAACTTCTGCAGACAGAGAATTAGATGGATTATTATTAAATGGTATTTATTTAATTATCTGAGATCCTAGCTACAGCTGATTTAAAACACATTTAAAAATCAGATCCGAATCCTCTTTTTAAATGTTTTCAGGGAAAGATTTTTTATCCCAGTGAGAGCTGTCATGAATATAGATACACTAATACTATTCAAATAAAGCTCCTGAGAATACACACAATGGCCTCCTGCTAATAAGTGTAGCACAATTGTGTTTGTTTTGAAGTTTTTTTTTTGTTGTTGTTGTTTTAATTATTATAACATTATGAAAGTGAGCCCAGGGAATAATTATTCAGGTATTTTTATCACTGACAGCTGGATGCTAATGTGGATTATTTTATACTGCCCGACTGTATTTCAACAAATTAATCTATAACTGTGGTCAGATTTTGAATACCTTTATAAAACGATTGTCCTTTTTTATTACTTTTTTTTTTTTTTTTAATGTTACCCAACCAAAGTAATACCATATTATTAAGGAAGCTCCAACATAAGACAATGAAGACAGTAAATAAGACAATGAGGATAAATAGAAAATAATTTATTGAAGATGAATAAAATGAAGGTGCAAACATTTTGATCAAACTAACTTTCATTCTATGCATAAGTACAGAAAAAAAAAAAAAAAAACCAAAAAAAACCTTTCCCATTTTTATCCATCTGCAAAGGCATGCATTAATTTTCACTAAACATTTTCATATCCTGAAATGACAAAAAATACTTAAAGGCAAATCTTACAGATTTGATCTTGCAAATATTTTTCTTCTTAACTAAGTAGAATGGAATTAAAAGTCATAATAAGGTATATTGCTAGGGTCATCACAATTCTTATTCTGAAGAAGTGGAATTTAGTTTTCTATAGATCTTTCATTACTTTTTGAAAGCAGTTTTCACTTAACTAAATCCTTCTCACACTGGAGAAGAGGCTGCATTTTTTATACACCAACAGAAGCACAGACTTCATTGCAGATCAAATATCCACAAATTTGCGCAGCTCTTCATCTTTGAATTTTAACATAACCTTATTGTTTGCATTTGTTAAGGTCACCCAATTTTCACAATATTTTTTTCATTCTTCTTTTCTTGAAAATGTTCAAATATAGCAAGTCATTATATTTTTCTGCTGACATATTGTGATACATTGAGTGCAATCCAGAATTATATCAACTAGAAGATTCTTTTGTGAAGGCGTCTTAGAGGTGAGTGCCATGTTATTTGGAAAAAAAAAAAATTATCTCTGTTGTTTCAACTTACAGATTGCCATCAAACATTACTTTATGGCTCGCTTCTGACAGACCAGGAGATTACAAGTCTATGTAAAATCAAGAAAATATTGAGCCCTGAGACCACTCACCAGTTTCCTTGAATATATACACTGGATTCATAAATGGTAAAGAAATTGAGCATTCTGCTGGCTTCCCAGGTAACCAGAGACATCTCCACAATTGAAGTTGAATTGTTCTCATTTACTGAGAGCCCAGTATAGGCGACGTCGCTTATTGACTCCTGGATATTTCACTTAATTTCTCCTTCTATTGCAGCTTTGAGGAAGGGCAATAAAAGATTAAAGAATGGTTAAAGAGAAAGCAGACCCATTTAAAATTTTGAAGCAAGTAGCAGGAACATGCTTCAGGAAGGAATTAATATCCAGAAACATTAGCTGTACCTTAATTCTGTTTCAATATAACCTCTTTTTTATCAGATGAACTAGGCATGGCAAGCTAGCTGAGTGATGTAGATTTGAGGGATATTTAAAATCAGCTTTCTCAGAGAAGCACACCTATATTCTCTCCTCGAATTCCTCCATGTCTGCATGGACATCCAAACCTTGTTGAATTCTAGTTGCTTAGACAATCCACTCAAAACCCAGTACTTATCTTCTTTTGAAGACAATTTTAAAAGATGTGATATTATTAATTATTTTGTTGCACCTAAGGCTGGACAGTAACACATCTACTGAATTCTTATAAATAAAATTTATTAATGAAATCTAATAAAAAATCCACAACTTTAAAAAAAGTTAACACTTTTTCTTGTTTTATTTTTAAATGTGGCTATGCCATATTCATTACTGTATTGAGACTAAATACTTAATCAGTAAGTTTTTTGCATCAAAAGTGCATTTCTATCATAATATACACCCTTCTGTTGGGAAAAGTTAGCAAAATATAAACTGGAATAGTCTGGTGCTTGTTCTTTAACACAACTTCAAACCTGAAAATGCATAAGTGTCTTTTCTGTCTGTAAAAAATTTTCTAAACGTTTCTAATTTCCAATTGAAACTAATAAATTATGGAAGTTATCAATACTGTTACTTAGATGTAAGTACTAAAATCGTTCCAATGATTAATGAGAAACAAGATATGAAAAACAAAATTCTAACTCCAAAACAAGACCTTCTTCTGAATTAATCATTTGTTGCTGTCACACATAAATGTAAAATCTGAACATAGTCATGAGGTACCACCTTCAACACTAGCACAAATTTATGAGACACTATACTCATAACAAGTGCCACAAGAGAAGTGTCAGAAAATTCATGCTTCCAAAATGTCAATCTAAATCACAAAATGTAGAGAGGATGGAAAAGAACACTCATATGCATCTATGATCAGTAAATAAGAGAGAGGATGATGCAGAGAAATACCATTTCATGAGTTTTAATAATTTTTCCTGTATGTTTTCTTTGTAAGCTATGTCTTGGTTTAGTTTGGTTTTGATGCTAGTTAGACAACAAAAAGTGCAATTCCAAAGGAAATATTTTCAAAATTGTAAATGTGTTTGTACTTGCTAGAAAAAATAGAATTATTATTTTCTTTTTCCTTCCCTTGCCCTTTGTAACTTTATTTTGTCAGAGAAAATCTCCATAAAACTTCATTTAAATTATAATTATTTTCTATCTCATTTCATCTGAAAGTCTCAGTGCAACCTCAAAATGGCTATGAGATTGACTATGTTATATAGTATTTTATATTATTTGATATTCTCCAAAGAATTTCCATGTGTAAATGGTCATTATAGAAACAGCATCTTTTTTTATATACCTCATTTTTCTTTTTAGGCCATGAAATTATTCAGAAGATTATCTTACACCATTATATTTATGACAGAAAATTTTATTTGGAGATTATATGGAGGATCCATCAGTGAGCTGTTGCTGTTTTGCGTCTCTCTGACACAGTGGAGCAGCTGTAAGTTCTCTGTACTGGTTGGATTTGCAGCTGCTTTTTGCTGCCATCATGACACAAAGCAGCAAGACCGTCCTGGTAAACCTGGTCTGTAGCTGATATCCTTTAGATTATTTATATATCTTTACACATCACTGGTCAGGACTTTGGAAATTTAGTTTACAGACCGTATGACATAATGAAAAGAACAGGACAGACAGACTGACAAGCTGGTTGTCTAGCACTGTTAAGGAGTGATACAGATGCAGTTCAAAGCCTTTAGACCAGGCATTCCTCATGTATTTCTCAATGATTTATTTACTGCATCCACAGCATTGTATAGAGATATGATTTCTCATTGCCATGCTAAATCCCTGACTTCCAGAGATTTAGATTAGAACCTGACTAAATTAAGAGCACATTCCACTTTTTTTTTTTTTTTTTTTTTTTTTTTTTTTTTTTTTTTNTTTTTTTTTTTTTCCTGTGAGAAATACTGAGGGGTTTTTTTTCCTTTACAACTAGAATTGTTCTTCTGCTATATGGATCAATTTCCATCAAAATTTTATTTAATCTGTCTGATAAAAATGATAGATTCTTCTGAATAAATCTAATCTGAGTACTCAGATTTTCATCCATGTTGCTGTGCTCATTGTATTCAGAAATATCAGCTTGCCCTAAGCATTTCAGAGCTCAGGAAAGGAAGGTGACCTGATTCAGGCATTCACACAATGATTCAAAATCCACCAATCCTCTTTGATTACTTCCAGTCATACCTCGAGTCCTGCTTGAAGCACTTCTGTGCTGTGTCAGGAAGAGGATGCTATCCCTGTATGTCTCCAGAGTAAACTGTACTACCCTCTCAAAGACAGAAGAGCAAATGGTTTCCATGGTATGTGGGTCAAGCAACTCAGTATAGAAGTCTGTCCATTTCTTTTTCTCAGAATTAATCAAAAGTCTTCTTAGTAGAGCCAAGCAAAATACAAAATAACACTTATTTTAGGTCTTTAACTGCTTCTTTCTTGTACCTCAAACAATTTTTCAGAAATATCAGCATGAGTAGTCTTATTCTGGCCTACTGAATATAGAAACAAAGTATTCCAGACATAACTATTATAGGCATACAAATAAAGCTATTATTTGAAACCATATGATACTTCTATATAATTGTTTCCTTTTTTTTTTTTGCTTGCACTTTGAGCAGCAGAACTGATTAATGCAGCAAAGAAAATAGAAAAGAAAAAAAGAACAACAACAAAAACCCCAATCAAAACACTTAACTCATTCTAGCTATACAATATCAGAATTTTTTTTAAATTTTATTTTGTTTTTTTAAGGAGTGGAGGATTTCTCTGTTCTTTTAAAATGGAAATATCTATTCTCAGCTATAAGTGTTTGGGCAACCTCTGTATTTAGCATAGTGAAGCTACAAGATGACCTTTGTTTGTTAGGGATTGATTATTATGCAAAATGCTCTCTACAGTGAAGGTGGGGATAATGATCTTGTTTAGAACCACTATATATTATTTTCATGTGAAAATTAGCCAATAANTGGTGGGATACATGACCAATGATTAAGAAAAATCACCATAGGAGGAGCAATCAGAATTTTAGTTCAGTTCTGCGAGATCTCTGGGTGTGAGTATTGCTATCAGCAGTATTTCCCATATGTATTATGTCCTCATGTTTCCAAAGTCAGCATCAGTAATAATTCTTCTGCATCAATCTATTCCATTTATGGAATTCTGGCCCTTACAAATCACAGAGAAAATGCCTATGACTGCCTGAGCCTGTCATCCAAGGTTTCCTTAACAGTCAGGGAACAAAGGACATGCTCAGAGGATGGTCCATCAGAACTAATTTGGAGAAGAACTCCACAAACCCTTGATTTTTAAAATTTTTTTTCTTATTTTCCTTTTCATCTCTGGACTTTAAATTTATAGAGTTAAGGATAGCTATTTTGGGTATATTCCTCTAAATCTAGATTTTGATCCTTCTAAATCTAGATCTTCCCTTTGATCTCTATCTGCTGATGAGCTTATGCAAGTTGCTTTATTCATAAGTCTTTTCTTTTGTTCAGTCAAAAAAAAAAAAAAA
>VWZN01009174.1:44097-54620 GCA_013396955.1 Regulus satrapa
TTTTTAAAATATTTTTTTTTTTTTTTTTTTTTTTTTTTTTTTTTTTTTTTTTTTTTTTTTTTAACATCCATAAAACTGCAACTCTAACATCAGCTCTGATATCACTGTTTTGTACATGAGACAGTAGTGCACAAGTTATGAATGAGTAGTGCCCTGGCAGCCAGAGGGGCCAGCCCTGTCCTGGGGGCATCAGGCCCAGCACGGGAGGGGACTGTCCTCTGCAATGGGGCAGCCTCACCTTGAATATTATGTGCAGTTCAGGGTGCCACAATATCAAAAAGACATTAAACTATTAGAGAGTGTCCAGAGGATGGCAGTGAAGATGGACAAGAGCCTTGAGGGGAAGCTATACTAGAAGTGCCTGAGGTCACTTGGTCTGTTCAGCCTGGACAAGAGGAGACTGAGGGGAGACCTCATTGCAGTCTGCAACTTCCTTGAAAGGGGCGCAGGTGTGGCAGTGACTGATCTCTTGTCTGTGGTGACCAGTGACAGGACCAGTGAGGGAATGTCCTGAAGTTGTGTCAGGGGAGGTTTAGTTTAGATATCAGAAGAAAGTACTTTTACCCAGAGGGTGGCTGTGCACTGGAAGAGGCTCCCCAGAGAAGTGGTCACAGCACCAGCCTGGCAGAGTTTAAGAAACGTTTGGACAGTGTTCTTATGCGTGTGGTGGGATTCTTGGGGCTGTTCTGAGCAGGACCAGGGTTTGGACTCAATGATCCTTGTGGGTGCCTTCTAACTCAGCTAATTCTGTGATTCTGTGATAACTGTTCAAGAAAGTATGCCTGTCAAGGAAGGGTAATGGGACAAATGAAATTAAAATTAGGGACATAACTCAGGGCTGAACTTGGCAGTGTAATGTTTACACTTGCACTTGATGATCTTAAGGACATTATCCAATTTGTGGTTCTACGATTCTGTGAAAAGACCTATGCGTTGCCAAAATCAATGTCACAAAATTAGAGGCAACAGCATAACAAAGACAGTGAAAGCCTGCTGGTGTACAATGGCAGTAATTTTTAATAAAGTTTTGTACCTCATTGACCAGATCTGAGAGGGATCAATTGTTTCCATTATTACAGTAGAAATATGATCATGAAATACATTACCTATTTGCATTTCCACTCACCACTAGAAAACTGATTTAGACAAAATATCAGATGATCGAAGTAACTTTTTTTTTTTTTATATGAAACAAAATTTCTTAGAAAACTTTGTGAACAATCTAAATGTCTGATCAACTGAGAGAGGAAGGTACTTTTATGAGACAACACTTTTTTCCTCTCAATTCTTTTAAAGTGAATACAGGATTTGTTGATCAAAACTATCTCAGTTACATCAGTTGAGAAGTAGAATCTTAACTCCACCAATATTTTAATCCATTTTTCTCTTTTAGCCAACCCATTATCAACTAGCAAATGTCTACTAATGGCTCTGAATTTAAGATAGTCAAGAGAGAGGTAAAAGGAAATTTTACTTCTTTCTTCTTAATCTGAACACACAATACAACTTTCTCTCTAAGTACCTAAGGACATATAACATGTGCTTTGGAAGCAAATAATAGTAGCAACAACTATTATCATTTGTACTGAGTTTTACATTTACCAATCTCTGGAAGACAGTAATTACTTTACTGAAACAGAGGTTCTGTCATTTACATTTCTCCAGGACATACACACTGTTATATGTGAGCAGACTAAGAAAATATTGTAGGTATATATTCTATAATCAATTAAGATTCCTTTTTAAACAAAGCTCAATCACTCTCAGAAAGCCAAATAAGGAGCTGTCATCTCAAACTTTGTTATTATCCCATCAAAATTCTGTAAATGAAAGAAACAAGAAGATAAACTGGGAAGTCTAAGGGAGTTTTCACAACTTTCATCAGTGAACATGAGAGAATATTTTTTGAAAAATAATTTTAGGTATTGTGGCAGCAATAAAGTAGTCTTTACTATGATGAACAGGCTTCTACCCAGGGGTGGTTCTCCTTGGCCATAAATATCACATGTGTACTAATACAGAAAATGGATGAAGGTGCCTTTCCTCTAGTCCTGAAAACAATCTCTCCTCTCCCCACAGAGTGCGGTGGTCTGGCCCACACAGGCTGTGACGGACAATGCTTGACCTTGCTTTCTCCCATACTGTGCCTGGATAGAACAGGTCAAAACAGAAAAAAAGCAAGGAGGAATTAAATAGTAGAGAAGTTCATGGCCCAGTGCTCTTACCCTGATTAATGAGAAACAAAGCTTCAAGCTTCAAGAGTAGTCCTAAAGTCTGATGTCATTTAGTGTAAGCAAAAAATTAAAGAATATAAGGACATTAACATAAGGAAAGGACACGTGCATTTGTTACTTATATGAGGGGTTTTTATTCTTTCAAATATGTTATGATTTTTTATATCATTCAAATAGTTTATCAAAGATAACAGAACCAATAAATGTGGAAATATTTTTTTTTTTTTGTGTTAGCTGATATTGAGCAAATCTTCATTAAACAAACTCACTCCAAATTTATCTCCTTTGAATTTAACAGAGTTGGCTCAGGAGTGAATTTGATCCAATCTCGCTGGCTACATCCTAACAAAGATTGGAGTAAAGGACCTTTTTGCAAGTGACAAAACTAGAATAAAAATTAGTAAAACCTAAAGGAGTGAAATCAAACTTGAACTAAATAATGTTGGGAAAATTAAAAGAAAAAAAAATTCTTTTTTCAGAAATGTAACTGCACTGTAACATTGGCCAGGATCTTGCCTTCCTGTGGCTTTTTGGAAATTACAGCTGTAGTTCTCCAGGCCAACAAGGCTTGCTCAATGTAATAGCACAGGCCTGACATCAGAAAAACACATATTAAATGAAGATCACATCACAAGGGACATTGATCCTGATCTAAAATAATAATATTTTGTAATATAGTACAGAATATGTTCTCTGACTACCCTCAGTGAATAAGAGTATTTTTTTCGTTGTTGTTCCATTTCCTATTTTTTTCTAATTATAGAAACTGTTTTGGTTAAAAAAAAAAAAAAAAAAAAAAAAAAAAATTAAANTGGTAAAAAAAAAAAAAAAAAAAAAAAAAAAAAAAGAATATGACACTTATTTGAAATCTTTTTCCTCAGTTGTTTAAGGCAAAAGTTAGCAGTATTCTACATATTATTGTACAAAATTTTAATACTATTTCCTTAAAAAATCTCTCCTTGCTTATCTTCTTCATTGTCTTTTATAGAAGACAAATTTTTAGCAGAAGTTTCCAAATCAAACTTGTGATAAGAGACACTGAATAATTTTGGACTAAGCATCCAGAAAAGAGAGGCTCTGAATACAAATGAATGCATAATTAAAAAAAATCTTTAACTTCCTTGTAAAGAATACAAACAAATAAAACCACCCAAACTGAAAACCAGACCAAAACAACTGACCAAAAGAACCACATAATACAATATAGTTAAATAAACATGAATATTTAAATAACTCAAAGTATGCTATTGCCTACAAGGTAAGTAAGGTAAGTACAACTCACCAAAAAAGTAATTCAGTCATCCTCTTCAAATTCTCTATATTATTTTTTTTCCTTAGTCATATTTTGGAAAGCTTCTTTTACATGAACTTGTTTCTTATGTTACCAAAGCAAAATTAAGATATTTTTCACTTGGTGTTGCCATTCTAGAGATTAATGCATTTTAGCCTGTATTTTTAATTGTTAGCAACTATTACCATTATGCCTTTATATTTAATCTTCAAAAAATAATCCAGAAGAGTAAATAAAAATAATCTAATTATTTAATGCATGATGCAAGAAAAGCAAAGGTATTGGAAATATTTGATATGAAGTCTAACTGAGACTTTTTGTTCTCTTTTTCATCCTTTTTTCCTCTGGATTTGAAATGTTACTGCTTCTTTTCATGGAGCTAACAATAAAAAGAGGCACACTTATTCATCAGTGCATAACCAATCCACTGCTGGGAGAGGAATTTTGGCACAGCTAGAGGAGACCATCTCTTGAAAACTAACAAATCCTTCCAGGTTTCAATTCTGACCAAAATTCTTTGTGTCTTTGAGTCTTTGTCATTAAAAGTCATAAACTGAAACTCTAGGGGACTTATGAACTGGGGTTCTGGAAAACACTGGTTGTAAATTGGTTGTTGTAAAATTGTTGCAAAATTATTAATACAAGGAGTCAAATCAACTATGTGACAATATCTGTGGAAATGTAATTCTTAGTACATGAATTTTCTAATGTTTTTACCTGCAGTTGCTATTTGTAGTTATGTAAAACCCAAAAAAAAAAAAACCAAAACCAACAAAAAAAACAAAACAACCAAAAAAAAAAAAAAAAACCAACCAAAAAAAAAAAGTGTAGCTAAATATGTTATCATATCTTTCTCTACTCCAAATATGTTTTCAAGAAAATTCTTTGCCCATTTATGTAAAAAGAGTGAGATGATAATGCTTACAAAACAAAATAAAATGAATGGAAACAATTTGCCTTGTCTTGCAGGAAAAAGGAATTGAAAAGAAAATTAAAATAAATATTTGGCTTTTCTTTAAATGACATTGCTTTGGTGAAATGTCTCTACTAATGAAAATACATTTTGATTTAATAACTAATAATTCAATATCTTGTAAAGTGTTAATACTGCTTCTTCATTCCAGCTGATAGTTTTGTAATCTCCATTACAAATAAAATGCAAAATACACAAAGTAAAAAGTAACAAATAAGATAAATTTAGCTAGTAAAGAAAAGACAGAGCCCATTTGTAGTTATTTCAGATTTTATATTCCAACACCCATTAGCTTTATTTCCCCTGAACTGCTTAATATGTAAAAAGAATTACAAATTGATGTTACAACAGAGGTTTGTCCAGTTAGGTCTGACTCCGTGTCCTCTAATTAGTGAATGAAATGATTGAGCTCAATCTCCAGTGATGTCTGAGCACCCTAGATACTAAAAGGCAAAAAACTTCATGGAAGTCTGTTTTTTACAGTGCAACGTGCTTCTGAACCCAAATTGTTTAATCCTTCCCTTTGAGAGTATTGCCAATGACAGCAATGTTTTGCGGTGTAATTGACTGATGGAAAAAGTCCAATATCTTAAGGAGCCAGGAAGGGAGAAGAGGGGTAGGAATGGGGTGTATCTGTTCTTTCTCAGTGTCATTTGACAATCTGATGAGCTCTGAGTATTTGTCAAAATTAAACTGACCATGCCCAGACAAAATTGTTCCTTTTCTCTGTCTTAGAGCAGCTTTGATGGCAAATGGGTTATTATTTCTATCTTTCTGTCAGACAGTTATAATGTACTGTGTTTATAAATCTACAACCAGTCTCATTTTTGCTAAATGGTCTTTCAAAATCTCCTTACCTCCTTGAATAAGCAAGACTGCCTAAATGTCATGAGGTGCCAATATATATTAAGTTGAAAGTTCCCTTGATGTTTTACTTTTTCCAGAACCACTAGCTTCTCTATAGTATTTCTGAGAAGCATATTTTCTTTAAGGTCATAGATGCCAAGACTAACAAGTATAATTTTATGGATGCAAGAAAATAGTATGGTTTTAATTTGGAAGTATATGTTCTCTTACAGAAAATGCACCTGTGGTAAAGTTTTTTTGTGAAAAGATATTGTAGTATTTTTCTTTATTATTGAAATATTATCTCTCTATAGGGTATTCCCTTCCTCCTCTCACAGTCTTAACCTGCAATTACTGCAATAAAATATTGTAGGAGTCCCAGAAATATCATTCTAAAAGGGAAACATTTCCTGAAAGGCTGCCATATTCATGCATTAGCATTTTAAAAATTGCATTCTTTGAAATGAACCAGTGTTGGAGAGGGTGGTAATTCTGAAAGACCAAAGGCAAATACACTGTTGCACTGGAAGATAAAACTAGTTTGGATTTTTCCAAAACACTAAATTTGAAGTGTTAACACCAAATATTAGAGTCAAACCATATTTCAGATTCCAGAAAGGAGCTGTATTATGATAAGTTGTGATGAATTCAGAGAATTTCTGGCTTGTGTTTGGAGCTTCATAGAAAAGAAGTTTTAGAAATATTTAATGCAAACTATCGGCAATGATGAAAATGTAATGCAATTAATGGCACATGGATTTTAATTTTTTTTTTTTTGGCATTAAATATGAATTTATATCTCAGCTTAATTCTTATTCCTAAGCATAATTCTAATTAGCCTAATTTTCTGGCAGACATCTTTTGAGTTTCTTTAGAAATTTTACAGGTTTATTTTGACTAACCGTGATATCTATGGAGTTTTTTTCCCTCACATCTATCAATTTAAAAGATATTTCACTAACAGAAGAATCAAATGTATTTTGCCTGCACACATTCATATATTCCATAAATACCCATTCATACGCATACATATTATGTACAAAGTACATGCATCTGTATTTATACATCAAAGTGATTATGAAATTAGTCTTAGTAGAATAGTTTGAACAAAAAATAGAAAATGCTGAGAGTCAATCTAAACTTCAGCAATTTATAAGTATAGCAGAGGCAATTAAGGCTGAAATGGTGCAGAAAAAATAGATTTTATTTTTATTTCTGATTTCTTTCTTTTTTTAATATTTTTATTTTTAAATTCAAAATACTATGCACAATCATTTAAATAGGATAAGAACAGACATGCATGATCAGAACAAGGATCTTCCCGTGCTAGCATCACATCTCAAATATTAATGATCAGTAAGAGATATCTAAGGCCAGAATTACAAAACAAAGCAAAACAAACAAACAAACAAAAAACCCCAAGAAAACCATTAAGAAATAAAGAAAAAATGAGAGGGAAATTATAAAATTACTAACTCTTTCAGCCCCTGGTAGGTAGCATAGCATACTGGGGTATTTTACTGAATATTGAATATGGGTCACTCCATTTTAACGTACAGATGAGTGGCTTTATCTACTCCTACTGTGCTGCCCACACCTGCCTATACTCAACATCCCTTGTGCCAATGAGTTACAGATTCCAGTTATTCGTCAAATTAATAATGTTGGGATGCTTTTTTTTTTTTTTTTTTTTTTTTTAAAAAAAAAAAACAAAAACTGTTCATGCATTGTTTCTTTTCCTCAGTGGTTCTTATCTAAAAAAAAAAGTTTTAATCCATTTAGTATTCCCTCAAATAGCTGATCACCTTTGCCATTCTTCTGGCATTTTTACAAGGTGTTTTTTTGAATATTGCTGACAGAGATTTGAAAAGACTCACAGAACTTCTTTGCAATTACAAGTAATTTAGAGTCTCCTATTCTACGTATATTGTTAGTATTATTTTTAATTTATTACTTCATGAGAATTTCATTCACAAATTTGTCACCTCTTCATTTGATGACCTCCTTATTCAGTGCTGTCTGATCTTTGCACAAGCATTTGCAGCCATGTTTAGATTTAGCTATTCTCAATATTTTTCTGTCATTAAGCAGACTTTGCTACCAATTTCTACAAGTTAAAATAAAAGCTTTGCAGACAAAGAAGAGGTGAGATTAGATTTTAAAAGGGTATTTGGTGGTTTTAAATACACTTTTTTGCAATGTTCAATAAAAATTGATTTTAAAAAAATCTTTTTCTGAAAAATATGTGAGCAATCTTATCACGAGCAAGTTCTTGTGGTGGGGGTGGGAAAAGAAGAGGGGGAAAAAAGTGGGGGAAATAAAATTGAAAAAAATCCTGCATTTTTCTTCAGCTGGCTTACACTTTTCTGGACAACATTCTTATTCTTTTTTTGATAAATGAAAAAAAAAAAATCTATTAACCCCTTTTTCCTCAGTCACTCATATTCTTTCCTTTGAAAAAGTTGCTAGTCAGTCCATAAAGCCAGACCTTCCACTTAGGACAAAAATATATACATTATTTTACGTAACAAAATTTTATGTAGTCAGTGAGAATTTTGCATGAACATTGCATGCTTTCCTTGATAAACAGGATTCACCCAATACCATTGGTACCAGGAGTTTCACTGAGGAGACAGAAAAGTGGTTGTGTTAGTAACAGTGCCTGAGCTTCTGCATGGAAACCAGAGATGGCATTTGGGTTTCTCACAGCTACTTCTGTGTCTTGCAAAATCATTAGACTCTAAAACATCCCCACCTATATGTGGATTATGTCTATGGAAATTATGGAAACTCATAGTTTAACCTTGAAAAAAGCATGTTTGGGTTTTTTCTGGGTTTTTTGTTTGTTCGGTTTGGCTTGGTTTGTTTTTTGTTTTTTTTTTTGTTTATTTGTTTGGGGTTTTTGTTTTGTTTTGGTTTGTTTTTTGTTTTTTGGTGTTTTTTTTTGTTTTGTTTTTTTTTTTTGTTTTGTTTTGTTTTGTTTTTTTTATGGTTGGGTTTGGGGTTTTTTTCCATATTTCACAAGAATAACCAGGGGTCCTATTCAGCCCTCAGGGCTGTATCCAGATTTCTACTTAAAAAAAATGCATTCTCCATTCTGCAAAAATCTTATGCTAATGATGAATAAATATAAGGATGAAATAAATCCATTGGTAGAAAAGAGAGATTTAAGGTCACAGAGACAGAAGTAAATCTTTGCATAGAACAAGAGAACAGAATGCAGTTTTGACCTGTTGTTGCTAATTGGTTGCAGTTCATGCAAAATCTCATGGAGATGGTAATTCCATGTTTCCATTTTATGTCCTTGCTAAATCAATGTATTCCACATGTTGTTGCTGTAGACATTTCAAGGAAAAACTGAAGTATTGGCATGTTTAAATAGTCATCAGTTCCTATATTACTGAAGCTCATTGAGATAAAAACTTTTCATCTTTTCTTGAATTTTGTAGGATTCTTTTCTTCTAAGATGCAGCAAAATGTCGTTTTCTTTGGTTATTTTTCACATCTGAAATAATTTCTCAACCAATAGATAACAGAAAATACATCCAATGCAAACTAATTTTGAATTGTACTCTGTAATTGAAATGTAATGACAAAGATATTTTCATAAAATTCTCAGAGGAAGTAATCAGAACCCAGAAGATATCTTCAGGAAAGATATTACCATTTTAGTTGCATTGACTTTCCTTAAACAATGCATTGTATTGTTAAGCCCAGATCTTCCTTACCCTTGGCTGGCTTTTCTCAGCATCCATGAATCATGAAATATTCAAAGTAACCAACTGTTTAGAAATGATAGATCAATGTTTTTTATGAAGGTACTTATAATAGCCTAAGGAAGCTGAAAGGTAGCCTAAAAGAGGAGCAAGGGTAATATGGGATAATAATATCAGTGTGGGTGCCTTAATTAGGCCTTTCATTTATAGCCTCCAGAGACTGATTTCTAACCTTTAGATACTACAAATCACTCTAGGAAAATTCCATTGATTGTATTAACAGCATGGGTTTCCAAATTCAGATATCCCTATTAGGTGTTTAAATTCTTTCCTCCTCCTGACCTTTTTTTGTTCTTTTGTTCTTCTAAATATTTTCATCTCTTTCAGCTGTGAATATTTAAAATAAAAATATGAAAAAAAAAAAAAAACCCAACCCAAAACAAAACAGTGTAATGAAATATTTCCAGAGGATAAAAAATTGACACATTCATCTTATGAGGCTCTGAACTACAAAACTCAATTCTCAGGCCCATGATTCCAGAAAGGAGCTTTCTTTGTGGTGGTTCTTCATTGTGTATGTTCTTCTCCTGAGCATAGCTTTTTTGTTCAAATAATAGCCAGACATATTTAATATATATACAAAAGAAATAGGCTTTTATTCTCATTTTTAAAGATCAGTTTTGACAAATGCAGCTTTTTTTCAAACACAGTCATTGACTTTGCTCACTTGGCAAAAGCCATCACTACATTGTAACAGCCTCCATGAAGTAGTTTCTACCCTTTGGTCTGCTTCATTAATTGTCTCAGATCTCCAGTGTCAGGACTGGGTTGTGGTCATCTGAAAATCCATATCATATAAATTTGTTAATTTCCTGAAGTCTTTGGATAAACAAACTCCTTTATTCTGATAAGTGAAAGCACTTGGAAAAGCATATGCTGCTGGTCTGAGCAAAAGGCTGACTCACTGACATTCTAAATAGCTAAGATTTCTTATGCAGGTGGCCTATTTTCAGATTTACAATCTAGGCCTGGAAATTGACTTCTCTTTTTACTATACTACTGGAGCTGTAACAAAGTTGAGAATTAAGTAACACATTTTCCAGCACATACCTCACAGTTTCTTCCATGTTAGTCTTCCATTCCTGCAAATTTTCATAGCCCTTTGCAGTTATGGGTATCTAATTTGGACAAAGGTCTCATTGGGAAGTCAGTTAGGGTCTGCAGGAAGTTCCGCTAAATTAGTACTTCAAAAATTGGGAAAAAAGCGTTAAGTTTGGATAAAATTAATAAAACTGCTATATATTTTGTTCTAAGATATTCCTTCTGCAGTGAGTTTTAGATTTTTATAATCTAATAACTATTATATGGCAAATTATTAATAAGGAAGTTTTCCCCAGAAGTAGTATATTGTACATGCACCCAGTGAAGTATGCAAAACAATCCACTGGGGTTCAGGAGGATTT
>VWZN01009174.1:55036-71786 GCA_013396955.1 Regulus satrapa
TTTTTTTTGCCAGTCCTTGGCAGAAAAATTATGCTTGGGAATTTGAAACTGTTATACACCATTCACATGTACCTAATAAATAATGACAGAGAACTGGGTAAGCCTAGTGGCTTACATGTCTGAATAATATTTACTTAACCAGAACATTAATGCATCACTTTTTTTTTTCTTTTGTTTTTGTTTTTGTTTTGTTTTGTTTTGTTTTCCCTGAGCTGAATGGTTCAGCTAAAACAATTGCCACAGTCATTCTCTCAGCAGCACTGAAATCTACATTTAAGTGCCATCTGTGAGGCAGTCAAAAACTGGCTGATTCTGTGCCTTTGTTGTCCTGTATGATGTTATGCCTTAGTTAATATCTGAGAATTCATGCACAGAGAAAGATGAATCTCTCTGATGTCATTCCCTTCATTGTATGTGAAGATCTGTGCCCCACCACCTACTAAGCTTTCCCTGACTGACCCGTGTTTACCTTCTGTTGGTGCCACTTCCCACTGTGTTATTGATGTGCTTTTCTGCCCAGGAAGCCGTCCTTCTCAATGCACTTTGTTAAGCTCCGGCCATGGGCACACACTGGTCTTTGTTGTACTGTATATGAGGAATGTTTTTGGAGGGGAGCACTGATGGTATCAATGATTAGGAGTTAAAGTGTCTTCGAAGCTGCAGAAGCAACACACTGCATTGCCAACACACTGTATGGCAGGGATTAAACTTAAAAGCCATTCCATTATGAGATTTGCTCCTCATATCTAAGTGTCTTTCATTTACATAGCAGAAAGCTATATGTTTCTAAATACACAGACTAGGCATGTTTCAGTCACTTTTTTGATTCTCTTCTCTTATTGTTTAGGTTTTCTTCATTCAGCATTGTGTGGAATTGCAGTCAACATTTAAGATCAGCAATACTATTAAAGAAACAATGTGCCTGTCAGTTAACCTCCAAAGAAACCACATGTGGAGAAAAGGAATTTGCCTTTCTGGTTGAATTTTTTTTTTCTTATATTTAAAGGTGTTTCCCAAAATGCAGAGTATGCACTCAATCATGAGTTAGGGAAAGATATGGGATAAAAAGTTACACAAAAAAACTTCGGTTGGCAGGAAGACAATTAATGAGGTTATGGTTTGGTCAATACATGCCAGAGCCGGATAATGAACATTTTGTGTTTCATTTCACAAAAGAACAGAAAATTCACCTCTAAAAATAGTGTAAAATGCTCCTCCTGGGACTTTTTTTTTTTTTTTTTTCACTTTGTGGTACTCGTGGTGTTTTCACTAAACCTCTAATACCTGCTTATATTCCTGAGTAAGTGTACTGGTGAACCAACATACTCTCTTTTTAATTCTTGCCATTATTCAGAAAGAAATCCATGAAAAGGTGGCTGTTCACTTAAATAACAAATCCTGTAAAATTATACCCTGAATGAGGCCTTTCCTTTTCTTCCCTCTGTGCAGTTTGTCTTCTAAACTTAATCGATTCTGACTTTGTCTCTGCAAGAAATGCCAATTGTGCATTCTGATCTCACTTAACCCACCTAGGGAGAAAAAAGTGTTTCAAAACACATGTGGAACAAGAGGCTTGATGAAGCAAAATGATGAAATGATGACTAAGTCTAATGAGCACTGTGATTTAAAGCATCTAGCCTTAGAAAAAAAAAAAAAAAAATCTAGAGAGATTTATTTCCTGACTGCTACCTCAAGTGAGTTGATATTAGGTCTGTGACAGCACTACTAATTTTCTTCTCTCTCCTAGGAGTGCAATGGTCCATCCTGTCTTATTAGTTATGCTTTTTATTGCATAAATGCTGGGTCTTCTTAGCAGAAATAAAGTATTAATGAACTTGTGGTGACATCAAGGGGACCAACTGGCTTAATGGAGGATAGACATGTGAGACAGGGGGCACTAAACACATAATCAGAGCCTGTTTAATCTGAATGACAGCATCCGTGATGCTCCTGAAACAGGAGGCATATATAAAAAGTTTGGTTTCTACCTTTACATACAACATTCAGAATGGTAGCAATTAAATATCTATTCTTGAAGAAAAATAAACAAATAAACAAACAAAAAAGCCCCAAAAAACCCAAAAAATAAACAACAACAAAAAAAATTGATTTGATACATGAACTCCTTTGTTTCTTTTAAAGAGGATCCTTTGATATTCAGAAAGAAAAACAAGAGAGCAAGCAAGAAAGGCAAATAAAAGATAAACCTGGACTTTACATGATTTTGACATGTCTACCATCTTTGCTTGATTCTAAATACTAAAGTCAACTAACGTTAATATGATATTTAGATAACATCTGATGGTCACTTATTTAAAGCAATGAAAAGCATTTCCCTCAGTTTTTTTTAATTGTATTTTTTGCCCCATATATCATATGGCCATACCTCAAGGTGAAGGGCTTTTTACAGGATATGGATTTCTTTTTTCCATTTCAGAATAATCAGGAAAGAAGTCAAAATTAAGCAGCGAAGATCTGAAGCAGGGACTTTCTAATGTGTACTATCTGACTTCCATGGGAGGAAAAAAAAACCAACAACAACAAAAAAAAAAACCAAACAAGGGAAGAAGTTTAACTCTGTAAGTCCATNGAAGAACTCCCTGCTGCTTTTAGAGGTGAGTTTTCTGCTCTTGTGGGAAATGAAACCCCAAAAGAGAAGGCAGTCACCACTACTTCTGTGGCATTTATTACAAACCCATTAATCATTAATGTTCTATTTTGCTAGTCAATCAGTAGTAACACAGTTTCATAGAGACTTTGCTGTAACTTGGCATGTCTCAACGTCATTTTTTACATAGCTAATCAATGGCTTGTATTCAAATTCAGGAGTTTAAGGATTGAAGAAATAGGTTTGATATTTCCCTAACTGAAAGGTCTAAAGAAAAGTAATATTTCATATTTGACACTGCCTTTTTATTTATTGATCTCTCAGTAGAGCTGGAAAAGATCACTGATGTCACTATTGCTTCCCTGCTTTCTGTTTTATTAACAATGATATATTGCTCTCTTCAGAAATAAATACACTGGAAGCAATATACTAAGAACAGGAAAAAGTGACATATCACTTCTAGTCATTTGTTTAATCTCCTTATAGACTAGTTATGGGTGAAATGCTACAAGCGTGCTTATTAATTCATGTTCTGTTTGCAGTTGAAAATCTGAACTAATTCAAAGTCAAGTGCTTTAAGATAGAAACAGTTCTAGCATTCTCAAAATAGAACTATTTTTTTTCTTTCCTTCAGACAAACTATTTAACAGCCTATGAATCAGGAGCTATTAATTTTTTTTCCCTGAATAAACAGTATTTTTCATGTTTTAGGTTTTTTTGTTTTAATTAGTAACAATGTATTAATTGAATTTGAAAAATAATTAAAGAAGGAAAACAGGACTACTAAGGGACTCGCAGCTAGCTATACATAATGACTTACTTTTCACATACCAATAAAGACAATTTTAGATCTAATGAGAGATTTCAGTAATTATTTGTAACGTGAATAAGCATGGAATTTGCAACTATAATGATGCACTGTGTATCATCATATCTCTCAAGAGATGTAGCATCATATCTCTCAAGACAGTTCATAAAAACATGTGGCCTTCATTCATCAAAATCATTGGCAAGTATACATCCTATACATTGTTTGCAGAACAAAAATACCCATAAAAATTTCTCTTCATCCATTTCTCAGCTTCAATGTGCTATAGACAGATCTTTTAAACGCCAGCAGTGCATTATAGAAGATATGACTAATCTAGAGAATTTCCATTTGAAAGAGAAATGAGTAATAATTGATTGGCCTAGATCCAAAGTCACAGTGGGGTTCAAAAAGCTTGTAAGTGCCCTCATAAAAATAGAAGCTGTATCAACCAATTGAATTTAATTATATGTGAAGGTGATGAGGGAGCTAAACAGCCTGTAATTGGAGTCCAATTACTCAGCTGGTCTTCCATAAAATTAATTCATCTGAAAGTTTGCCATTGTCCCATGCTCGAGGCCTGCTGCTGGTTTAATTAGTTAATACTGAGGAATCTTGAAACATTACATTATTTTGTCTTTATTGCCAATTATGGGTTAAGGAAAATTGTGTATAAAATATTAACATCTGCTTCCAGCACAACTTGGAGAGGGCAAAGGCAAAATATCTCATACTTAATCATGTTAACAGGAGGAAAATGTCTTTAAACACAGATAAAAATCTTCCTGCTAGCCAAGGCTTATCAAATTAAAAATCAAGGTGCAAATGATAATTTGAATGAGACACAATAAAAATATAAAGTATGAGGTTTTATATAGCAGCTTCATGTAGAAACAGTTTAAGTCTGTTAAAGAGTTCAAGAATTGGTTGAATCCAGAGGAAAACCAGAGAGGGAAATAGTTTGGATCCCTGTCCTTTTACTCCATGGTAGTATCTGTATTGTTCCTAATAACTATGGGAGTAAGTGCAATAGCCTTCCCTGGCTTTCTTCACTATCAGCAATGTACCCTTCATGTCCAAACATTAACATTAAATAACAATATTTTATTCTGAAGAGTGTTTTTTTTTAAAGGCTTACTGAATCAAAAACCAACAGCTGCTGAATATTGTTCCAGCAATTTCTCTCTCTCCTTTTCATATAAAACCTGTGTAGACAATTTGAAATTAAATGGAAAGGAGACAGGAAGTACCTGTACTTAAATTAAACTCTTAAAGACAAAAACATTCAGTCCTGGTTTGTTTCAAAACTGTCTGTAGAAACTGCAAGATTTTCTACTGTTTTAACAGATTTTAGGTCAGTCTTCTGGCTGGGTTGAAACCTTTTTATTTTTTTTTTTTTTTCTTACGGTAATGTCAGAAATAACCATCATTGAAAAAAAAATAATACTGTGTGGTCAGAAGTGGACACTATGTGGTACATGACTCCAAAACATTTTTGAACTTGAAATGGTGAAGGAGAAAAAAANATATGCATTTATTTCCCCAATGACTCATTCCTATCTACAAAAAGCTAATTACAGTATGAAAGCTATAAAAAGTTTCATTTTGGAAAGTTTGGGAAAAGTGTATCGACAGCATGCTTTTTTCTTTTTTTAAAAGTTAATAGTCAAAATTTAAAGAGAAGTCATTTTATGAATAGTGTACATTGGATTAAAGTAGGTTTTTTTTAAGACTTACACACACTACTGTAGTTTCTCAGACCTACAGTAAGCAATTTTATCATCGTCCCATTGATAAATATAGTTTTCTATACCTCTTCCAGGACTAGAACCATTGAAGTGAGTTGCTTTTTAAACTCAAAAAAGAAACAGAAAATAAATTTCAATTTATTAAATTGAAAATGTGGAGATAAATCTCTACTTACTGCAGTAATATTAAAATCAGATTTTAAAAAGAAAGTATATGGTATTTCAGAAACTGTGAAAAAGAGGCTAATCTCCTAAGGGCTAGATTTCATGACAACTCAGAAAGGTAAAAAAAAACCGTACATAAAACCCTCCGAGGGAAAAAAACAAAACAAAACAAAAAAAACCCAACCAAAAAAAAAAAAAATTCAGAAGCTGAAGAAATTAATCTAACTTTTAAAGAAAAATAAATATAAGCCTTCACTTCCTAAACTTAAGAAAGTGCTAGAGCTTTAAACATTCTTTTAAGCCATAGAGATGCATTAGTGTTCTTTGATTAATCTGAATTATTCCTATGCTCTGCCAGCTCTGTAAAGCATGAAGAAATAAAACAAAAGGATGATGTTGAACAGTAAATTCAGGAAGGCAAGGAAATTATACTCGTGAAACCTAAGGGCTTCCTCTCAGAGGAGGGTCTGCCATAAAAGCTATTAGAAATTATCCAAAAGATTTTGTAAATAGATATTAAATAGAATTCACTGTATGTAATTAATATACAGGATTGCTCCATCATGGGTGATCAGGCTAATCAGTGGATGATTTCTAAGGTTCAGTTTCTGTGCTTTTCCTTCTGCTCATGGGAAGAGGGCAGAGAGCAGCCCAGCCCACAGGAAGACAGTAGCTGCTGAGGAATCCTGGTGTTGGAAAGGAGGTGCAGAAGTGCTCCCTGCTGAACAGAGATGGCAGGACACTGCAATTACAAATGTCAGCATTCACTAAGGGTGGAAACACAAGTGTTTGTCTCAAACCTTTCATAGTAATTTGAACGCCTGTCATTCAGATAAGTAAATTCATTTGCCATACAGAAAATCTGTTTCCTGTTTAGAATAACAATCAGAGTTTATGCAGACTCAAAGTGCTGTATCCTACCAAATATATATATATATCTCCTCTGTTTCCTTCTCTCTCCTTCTATACTTCTTAAAAAGCAGCTCTAAATTAAAAGCGCCAACTAACGAAAAACATTTATTTTCCTTAGGATAGAAATACTGGAGTAAAAAAAATAAAATTGACTTTAATTATATGCAGACAGTAAACTTTACCCTCTTCATTATATTTACAGATTGTATATATTCTGTTTCTGATTCATAGTAGATTATATATGTAGAAAGAAAATTTATGTCACTTTTACAAATTACTTTTTACAGTTGACAGTGATCAAGAAAATTTCAGCCCCATGTATCAACCAAACCTATATAAAATAAATAATTGTGTTGACCCTTCAAATACTGAAATCGGGGGTGTATAAAGGAATATTATGGGTCTCTGTCTTATTTATGGGACATTTTACTTAAATCATGTGCATTGAACCCCTTAATCTTTATAAACTGTATAGCCACAAAGATGATCAAATAATAGAAACTTCAATGAGGAATGTAACAAAATTCCCCCACATTCCTTAAATAAATATTTTGTTGAAAAAAAAAAAAAAAAAAAGAGGCAGAATTAAAAAATTTTTTTAAAAAAAAAAAAAAAAAAAAAAAAAAAAGTCAGTATTGAAATATTTCTGTCCCTATGTTTCATTTCTTACTGACAATAAGAGTAGAGATATAAGTGATCTACTACCAGGTCCTCTCTCTGCATCCATGCACTCACCAGAAAGTATTTTTCTTTATTGAGGAGTTCTTCATATATCTTTCTCTTCATTGAGAAGCTTCACCCAAGTAAGTAGCATAGCTTGACAGCTCCACTCATGAGCAGAAAAAGTAAGTCTTACACTTCTGTTAAAGTAAATAATTACTTTGACTGAAAAAAAAAAATCATTTCCAAGGCAAAAGCGGGATATGTATATTGACATTTTCACATTGTTGAAATCTATAATCTTGAAAGAAGTCAGCAAACAAGCTGTACTTAAACAAAATTGCCTGCCTACATGAAGCTATTTGAAAGACTGGGACATAAAGGAGCAGCAATCCATAAAGACAAATTTATTTTTATTTCACTTTAATGACCTTTAATATTTGCAGAGCACTTTAGAAATGAAAAATGGTCCATCTAATTTCTACATCAGATGCGTGTGGTTCATCTCATCGATATTCCACCTGTATGTGCATCATTCAGATGGCTGTTCAAGGGCTGGTGACTGACTCTAAAAATGTACTGCCAGTGAGATCCAAAAATTGAGCTGCAAAGGAAGACTGCTTATGTTCTTTGGAGAACACAAGAATGTTCTTTAGAGCCAGAAGATTGCTCCATTTAGATATTTAATTAGATGTGTATGTGTGTCTATGCTACATGTCTGCAAACCTTGCTTTCCTCAGAAAAAAAGGAAGACCAAGGCTCTTTGTCATTCCTTTAACAAATTAATGATCTTTCTAACTCCTATTGTACTCTTTGTGGCAGCAGTAAGTCGCATAGGTAACTCTATCTTTCTGAAATAAAAAGGCTGTTTTTATATGTAGGGGAAGATTGCTTAGTCTTACATGGAACTTTTCATATAAAATTTTGCTACAAAAAATGTTGGCAAAGGGATACACTCCTTTTTTACCCCTCTGTTTTAAACTGAATATCAGTGTCCATGAGACGACTAAATATATCCGTTCTTATCTTTTATACTGTTACATTGTTTAACTTATTTTCACTGTCTTAAGAGAGAATAGTATTGTTAAATTGGGTCTATTTGAAGGAAGGGAGGTTTGCAGCAGAGGTTTTTGTTTGGATTTTTAAAAAATGTATACATTTATGTCAGCAGTATATTTTTGATAGCAGGTGTTCTATACCCCACAGAATGATTTCCATTTTCAATTTAATCAGGGATGTAACTGTGAGCAAATTACATTTGATAGTTTTGTTTTTCTCAAAACCATAAGCAAAAGGAGGGTATTTTTCCTATTTTGCTGGCAATTAGAAGTTTTTATTGTTTAGTTTTTAATTCATATTCAGCCATATACTCTCAATTTATCATGCTTGTAAAATGCTCTTTTAAAATTATGCTAAATGTCATTTAGAAGTAATGTCAGCTACAGGCCAAATTCTGATACACTCAGAAACACTATCCTCCACCTATTCCTTAATAAGATGCTATTGAGGATACAGATTTGAATAAGTTTTACCTGCATAAATATCTAGCAAACAGAAGATTGATGGAAAAAAAAAAAAAAAAGAAATCTTTCTCTAAAGTGTGGAAATTAGAAGAATTATTTTTTAAAAGATAAATTATTTGATGGAAAAGTGAAAAATATCCAACATAAAGCTAGGTAGCCATGTCATGAGTTTAATATTCTTGTATAAACTGCAACTAGAAAAAGGCATAGCTGTTGTCACTGGATAAATATTGAGATAAAATAAAGATCATTGAATGATTTTGTATGTAAGTCTATGAAACATTAATATTTGAAGGAATATTTCTGTGTGGCATTCTATGTGATAGTTAGTTTCCACAAATAAGCTATTATGGAAAGAAGGAAGTCATTTTCACCTTACTTCCCGTTCTGTGTTTGCACAAGGAATAGTCTTCCATCCCACACACATCACAAAGCTATACCTTTTGCCCCATTTTCCACAACCCAAGCACAACTGGGGATTTTAAAAGTGTATATATTTCCTGCCTATATTAAGTGACAGAACCTGGAATAGAATTAAACCATATGAAAAAATCGGAGAAGTAAAAAAAGCCAATAACTTAGCAAAGCAAACCAGTATTCTTTGTCATTATATAGTCCATAACAGTCATGGTTTTTACAGTACTTTGACTTTAAATAAACTAGAAATCTTTACTCTCCTAAAATGCTGGAATGCTTAAGGCCTACCCTGAACTTTTCAACTCCTGTATATGCCTCTTGGATATGGGTCTGTGCTGGCTACTGAACTCTCTAGCAATATCATCTCTGCCCTTCTAACATTCAGCCAGCTCAAGCACATCTGACTGGGAATTGCTTCCAACCAGTATTGCTTGCAAATTATTTTCTTTTTTTTTTTTTTCTTTTTTTTTTTTTTTTTTTTTTCCCTTTTTTTATCCAACNTATCGCCAGCTGTTTGTCCCTGTAAATACTGCTTCATGCATTGCATGTAGAAATTCTCTACTAATGCTCACACACATATATGTACAAAACTTTGAACTTTTTATGCTGAAGAGTTGGGCTTTTTATTATGCTAAAGAGTTAGAATTGAAAACAAAACAAAACTAAAAAACAAAAACTAAAAGAAACACCCAAAAAAACCAACATACGACCACACTAAAAAAACAACCAAACCAATTCAATTTAATCCAAAACCAAACCAAAGCCACAGGAAAACAAGCAAACAACGACAAACCAATAGAATGAAATTATTTTGACAATGACAAGAAAATAAAAAAATTGACAGACATTAGCTGTGTCTGTAAAGGTAAGTGGCAAGCGCAGATGACATATAAAAATAGACTTCACCTGCACAAGTTATAGTACTAATGCTAAAATGTTCCTCTCTCTTGCTTCCCTTAGTGCTTAGCAAATCTCTTCAATTATGTCTTTCAAATCTTTTTTTCACATGAGTACTCAGGAAAATTCTATGATCTATATTATGAATCAAACATTTTTTAGTGGTTGTAGAGTGAATCCATGGAGGCTAATAATTACAAGATGCAATAAAAAAAGTTAAAATTTCCTTTTAGTAATTCTATATGCATAGAAATATTCATCCTAACTTCCTTTTTCTTCAATTAAGTATTCTCTGGAAATATATTTTAACTTTTACCTCTCCTACATAGGTATTTTTTTTACAGAAGAAGACTTGCATCTAAATAACTCTCTCTATAAACTAATATGAAAGCAAGGTCTATATAATTAAATCTATTACATTAGTATAAATTGGATCTAGGAAACACACATATGTCTGTACTCAAATAAATAGCTCATTTGCCTGAAAATTTGTATCATAGGTATTATGGTATTTGACACTAAATAAATGTTACTAATTTGAGCAATATATTTACAATTTCTAAGAGTTGAAAATTACTTTGTTTAGAATAAATAAGAATAGTGCATAAAAATGTGGCATTTTACGATAAAATCTGAAATCCACTGTTAATTGGACTAATTACAGGCACAAAAACAGAGTACAAATATTCAAAACCATAACAGCACAACATAGACAGGAGCAGCTGTGGTTTATTCCTTCACAGAAGTCACAAAGAAAGTTTCACACTGAACTATCCCATACCATTCCATTCCATGCTTCTGTTAAGATATTTAATTTCATGGGCCTTTCATAAAAGCAGATGGTAAATCGAGGAGTATTTTGTGGTTTGAAAATAAGTGGTGGTCTCTAGTCCTCCAGGTGGCCCGCACTACTACTGCTGTCACAAGAGTGATGCATCTGTCACTTGGTAAGCAGTGACGCTTACTGTTTGTTGTAGCCTGAGACTGGTTTAGAGTTCCCAGCATATTTTGTAACCCTCTTCAGCAAAAGAAACAGTACTAAACAAAGCAAAACAACAACAGCAACAACCAAAAAAAAAATCACATTTCTGCTTTCTATAGCTTTTGGGTAAACCTAACCATGATCAAGCTTGCTAACATGCTCAGAGACCTGAATAACAGCTATAGCAAAATTGTCATCCTTATCATTACTGAAGAGATTAGAAATGAGTAAACTGAAAGAAATATAAAGTGTTTTTTTAAAAACCTTTATAATTTATTATAGAATACAATGTCTGAGTTTAAAAGCTTTAAATCCTAGACCTATAAAAGATGTCTCTATCTAGAAAGGAAAAAACAAAAATGTACTGGGAAAAAAGCCCTGAATTCCATGCAAATTTAAACAAAATTACTGCTCTTGTTGCATTAAGGCAAAGTGATTTTTATCTTGTTTTCTTGAGATTGATTGTCTAACTTTTAAGCAATCTGCACTGGAGACATGATAGGAAAAGCATGGAATTGGCATAAAAAAACCCAAAAAAACCCCAAAAACCAAAAAACAAAACAAACTAAAAAAAAAAAACCCGACAGTTTTATGATGAAAATATGTGGTTTATCTTCCATAAGATGTAACCAGAAAGTACAACTTAAAATTAAATATTCAAAGAGAAAAAAAAAAAAAAAATAAAAAAGGATCATGCTGTCAATACCTACAAAGAATTAAACTGATTTGACTTCCTGTTACAAATATCTGCATATATATTTTATTTGGTTTTCATGAATAGTTGTGAAAAATTAGGCAAAACATCCTAAATAATTTAGGTATTCTGCCTATTTATTTTCATATCTTCACTTTTTCTGCTCATTCCATTTAGATCACAAGAAGAAAAAAGACAGAATAAATTCATTGAAATTGAAAAGTCAATTCAGATTCAGATTAAAATTTTCTGTGAAGAAATACAGTTTCTGCTAATTCTTTTTCCCTCTGTCTCCTCTCTTTATTCTTTTTTACTTTTCTTTTGCAATAGAAGATTTACAATTTTGCTAAAGATGCACATATTCTGTTTGTAGCAGCAAAACATTTTTATATTATTGCATTAAACATAAAATACTTCATTTTAAAATCATATCTCTGTTTATGATCTAGTTTCATTTCCTATTGCATTAAATGGAAGCTGATAGCATCTAATATCTAATTTTGTTTTGCATGGCTTCTGACAAACAAAATTACTGCTGTATTCACCTTAAAAATAAATCAAACACATATTTTCAGTGTTGCAATATTATGAATTGCCACAGTCCCCTGGTGGTCTTCAAACAATGTTTAAAAACACAGTATTCAAATCATAAACCAAAAGGAATAAAGTGAAAGAGCATTTTATAGCCCAGAATAATATGTTTTATACATCATCTTTACATACTTTCCTCAGCAATGTTGTCAAACTGTGAGTTCATTAAAGGTCTCTAGTTGAAAGTGTAAACTCATGAAAATGGTTACATAAAAGCTCTAAAAGATGATAATACACCCATATAATTCTGAACTTTTTGATACTAGCAGGGCTGATGCAGTGTCGAGTAGAAACACTATATATTTCCTATATTTTACTTTTGTAAGTCTTCATACTCATGACATTGTAATTATTAAAAAAAAAAACAAAACAAAAAAAAAAACAAAAAAAAAACTGCAGAAAACTGTGCTGTAATGCAAATACATTTCCTTAAAATTTTCAGATATTCATCATCTGTTTCTTCAGCTATAAAGGAACATGCACAAAAGAAACTGAATTTTTTTCTTTCAATTCATAAAGGCTCAAAACCCCCAAATCTATTTAAAATTCTGCAGGAAATCAAGAAAAAAAATCTACACACCAGGTATTTTTGTAATAGTGTTCCAAGCAGAAATGTGTTCTGTTTAATTGTATTTCTATTTATACTGGTATTATTTTGGGAAGAAATATTCTGTCCTTGTCAGTTATGGTATGGTACAACATAAAGGCAAACACTGCTCCAATGTAATTTTCACTTAGCTTTCAGTTATGATTTTCTGATGTTCAGATTTTGAAAGCTTAATGATTGTTTACTTGAACCCAGGAAGCTGGAGGAGCACACAGACTTTATGCAGCTGAAAGAGGATTTCGAGCACGCAACTGCTTGTGCTTCGTTATCTCCTTCTCCCTCTTGTGGACTCCAATAGTAAGAGCAAATAAGATAGTTTGGCATCCAACACGGCTGTTGCTTCTGTAATAACTGGGGAGAAAACCAGACTTTGGGAGAAAGTGCCATAGGATCCAGATGCTACCTCAGCACTGGAGGAGCTTCTGTGCAGTGTGATGCCCTTTGTCTGGGGACACAGGGATAATGATATGCCAGGGTCAGGAGCAAAGCCACCTTTGCCGTACTTACCCTTTGGGACCCTGTGACACAGTGGGGAATTGGTCAACTTTCCCCAGCTTTGCAACAAAATTAAGTCCAGTGCTTTTCAAACAAGATTTTCAACTAGGGATAAGGCTATGAGAAGGGAGAATCCACATTCGTATAAGCTCATAGGACTACATTTCTTGGAAGCATCTTGATCCTGTGTCAGAACTGACCTAGAAGGTTAAAAATTGAATGGAATGTCTAGTGAAAGATAGGAATAAATTCAGGTGATAGAGGTTCTCAGACTAATTTACAACCAGGTTTACAACTGGCTTTGCTCTCTTTAGCAAGGCTGAAAGATCACTGATGCAATTTCAAGGCAGTTTCCCACTTCAGTTGCACAAAACAGTTCTTTCCTGGGCTCTCAATAGTAATGACAACAAAAATAAACAACATTAAAGTGCCTCTTTGCAGCCATATGAAATAAACAGTTTAATATTCTGACTTTAAGGCCGCAAATTGGTAGCTATAAATATTGTACTGCATTCAAAGTTCTGTATATGCCATCTGGTGACCATGTGATTAGTGTATCTATGGGGCAAAAGGAGGAGGGGGGGTCTTGTCATGCCCTTATTTATTTTCTGTGTTCAACTATGCACTCACTTAAAACCCAGCCATATGCTAGAGCATCTGTTATAGGTGGAGTTTTTTTGTAAATTTTCTTTTTTAAAATTGAGTCGATTTTGCCCTTTAGGAGCCTACACTCTGAACAGTACTGCAGAATGACATTTACTGCAGACCAAATTATTGTTATATTAGGAGTTACAGTGTCTAGTTTGAGCAAACAGCAAAATTCCAGTTTGGAAATAAATTAGTACCTTAAAATGCATAGTACCAAACCAGCACATTCATTCCTTCTTGCTTACATCGTCCAAAGAATATATGATTATTTTAAACTCTGTTTGTGTGCATATTCATACACAGATTTTCAAGTAGATTTTTATTTTCTTCAGCATGTTAATATAAAAACATGCTTATTTGCCTTAACAGAAAGAGATGCCACGCAGCAGTCATAAAAATGAATAGCAAATTCTGTGCTTTATTGGCCCAGTGCTCACATACGCATAATCATCATTTAGTTTACAGAATACTGCTCTAGGCAGTCTTGTGAAAGTAGTATGCCAGTGTGCCGTTGGGAATGAAACCAAGAACACAACAGTTTTTGCGGCTTTCCATCATGCCTCAGAATGAGAAGATTAAGCTAAAATTGGCTCTGCAAGAATAATAGAAGTATACTAAAAATACTCTCATTTTTAGTCATACTTTCTGTTAGGAAAGAAAAAGAAAAAGAAAAAAAGAAAAAGAAAAAAAGAAGGAAAAAAAAAAAAGGAGTTATTTCTGCAGCAATCTATGTATGTTTAAAATATCCAGCGAAGGGAGTTTCATTTATTGATATCACAGGACCAGCTTCCAGTTTACCTGCTCCAACCTTTTTAGGAGAATTTCTATACTTTTGCTAACTGAACTAAGTGCAAACTGTAATGTCAGGCTGAGAAGAGGAATGTAGAAGCTCATTTTTGAGAGTATATAAATCATTTTTAAACATGGCACTATCCTACTCCGGCTATTCTTCTCAACCCCAAACAGCTTATGTGGGAATGCTTTATTTCCTTTTGCAAACTCAGTAAGGTAACGTTTTCTTACTGAACTTTTCCCCTCTTCCAGAACTCCAGGATTATCCAGACTGACACATCCATGTCACTGTCACTCTGTTATCCTACTTTCCAGCATTAATTTCATGCACCAGATCCCATGATGAACCTGCTCTGTGCCACTTCTCAATATTTATGCTGGGTCAAGGTGGTAGAATTTAATCTTGCAAAGTGAGCTCAAAAAGGCCATACCAGCTGCCATGTCTTAGTAAATCAGATAACAGCAATAGATCTAAAGAGCGAATGAGACAGAAGTAAGTGAGATTATTGCATCTGTTTAAATCCTGTGTCCCATACAAGCATTTTGAAAGCATACATTTTGAAGTGCTTTTAAGAACAATAATAATGTTTAAACATAATTAAAACCAGCCTAGAATGTATTTTTTTTTTTTTAATTTTAATTGTGGTTTTTAAAAAAGAATCATCAGAGACCCAAGGACAGCTGGTAAGAAGTTCAGATGCAGGTCAGCATAGAGCCTAACTGAGCTAAGATTTCTGCATCTTTAGCCTAAATTAAAAGAACATTAAAGATCAATGTACTGTGATTTGAAATGGCAGTTCTGAGCCCAGTACACAAACAATGTGTAGAAACGAGGACAGGGTGTTGTCTTAGAGTGCTGATGCATTCTGAAAGCACTGACAAAAGCTTGGGAAAATGAAAGCAAGAAAAGAGGGCTTTTTTTTTTTTTTTTTTTTTTTTATTTAAAAAAAATAAAATTNNNTTTTTTTTTTAACTTAAAGAAATAGAATAGTGGTATTGTATGAGTTCTGGAGAATGCCCTTATTCTGAGCTGTTCTCATGATTTATGAAAGTTTACTGATGTTCAGAGGTCATCCAGGCGGATAACTACTAGACTTCATAAAAATCTAGATATGAACATTCATTCTTAGGAATGACAGACCTTAGATATGAATTATTCTTCTACTGTCCGGTTCTTATACATGGTATCATGGATTGTAGCATTGCCTTGGTGACTTGAAAAGGGTTCTGCAGTAGATATAGCCTGAAGGACATATTTAATACCCTAGCACTTATCACCAGTGAACACGCATAAATACATCAACTTTGATACCATTTCCAAGATATTTAAGTGTCCCTAAACCAGGATACATTCCTAATAACTGAATGAGTGTCTGTGACAGGCTATAAAGCAGTAACAATTTGAATTAAACATTCTTCAGCTTGGAGACAGCTATTCATAACAGTTTCTCTGTCTCTTCTCTCTGTGATACTCTCAACATCCAAGAAATGTTTGGTTCATGACCATTCTGTCAGATTAACAGGAAGGGCTGAATTTGTGAAACAGTCAGCTCCCAGTAGGAAGAAAGAAAAACTTTTTAGAAAAAAAAAAAAAAAATTGTTTATTTTTATCAGGGTGGTTTTTTTGGCACAGTGTTGACCCAATATCAATATTAGCTATGAAATCTACATTTAATACATTTACATCCATGCATACTGACACAGGTGTAGGACAGCACAGGAAAAAGACAAACCCGTGACTCTCAAAATTTAATGTAAAATGATGTGTTGACTCAACTAGGGTGAAAGCAAGACCTGAAGCCAAAGAACTTAATAGTCTAAACTACACTTCTAATGTTCAGAATAAGAGACTGAGGTGATAGATAGCTTTAGAGGTCAAAGCAGGAACAAAAACTGGCTTCTGAAACCCAAGTACAGCTCTTCATCTTGTCTGATTGGGGGTGAATCAGAGTTTGATGATGAGTTTGGTGGGAAGGGCACAGTGAGGCAACCTGTGGTTCAGCTTACTTCTTCCCCACAGAAACACACTCATGACAGTGAGAAAAGTGACAGACATCAAAAGTGGAGAACAGTAGCATATTGCAGGTGAGAGCAGAAAGCACAGAATATCACATCCAAGCTAGTTTTCAACCCTACTCTCAGGCAGAACTTCAGCTGGGAACAGGCTCAGTCAGCTATGATTTTTTTTTTTTTTTTTTTTTTT
>VWZN01009175.1:221-18214 GCA_013396955.1 Regulus satrapa
TTGAACCTTAAATTCCTTAAAGGCTTCAACAAAATAATAAATGAAGAGAACCTCACAAAACCAAAGGAATGCCAACATAAGCAAACAGTTCTGAGAAACTTTGGGGTTGAGGATGTTTCTTCTACATATACATATGCAAGTTGAAAAGTCATAATGAATTTTGGAAGTGCTACAGTTCTGGATACCCCTGTTCCAGCAATCTGTACAAGATTATTGAACAAAGTAAGAATGGCTGGTGTGAGACACTTTATCTGAAAAAACAAGTCACAATGATTCATTCCAGATTTACTAGTGGATCCCATATTATGTACTGCAATCACCCACGTCCATCTGGAAAAGCCAAAAGCATAATGAAGGTGGGGAAGAACCATCTGCAAAAGCCAATGACACAAACAAAATAATTAAAAGCTATCCTGTAAAACTTATTTTCTAGCTACCAATGGAAAAACTGGGCTTTAATACTGGGTTAACCCAACTGAGTTTTAATACTGGGTTTTCCTGGAAATTTTGCCTTGAAATAATTGACAGCTAAGTGGCAATAAATACTCAGTTATTTTTCCAGGACTTATTTTTCTGTTTGTTTTAAATGGTAAATGAAGGAGAAGAAAAACAAGTCAGGTATAATACTGTTATTACACACAGTCACATGCAACTTCAGTATTACCTCCGTTACAAACAGGCTCTGAGCTTCTTTCTCTGCATTTTCAGGAACTGTTGAACGAATGTATCGACTCTGCCGCTGCAATAATGCTGTCTGATAAACAACACAAGCAATTAATGAAACTTGCTATTAAAGATGACACATTACGGCCACACTCAGTTACACCACTACAATGAAGAAAAGCTCAGCAGAAAACCTCCTATTAATATGATGTTGCAGAATAGCCAATTAGTGAGAATTTGCTTTCATCCAAGCAACATGCTCCTTCTTTCATAATAAGGGCAAGATTGGAATCAGTGAGAAATAGATGCCATAGGACAGCTTTTTCCACTATATTGTCAACATGGGGAAGAAAACACTAGAAAAAAATAATTCCACCATGACAACATAACTCCAACATTTTGAAGACAGATGTTAACTAAGGTAGTGTTATTACTACACATAAAAACTATTATTCAAGGAAGGTAAGAAAACCACACCAAAACAAAATAATAATTCAACTGCAGATCTCAAGTGAATAAAAAAAATGAGACTAGCATTTTTAACTCCAGGTTTAGAGAGAATGTGTGGATCACTGAAGTTTATATACACTTCAGCCTACCAAGTCAGAACTTATCCCTATCCTATCCCAGAAACTCTCAGAGGCACAGGAAGGCTGCCAGAGTGCAGGAAATCTCTCTGTGACCATGAAATTCTGCTTCCCAGACCTGTGCTGAATTAAGCCTTAGGACACTTTACATCTGTAAAGTGAAAAAATTAAAAACTAACAAAACCTTCTGGACCACAAATGAAAATAACCACACAGCAACAGAACTTGGTTTTGCACTACATGGAAAGGAACCTCACAGCTTAAGCCATCAAAGGTGAACAAGAGAGTTTACACAGCCAGGGCCTGGAAGGGGGTTGTTTGTGGTCCCTCACCTGTTAGTTACACTCCACACAACCAAGAAGGATCAGATAAAAATGTGACAAGAAAAAGCTCCAATGTTATGTTGAAAGACAAAGGGCATGTAAGTACAAGAACATTACATTAACTTATCTCTGTTGAGAGTCTGACCCATAAGGTGGTTGATTATCTTGGTCATGACTAAAGCCTCACTCCATCAACTGGGGAGTGTATTTAAGTAAAAATATTCAATTACAGTAAAGATTGAAAGGGGGAAAAGAAAATAATCCCATAGTCATGGTCAACTCATTCATCTAGTCCAGAGTACTAAAAGTGACAATGGTAACTCCTTGGGTGGGAGAAGTGGGGAGGTATTAAAAGCAAATACCACAAACCCCAAAATATTTCTAGATATTATTCCAATGAAATAGTCTAATATTTGATAAGAAATTACTTATACTTTATATAAATATTACATGCATTTTATATATATATATATATATATATTCTACAAGCACAGAGTTATACTGCACTTTCCTAAAAAAATATTATTTTAAGAAAAAACAGAGACTAAGGTAGCCTCTTACCAGGCACTTTTCATGGGAAACCCATGAACTCTTCAATGATATTTTAACATTGTAGTATAATTTGGTAAAATTGAATTTGCCGAATGGACTTTTAAAACGTCTGCTGCTGTTACCTTGCTAGACAACTCAACTATCAATACTATCAATAGTAAAGGCTTTTTTCTATTTGTTCACATATAAAAATATTTTTATCTTAGTACTGTAACAATATTGGTGACAAAACAGAGGAGTCTGACTTGTCAATTTTGTTCATATTAGTAATTGTCTTAATGAATCTGTCTCATTCTCAGCACATCCCTCAGCTGCAGTAGTGCATCAAAGAGCCAGGAAATGCAATAAGTGATGTACTGTGATTTAGAGCAAATTCCTAAAAATAATTACTCAAGCAGCACCACAATATTTTAAAAACAAGTATGCACACAAATTCACATTATATTCCAAAAGAAAAAATAGGAAAGGAAGGATTGTCTTTTCAACAAACTCTCTTCACAACTACATTGGCTGAACTGTTTTGTAGAAATCAAACTTTTCAACTCTCTGGGTTTGAGTGATTTATGGCAGCATCAGGAACTACAAGGAGTTTGTCTCTTGTTCTCAAAGAGAATTAAAAGACCCTATCAATTACTCTGCTGTCAAAACTAAGGAAGGCCACTTTTAACACTCACATTTAACTTAATTTTTAATTTAACATTTAACTTAATGAGACATACAGTTTACAGCCTCTTTTACTGGCACAACCTTCTGACTGAGTCCCAGGGATTTAGAATATGTTAAGGTCTCAGAATAGGCCACAGAAGCAAGAACACTTCACCAAGTCAACCAAGGAGTACTCACTACCCAAAACCTGATGGAATATGGATAGTGAGCCTGTGCACAAGGAGGGCAGACTGCAACAGGTGTTCTCTCTGTCACAAAGTTGTGTTTGCCAGTGAGACTGTTACCACAGAGGCTCATGCTCCAGATGCAGAGACAGAAATTGTTCTGAAAGACTCAGTGGAAAAGATGGCAAGCTGAATGTGAGATCCTGCCCTTAAAGGAGCCATGTGTCAGAAGTGACTTAACCTTTGCATGGCAATTGCCAGATCCTTCATTTGGAAAATGTGGGAACCTGTACTATAAAGTAATTTCCAAACAAAATCAATTTAGAACAGCTGGCTAAAGACTTAAGGAAAACCACAAAATATACTTTAAAGGGAAAAAATAATAGAAAAATTACTTCAAACATTTCAAAATTAGTTATTTGACCAGTTTAATTGTGCTCTCTAAAATGAGGACATTACTTGGACTTTTTTTTGCTTTTCTTCTATTGAAGATGTGTCTTCTCATAGAATGACCTGGATTTAGTTTTACTTCTGCAAAGCTGGCATAATATCTATTTTCAGAAGTACTTAACTCGCATTAAATAAAACCTTAGAGCTTTTTAAGTGAAAGTGTGTTAAATCCATATGGCTTAAACCCCAAAATAGCAAAGGTGAAACGATGTCTAAGCTAAGCACCAAACTGTCTTCAAAATAACACTGTGATAACTTTGCAAAGAAAAATTTTCATACGGGCAGCAACGCACCCACATTTTATTTGCTACAAACAAATTTAGCTTGCATTTGCATTATTTGCCAGAACAAAGGGGAATGGATTCAAATTGAAAGAAAGCGTGTTTAGATGAGATATTAAGAAAAAATTCTTTACTGTGAGGGTGATTAGGCACTTGAACAGGTTGCCCAGACAAGCTGTGGATGCTCCATCCCTGGTAGTGTTCACGGCAAGGCTGGATGGGGCTCAGAAAAAACTACTCTAATGGAAGGTGTTCCTGCCCGTGGCAGGGGGTAAGAACCTGCCTAAGGATGATCTTCAAGGTCACTTCCAACCCAAACCAACCTATGGTCCTATGACTTCCTTTAAAAATTGAGGTAGTACTCAAAAGTCAGGTATTTTGAAAGAAAAACAATAACAAAAAACAGGTATTTAGATAAAGGGTGACATTGCCAAGTACACACTAGCACTGCTTTGGGTTAAAGCTTCTTTAAATAATTTACCCACTGTGCAGTTAACATAAACATCACCAATTTTGCAGTCATTGAGCATACTAGCTTTAATGTCACCACCACCACCATGAAGGTGGCCTGTTTTAAACTAATCCTATATAGTTATTAAGCCATTTCATTATAGAGCAAATTACCAAAATTCAAGCGAGAAATTTACAACAAGCCACAAAGAGACACAAACTTGGATACAAGAGTGCCCAGTGGACAAAGTCATTCACTGTTACAAAGGACATCTTCTCACCAAGAGGCTAAAAGAGAGATAGCCTTGAAAAACTGGCAGCATTGTGACTGAGAGTAGCAAGAACATTAACAGAGATGTTCCAGAAAAGGGGTGGAAGAAAAGGGCAACAGAAAAGGGTGGCAGAAAAGTGGTTCTATCATCCTAATTAATAAACACATCGTATAGGCACCATAATGAAAAAGAAAACAAAAATGCAGCTTAAAATGAACAGCCTATAAATCATGAAGTTCAGACGCCCCACTTAACTAAGAATGAAAGTAAGTTCAGTGATGCCAACAGCAAAACATGTCTCCAAACACAACGTGCCTGCCCACATAAATTTGTTGAGAACAAGGTTGGGAGTAACCTGATAAGTGAATTCAGTGCAGAAAACTCAGAGCTTGAGCTTGTGAAAAGCAGCTGAAACAATCTCCAAATGGTAAATCACAGAAGACCCAACGTATGGAGATGAAGTTGCTGATTAAGAGCTCTTCTGGTAACTACAAAATAGCAAATCTTGCTATTATTTAGATATAATAGTATAAAGGGAAAAAAAAAAAAACTTGAAAGAAAAAAATTACAAGCCTACTTTTTTGGATTTGAACCTCTGCACAAAGCAGAATAGAAATCCCGTTCTTCTGAAAAATAAAGGAACTGATACCAAACATATATTAAAAGAGAAAACATGTTTCATAACCTCAGCTAACCACGTTTGGGACAATGGCAAATGCAGTTAAGTGGAAATCTGGAAAGGTTCCTGTAACTAGATAGCTGGCTGAAGAACAATCCTTCAAACTTTATGAGTTTTCCAAGATGGGAACATTTCTATCCTTGTTTAAAAGGTATTTTTGGTAGTGATTTGAGCTTAGAGCTGTTTCTGACAGCATATGTAAAGAACAGTCATACCTGAACAAAAAAATAGTTATTTCCCCCTTTGTGTTGTTTTTTCCCCCCTTTCCCTCACTAGTCAATTTTCATCAGAAGGAAGAAAAGAAGAGAGGAAGAGAGAAAAGCTCCAAAAAAAGTCAGCTGCTGTGCTTTTTTCATTTCTGATATGGACTAAAAATTAATACTGGTTCTCCTTTAATACTAGCTTATCTAATAAATAAAATTTCAGTTTTCTAACTGCGTTACCAGAAAAAGAAAAAATCCAAATCAAGCACAAGTATTTCTTTCCCATTTCTCTCTAAATAATTTAAACTTTTATAGAAATTCAATGTTGGTATCATCGGTGGTGCTTCTTTGAAAACATCTTCCAAAAATCCTACAAGTGTTATCTAGTGCTGCAAGGTAAGCATCTTCTGTGCCATTTTAAGTGCTAGTCTAAGGGCCATGCTGAACAAAACAGCCTTACTCTTAATGTTATTATAAATTAACACTGCTGGGCTTCCTTTCCAGGCAAGGTTTTTTCAGACTGTAATCAATTTAACCTAAGTGTGAGGAAGAACTTTGTAAAGATAAAAACTGAATATTCTAAAAGGAAATAGCTTGAATGGGTTTCTAGACAATGGTAGGCATTTCCACCTATATACAGTTCTAAGTGTGTTTACAGGTAGTTCTAAATGCTCTAGCTCACTACTTTTATTTTTTCTTGAGGGAGAAGAGGTCAGTATCAAACATTTGAGCCACGGTTTAACCAAGAGCTGCTCACACACTGAGTGATAGCCACAAATTAAGAAACAGGAATTTAAAAAAATAAATACTAAGCTGAATGTCAAACACAGAAAATATGTCTTAATTTTTTTTAATTACTCAAATGATACTGGCAACTGTATAATGACTAGTGATTTCAAACCTAAATATGACTATAGAAAATTGAACAGCGTTAAAAGGTTTAACTTTCAAATAAAAATAATATGTACTTAAGGGTTTTCTGTTTTCTGACCTGGGAATACTTTCTTAATACATTGAATGACAGATTTAAATGCTTTGTGTTGTTGAAAACAAGCTAGATAGATCAAAGTAGTACAAAGGAGTCACGTGTACAACAAAACTATTTGGAGTTAGTTTGTGCCAGCAAGTATTCCAAGAAAATAAAAAAAGTTTGATAATGCACTTTGATAGTACAAACCAGTCTTCAAGTAAATCACGTATAAAATGAGACTCTGCCAAAACTGGGGAAACCCAGAATATTTGTTTGGATATTATACTGATGAGGGACAAAGAAACAGAAACCTGATTTTATTCCAAAACTGTGACTACTTGAAAGAAATCTTCCAATGTAACATACTTTGATGCCTGCCTTGATGAAAACCTGACCACAGAATCCAAAGGAAGACAAAAGACATTATGATTTATGACAAAATTCAGTCATTCCTTTTGAAGGATAAGACTGAGAACTATTCTCCATTCATACAGGCCTGAGGATAAGAATTGCAGGAGGTCACCAGAAACAGCAGTTAAACACTTCAGCCATAACCCCAGACTGCTCAGACAAAAAGCCTGAGGATATTCTGAATAGGTTTTTTTCTTCCCCATTGATAATTCAGAGCTGTTCACCGGAATGACCCTGGTAAGTGAACCAGTCAATCAGATGAGAGCACACTTAGCAGAAGTAACCTGGATTCCTCTCAATCTGTGATTCTGGAGAGATACACTACAGAAGGGGATTTTGGTGCTGTAGCCTACTCATGTTTTTCAGTCCCAAAGCAAACACCTGGGATAGGGTATCCTTCTGAGTGATTCTGTATTTGAAGACTTGCATCAGTACAACATCCTTTTCAAGAAGTCTTACTTCCATCCTAATAAACTTCCCCGTGTGGCTGTGAACACATGAAGCCCAAACTCTTCTCTAAATAACTGTAGCTTCCCAAAACTCAAATTTTTTAACTCAGAGTTGGGAAGGCTACAAGTAGAGTTATTGATGTCAGAATCAATGAAAAAGAAGGCTTCAGACCACATTAAAAAGAAAGTCCAGCTGCATTCAGGTGAACATTCTAATATGCCAGAGAAAATCAATTACAAATTCAACATGGATTAAATTACCTGGAAGTCATCATAAGGGAACAGTAGCATCTCACGTAGAGGATCATTCAAAATCTGTGTTTTCCTCTGGACGATGACATTTTCATAGTCTATTGGTTCTATAAGCTTTGGTTTTGCCTACAGGAAAAAAGAAAAAAATCAAAATAAATTCAGGTATATTGAAAGAAAATTACAATTGTTAACTTATTTTAGAAGCTACTCTTTAAAAGATTGGCAGAATTATATTGCATCTACAACAAAAATTTACAGTATTCGAAATGCAGGCTGTCATACTACACCACATGGGGAAGAGCAAGTGACAATTAGAGACAAGCATACTGATTGCCTCAGAAATATTTCACAAAATCCAGTAAGCCAGAGCTTATTAGCATAATCACATATGTATTCTCACTGCAAAAAAAAAAGATAAAAAAATTACTAGTCTCTTATGTTGATGGTTACCTTTGCTTGATACAGCCCAGAAAGCTCTGATCTGGGTTTATCAGGAATGAAAACAACCTTAGCTCAAAGACTGAGCTGCATTTTAATTCAGCTGTAACGTACAGCAGGGGCAGGCTAAGTGACATTCCTTCTTCTTTACATTTCTTTCCAAAATTCCCATAAGTCATCTACTTTCCTCTTAATTGCACAAGTAGCTTTCCTCAGTAACCGTGCATTGATTCCACATTAAAACTCCTTTCCAATGCAGATGAGGCATTCCAGTTGCCCCTGCACAATCAGACAGAGAAAAAACCCTCACCCTGCCAAGCATTCTGTTAAGTGGTCAGATGGCAAAGTAGGTTTAGCTCTGAACAAGGCAGCTCTGCCTTGGAGTTTGCAAACTAATGCAAAGATGGGGTTACAACCTAGTGGGAACTTTCTGCAACTAAGATTCAGCATTACAGTCCCAGACATAAAATTACATTTTTTACAAGCAGCAATTACAAGAGACTTTGCAAATTATACTTTCTCAAGATCAGTGGTACAAAATTACAGGTAAGGTGTATTAATTATAGCAGCAAGACCAGCTTCTGTGATCATTATAGGTAAAATGGCAAGAAAAGCCTTATTTATTGTTTTGTATAACAAATGACAATAACCTTCCAAATTCTAATTGTCCTACACAAGACAAATATCTCTATCAGTAACTGCTGTTAATCACTAGTATATTAATAATATTCCTGAGAAACCCTACAGGCAGTTTTCTTCATCCACAGGCTACTTGAGATTCCCTCATATGTACAACACAGTAGTTTTATTGGCAGGAAAAAATGTGGGAACATAACAAAGCATAACAGCTGAAGAGGCAAGAGAAAGCAAAGCCTGGAAAAATCTACCAAAAATTATGAACAAAATGTAGCTCTGTTAAGAAAAATAGCTACCATTTACAATCACACAGGAAGGAATTACTAGAAGTTCATTAGCTTTATAACAACATACTCAGCAGACCAATCCTTCCAAGAGCCATCATTATTATGTTGTGTTTGACATCTCTCTCCTCAGATGAGATGGAGAAGGGCTGTTCAGTTCACTCCATATTGTACTGACACATTTTGAGAGTACATTATCACCTGAACCCCAGCTACTGCCTCATCTTCTCCTGTCATTCATGAACAGGAGTTATCACAAAGCCAAGAACTAATGTCAGTCTCCATCAGAAAAGGTTTATGTTCATGCACCCATCTGTAGCTGAAATCAGAAAAGCGTAAGGCAAATACAACCTAAGAAAAGACTACATTTTCTGCAATGTCCTAATTACACAAAATGTTTTGGTTGCAAGTTTGCATTTGAGTGTTCAGAGTGCTGCAGTGAATCCCAAGCTAATGAAATTATGTGTTCCACACTTCCTCAACACCTTGTCCACCCAACTGTTTGAAACATTTCCTACATACTGACACTGCAAAATTATCCCTTCACAAAATTTCAGGTTGAGCAACCCCACTCTAACAGATTGTCATAACCACTTCTGATTCCAAATAAATTACAGTAACTTCACCTCTTCCTACTCTTCACTAAGGCAACTACTGTCCATTACAAATTTTCTTCCTTAAGCACAGAAACAGAGATAACAGAATGCAAAGAGCATTTCAAACTTTACTGGCCTATAAATTAAGTACAATGTAACAAGAAAACAAACACCCTTTGCTCACCTTTCTCTCACTTTCAGTGTAACAGGTCTCTCTCTACCAACCCAGACAAGCAAGATGCCCACCTGCCAACCACTGAGCTTGAGCTCTTATGCAATACACTCTTTCTCAAGTCAAATCAAGGTTTAGAGATTATTAGAGTAACATGGCCCAGTCACTCCTTTTGGTCAAGTCTGCCTTTCCCCTGTGACCATTCTTTCTCAAGAGTTTGTCAGGAGAAATTATACGCAACACGCTGTGGTGACAGGTTGGTTTGAGAGTGGTGCAGAATGACCGGCCTTTAGGAGAAACAAAAATAAATACTGCAAATTCAACTGTGCCTAAAAAATGACCAGCAGAGAAAGGCCATTTCATTTGTGTATTCGATCAGTCTCTTCAGTTAGCTTAAAAGGTTTGGCTTAACAATTGGCTGAAACCAATTAAAGGCAGAGAGGACCCTTCCCCTCTCTCATGGCACATTTCTGAGCCTTCTCACACTAAGATCAGCAAATGAGCCAGAGTTTTTGTGACAGATTAAGAGGTGATCTGGCATGAGAGATTCCTTCCAACCAGGTGCCTTCCAGTCAGACTGTGTCTGAAATGCTGATCAGATGGCTGTGCAACCACTTGTGGCAATCTGGGGAGCTTTTCAAAGGAAAGAACAAACAGGTGCATGGTCAATACTGTCAGAAAGCTCACATTCCAGGAGGACATACACAGTCTGAATTAGCAGGTGGATAGACCACAGCCCCAAATTCCACAGCCTGGTAGCAAGGGAAAGTTGTCATCTCAAATGGGTAATAAATTTTTACATGGTGCTGCACATGATCAGCACTCACAGCCATTTCTCCCTGGTGCTGAAGAGCTATGTCCATCCTCCTGTTAATTCTCTTGGGAAGGTGACAGGTGACAACTTGTCAGGAAGAAAGCTAGTTCTGGCTTCTCTCATTTTGCCAGCAAAACCAGAGGAGAAGGATACTTTTGAAAGCAAATAAACTGAAAAATATTTCATGGGCATGCAAAAACACAGCTTAGCACAGCTAATTCAAAACCCAAAGATTAATCTATTGCAGCCTTAAAAATCATCCAATTAATTGCAAACGCCTCTCTCTGCCCTGGGGTCACAAAAATGGTTCACCACAACTATAAAATTTATTAAAAAGAATCTTAAAAGAATAAAGCTTTGCTTACATTTTTTTTTTGCATGCTGTAAACACAAGATTAAAAAAAAATAATAATAATCCTCTCTCATGGGAAGCTTTTGAAGAACCTAAAGCTCACGGTAGCTGAGATCTTTGAATACAGACCTCTCCTATTTAATCAGTAATGTATTTGATTTGCAGAAATATAATTTACCTAAAATTAATAAATAATGTCAGGTTTCTCCTAACTGTTACTCATTTCTTTCTTAGTCATTTCTCAGATTCAAAAGGAAGAGGATGTTTTATCAGTTTGGACCAGATATGAAAAAAGAAAACAATAAACAACACACTGATACTGGCATTTAGCCAGAGATAAAACAGCACAAGGAAGCAGATTCTCTCTCAGGCTCTTCTATGCTTAAAAAAAAAAAACCAAAAAAAAAAACCCAAAAAAACCCCTGGTCTATTATTTCATGTAGTATAAAAGAAAATATGCTGGGTGTATATATACACGATTGTTAAATGCCATTTATGGACCAGCAGTCACAGATAAAACTCAGCCCAGTTAAAACTGTAACATCAGGTTTATAGGCACTAAAAGTCAGTCTTTCCAATAAGACTTAACTTTTCTATTAATCTGCAGCCAACAATATCTTTATTTCTGTAATCTAGAAAACTGCTAAGAGCACAGGGGTTCATGGCTGGTCTTGAGCCAGCCAATGCTATATTTGTTGAAAGATAAAAGAGCAAAATTTCTGCTGTACCACTTAGGATTTTTGCTTGAGTATTATAAGCACGGAAACTTATCAGAAATAAGAAATATTTCAAAACAGCAGTCATGGCACCCGGACAGTAAGCATGTTTATCTATCTGAATACAGTTAAATTGGACAAGCAGGGTTGAAATCCATCATATAAAATAAATTTTAAGTTAAGAGACCAGTGATTGCCTACACTGTCTCATACAGAAAAAAACCCCAATATATGTCTTTCTTGCATGCTTAAATTGAGACAATTGTTACTGTCCAATTCTCAGAAAACAAACAATAGTAAGGCTAAGCACACTTAATATTATTAGGCTCTTTTCACAAAATATTATTTACCTTATAAAAACATGTTTCACATATACACCTGCAAATCAACAAGTTCCCATAAGGAGTAAAATGGAGCTATAGGCAGTAGCAGGAAGCAGCATATAAATAGATTAACAGATGTTATGCATTTCTCAATAGTGGCCTGAGGAAAGTCACTGTGGACATATAATAAGATTATTTAATACTAACCACGGGTAACAGCTCCATGTATCTTGCTGTCCCACAACAAACATAAAATACCTTGCCCAAGTCAAGGTTTTAAAAATAAATTCAATAAATTATTTGTATCCTAGAGTTTACTCTTTAATTACATTTTATACTGCCAGCAAATTCCAAGCAGAAGGATGACCTCCAAAAGATCCAACTTCCCTGAAACATCATCTGTTTTGATAAGCAGTTACTACTTGTGACTATCAAAAGGCAGCTGGACTGCGGGAATACACATCCAACAACTTCTACAACAGCCAGCACAACAGCAGCTTATCCCAAGCAGGGTTTTGAGGCACCATCTGGAAAATCTAAATGCTTTTTCCACGGGCTCTTCTTGCTTGTTAACCTCAAGAGCAAAGTTATGTCACAATGTAATACAAATCACAGGGACAGAGGAGAGCACACATCCTGACATATTGGCCGTGAAAGCAGCAGTGACTCTTTCTGTGGACCCACCCTATCCAGGTGCTCTGTGAAAACCTAATCACGAAAAGTGAATTCAGGCACAGCACTCGATCGAGTAACCTTGCTTTAATAACACATGGGATGCTTCCAGTTACAAATATCCAGTTCCCTCAATGCTCCAAGACCCCTCAGCAAACTACATTTAAAAGGATTAAATGAAGATGACTTAAATTAATATGACAAAAAAACCCTGTTGCTTCCTGACAGCTGATTCTGCCATCTTTATAAAGAATACTTAAATTGAATTCTAGCAAATCACATGATATTGGCACAAAAGGAATACACCCTTGCACACGTGGAAGAAAGTTTTAGACAACAGTCAGTGAGAAGTATTACTAGAGTAAACCAGAAGCCTACTGTTCCATATGCTTTTGAGAATTGCTACCTAATGTAACTCCCAGGTTTTTAACCCAGGAAACAAGAAATTCTGCCGTTCAGAATTTGTTACAGCAATTAGCAACTTTATCGGTCTTTGTTTTACCTTACTTCACCCTGCACCAAAGACAGGGTACCTACCTTCACTGTGCCACTAAAAATGTAGTGCAACATCACAGCCCAATGAAATAAAAATGGACCCAAATGTCAATGTCAAATGAAACATATCACCTTACTTTTTGCTTTGTGCCTGGCAGCACACTTGCTGCAGGTTACTTGCACCACTTCATCTAGCTTTACACAACAGCTATACAAGAGGGATCTATAATTATACTATACATACACTTGTGTGCATACATATATATACAGATTAATACCAAAATGCAACAGAAATGACAGTGAAGACATTGTTAATGTGACCTATGTAAAACCTAAATGTTCTTCCCTTTAAATATTGACCTTTGTGCTGAATGCATGCACTTCATCCAAAAATTAAAAAAAAAAAAAAAAGGAGTAAACACTGGAGGTATATTATTCTATGAACATTAAATTAAGTAGTATTTGGAAAGTTATGAGGAGGTACTTAATAAATGGTGGTAACTAAACACAGTATTGTTTTATACTTTTTTTCTGCTTAAATAAGTACATGTGCCTTGCTGATTAGCTGCAGTACTCCAAGTATCTGCAGAAACACTAATATCCTCTCTGAGTATTCATGGGGGAATAAAAACAATTCTAAATAAAGTTAAACATTCCAAAGGCAGGAAAGCACACACAAGATTAGCTCATATTGTACTGATGAAAATCTGGACCAGAAATCAGAACACACCCATCCAAAAAAACCCCACATTTTACTAACAACTCTCTGAATAGAACAAAACTAAAAAAAGCAGTGACAAGAAAAAGAAAGTCTGTCTTACTAGCACACATGTAAGCTTTCAGTTATATACAGTAACAATTCTCCAAAAGTTGCAAATTATTATTGGTAAACACAGATGGCCAAAATGTTTTAGTTCAAGTGTTAAATGCACAGTGTGAAGCTCAAAGAAGAGAGAGTGGGGACACTATAATTTGGGGGGCACTTCACTAACTTCAGCTACAGGCAGATGAAGAGGTGACCAGCAGCAGCAATTAAGCATAAAATAATACTAAACAAAGTTGAAATTTTACTAAGAACTAGCATAGTACTTTTTTTCTACTGATATGTAAGCACTAGTTTACCAATCCTCCTCTGAAGAGAGCTGGTGGATTCACTACAGCTCACTTACTATGTTCTCTTGCTGTACTATTAAAGTTCCAACAGAACTAAGTGTCTAGCAGTGTTTCAGACAAAACAGTTCTTATTTGATTATTTCCCCCAGATACAGAAAATTTCTCTCTTCCTTCACTGGAAGCTATTTTTAAACTTTAAATTCCTAAATAATGTGCATTGAAAGAATTGAAAAATAAGTCCTTTAACTGATAGAGAGAGATACTTAATGGAAGTTAGTCATTAATTATTTAAGTAGTTCTTTGATCATTTTAGTAAAATTTAATGGTTACACGTACACTTTAGGAAGTTCAAAGATACATTAATTGGAAGACATGCTGGCCAATTAAAAAACAGAGGTGTTAGAAAGAGTTTTAAAGCATATGTAATTTTCATGCTAGGTCCAAAGAGCTGTATAAATATGCTAGACAGAAGAGACTGAAAAGCAGCGAGTCTGTAAGTCAAATTCCCAAGTCACACTCAAAGAGAACCACAGATCTGGTAAAGTAGAACAGCAAAAATCAAATAAAAGAGGCAGACAACACACAAAGAATCATATTTAAATCTTAAATGAAAGTTATTCACAAGTAAGAATGCTGGAACTTCTCATCAGCATCAGATTAAGAAGCTTTTCATTGACAGAGAGATCTGGAATTATTAAAGGGAAAAGACAGCTTTGTTTAAAGAATCCTTACCAGCACAACCACAGGACTCTCTGCTTGCACTTCACAAGGACCTGCATCCTTGCTCTTCTGCCGAGATTCTATAGTAAGCTCTTTCTTAGGATTTCTGTTTGTTCTTGCCTGCATTCTTTCATTGAAAATACAGACAGCAGCAAAACTGTATGCTTTTTGGCAACAAAGTAATCGACATGCCAGTAATCCAGTGAAAACAAAAGCTTCTCCCCTGGCACGAGCAGCACGAAGTACAAACTAGTCTAACTTCTCAGCTGCAGTTTGCTAAATCTGTTATGGTGGGAATGCATGACAGACAAAGGCCAGCCCCTAAGCATGCTGTATTCCCCTTGGGAAGGAAAAAAAAAAAAAAAGGAAAAAAAAAAAGGTGGATCCATTTTAACGCCTTAAGGTTATGAGCCAAACACAAAAGAGAATGTGCATACCAAAAATTACTATGTAAAACAGACTGAGTCTTTTACAGCATGTATAAAATCAAGACCGCAATAATTCAAAAATATATTTAGTGTAAGAATTAGTCACTTTTTGGCAACAGTGTCTTTTTAGAAGTATAAAACGCCAAGTATTGTGCCTTTTAAATTTTTCTGCATTCACTTCACTTACTCAGGTGCTATCAACAATCTGCCACTAACCAAGGACATTCACCATGATCAATGCCCTCCACAGATACATTGTTCTTTTTGGGGTAAAGTGGACATGACCTTCTTTATCTTAGCGCTAAATCCACATTAAAAGTTTTGCTTAATACCAAACAGCCTTCACAGTAAAAATCTTTCATGCGCTACAAAGATAATAATTCAAATTAAAATTCAAAAATATTAACTCTTCAACTGCCTGTATCCCTCTGCCTCAGTTAGCTGACTCCTGTATTGCACATTATTTGTGCTCATTACTCACTCCTCACAACCCTTCCACACTGCAGGTGTCCATGACTGATCAGCAGCCAAAAACACAGAGAAGTCAATGCAACAAAATCTTCGCACACTTTGAGGGAAGACACTTGGGAGAAGCTTCTGCAGCCATGAAGAGAGACCAGCCAGACACCCCTGGCTGCCTTTGGCCAGTACAAAACCCTGCAGGGTGTCACCACTGCCTTGTGAACAGCTTGCAGAAGCATCTCTTGGCCTCAAGATATTCAGGCTACAGCCGTGGCTCAGTACTTCATTCTGGTCCTTAATTACAACATAAACTCAAGTTATGCTTCAACTTTGCTTTTTTAACACAACCTACTCTCTTACCATATCACTACTTAAAGACACTCTCAGCACACACATGCAATGGCAAAATAAGAAACAGCAATTTTACTGGAATCATTACTGTGAAATTGCAAAGCAATTTTGTATGCAAAATTTCTCAAATCTTTGGAAATTTTTAAGGTTTGACTACTCTAACTTCCTCACACAGTAGCTTTAGCTAAATTCCTCCTTGGGGAAAAAAAAAAGTGAACTGTGATGAGCAGTTTTCTCCAGGTTTTGAGAGGAATATTTTGGTTTTCCCTTTGTTTCTTTTGAACACAAATGAGTTGCAACCTCCAAGTTCACAAACCTCAGTAGCTGTATTTACCAAGCAAAAATACATCTGAGAGAAAATTCAACTCCCCAGAGAAGCATATCCTTATTTTAGACTCTGTCTACTAAGGAACCAGACAGCTGTGGAAACTAAGCCATCACCTTCATTCAGTTCTTAGTTCTCTTGGGGACAGTTAGCTATCTCACTTCAATATAACTCACATCCTAAATTTAACTTAGCATGAACTTTTATCTATTCTCTAATAGAAGAGAAAGTCACCTTAAACTGCAGAAAGCAGATGAAGTTGTGGAGAAGCACAAACATCTTCTTTTATTGCTAGTATTTTTAAGAAGGCACAACTTGAGGCACAGGTTTCTTATTCTTCAGACCTACGTAAGATGTTGATATCCCTTTTTCTTCCCCTTCTCTTCACTCTCACACTTGGCTAACATGCTCCTGTTTCAGCCTGCACTCGTGAAATTGAATCTGAACAAGAGTTTGCCCTTTCCATCAACAATGCAAGCACATTTCTAAAGAGGGGACTGAAAGAAATAATAACAATTTAGTCCAGACAATAATGATTTATTATGTTTTTGATTTTTTTCTATCTAGGAAATACAAGTTCAATCCATGTACTTTTTAAGCTGCCTCTCTCATACTGAGAAACCAAACTCCAGAAAACAGTACTTTATGAAGCTTCATGAAGAGTTAAGAAGGAAACCAGCAGTTTAGTCAAATTTACAAAACAGATCTTCCTGTGTAAAGCAAGGTAGACAATAGTTCAAGAACATTTAGTTACACTTTTTATTTTGCACCAGCCCCCTTTGTTTTCAGAGAACGGAAGCACAGAATAGCTTAGACTAAATTACACCATTACTTGAGGATGCAGCTGCCAAACAGGAATTTGTTTCATTGAGATGGTCTGCAATTATACTTAAGTGCAATCAGAAATGCACAACCTTATTATGCAAAAGGCATTTGTGAACAGCCACACTAATAAAGACCTTAAATTATATACAATGTAAATAGTATTTCTTCTGCTTAATTTAACAAAGGATTCTTCTTCTAAATGGTAACATCATTCTACCCTGGTCAGGTACTTCTGCTGAATGCATCTGGATTACTTTAATTTGCTATAAATGTGATTTTCTTTCCCCGTCATTCTTCCTTTTCTTCCCAATATGTGATAAGGCACAAAAATAAAGCCAACAGGCAATGTGCCAACAGGCACAACTTTTATAACACAGTTCAATGATATAGAAACTATTTTTCCTTACAAACTACTAATGTAATTTCTAGCTTGCATTTCACTCACAGATATAACCATTAGAAGAGGTTCTTTCATTTAACAAAAACAGAAGGGTGAGGCAGTACCTCTGGAACTGTATCCTGCATGAAATGGGCCTTAACTGCCCAAATTGGTGTGTATTTCCAATATTTATTTTCTGCTGAGGACTTTGTGATTACCTCAAGAATTTAATTAATTTAAAAATACTTAGGGGGGAAAAACAAACAAACTACAGCAAAAAATATCAAAGCAAACCAAACAAACAAAATCCCAAGAGATTTTTTTTTTTTACCCAGGCATCACACAGTCAAAATATTTAAGATACTTTAATAAAGTACTGCATTGAAAGAATTTCCCAATAGTACATTAAAATTCAAAAAGTGAAAGATGAAAACCAGAACTTTAGGACATGATGAAGCATTTATCATCTCTTTATGTAACCTGTAGTTTTAACCTCCTTCACTGCAGTTTAAAAAAAAAA
>VWZN01009175.1:18248-37397 GCA_013396955.1 Regulus satrapa
AAAAAAAAAGGAAAAAAAGTAGTAACAAAAAAGTAGTCCATTTATTGCATCAGTTAGTCACCTCAATAACATTAAACAGAAAACCAGAAAAACAATGTACACACAAAAAATGTCACTGTACAAAAACTGACTGGATTTCCAACACAGCTCCCAAAACTGTGGGAAATTACTAGCTAGAGACCTATCTGCAAAATAATTCACATTATTATGGAAACAGTGCAATCCATCTTTTTACAAACATTTTGACTTGAAGGACTTCATGTGGTAATTTTAGCAACAGTAGTTTTCACACCACTTCCAACAGCCGAATACTTGTCTCCCTTCTTGCATCATATACTCCTAAGGAACAGCCTAACTAATCACCAAATTACATATGTAACAAAGTTCTCAGTATTTCTGGCATACTCCAGTGATTCATCCAGCCAATTTGCTGCCCAAAAGACAAATTCCTCATATACACTCTTAGTCTCTCAAATCATTTTTCACTTCAAGAACTTACTTAGCTAGTGTGTAACATCACATAATAAAAAGTGAGTGATGGCAAGGAAATAGGCAGCATGTGAGAATTTCCTTTGAACTTTAATGGAAGAAAAGATGACTACCCAGACTCCCTGTAGGAACAACCTAAAATCTGAGTAGTTTGGTTTGATGGCCTTCTTTTGCTTCAAGTCCTACTTAAAGTCTGCATCAAAGATCACTAAACCTACAAGCTCTAATTACAGCCATCAAACTTGCCTTTGTAAGCTGTTCTAAGGGAAAGAACTGTCCTTAACCTGTAGCAGCTGGGAGGGGAGCAAGAGAAGAAGGAATAATACTTCTGTAGATTTGCAAGTCCTGTATATGGAAAAACAGAAGGATTTGATACTATTTGCTAAAACCCTACACCTGTTCTCTGCTCTGTGGCTACACTCCGTGGCTCTAAATTCCCTGGCAACTCAGAATCTTTTAAAAAATAATTCAAAAATGAAAAGGATGGATAGCTGGAGGAGGGGCTGATGCTTTGTTTTGTTAGGGCTCTGGGGGTTGGGTTTTTTTTGGTTGGTCAGTTTTTGGTTTGGGCTGGATTTTTAAGGCAGTAGCTCATCTGAAAATATGGACCCACTTTAGCACAGTGACAAGGACCATTAAAAGCCAGTACTTCTTGCTCTCATCTGTATTAGTACAAGATATTCCAGCACTGCCCTCCCACACTTGGCAGCCTGCCCTGCAGCTGTATTCAAGGCTAGTATTTCACAAGTCAATGGAAGACTCAGTGTTGCAGCTATACATACCTTAATGCTGCCAAGTTTCATAAGCGACCAACAGATAAGTGCTTCCCTGGAAGAACACATTCACAAGTTCAAGACAAAGGCTGATAGCAGATGGAATGCAGCATGCAATTCACCTGGCAATTCCCTGCCATCCACGCTACTCTCAAATAAAACAGAAAAAGTCATACAAAACTCAGGAAGATTCCTCCTATGGCAAACACTGCAAACATGTCATTTGCAGTCCCACCAATAAGGAGAACATTCTCAGTTGGAAACAGGGATGAGAGAAGAAAACGTTTAAGACACAGATATGAGTATGCTACACATTATGCCACTTTTCATGTTCACTTTCTTTGGCAAAGCAAGAAATAAGCCTATTTTGTAACAGGGAGAACAACAACCCCTCTTTGTAGAGGTACCTCTAAATCAGTGTGAATTATACAATCTTAAATTTTGCATTGCAGGTAAAATTACTCTCAAAACACTATTTTTAGAGAGAGAGTTAAGTACCCTGGATAGGACAGAGATGCTGAGTTACTACACAGAAGACATCTTAATCATGAGTAGGTTGCATCAATGAAAAAAAGTAACACCAAGGTACATGTCCGCACTACCACTCAAAAAGCTGGAATAAAAAACCTTTCTTTTAGTAGCAACTTAAAGTTAAAGGATTCTTCCAGTGAGCATCGCCATTGGATCCATAGTGATTCCGCACAATGTATTTTTTAAAAGCTTTATTTCACAGACTAAGAATTTGGCTAAAGTTGTCAACACAACCATAGCATATCTTATTATACAGTAGCTTAGTTTGGACCCTTTTACACTGTGACAAATAAAAACCAAAACAAGCACAAAATCACAGCAGAGCTAAACAAAATACAGATTAACTTTTGTCCTACATCACACATCTGCATACCATTACCTACAAAGTATTAATGTAAGATGCAATTAATTTCATCCTGTCCTCGTAGGAATCTGGTTTTGGACAAAACCAGACTTCCTTAAGGTCCCAGGGAAAAAAATGAAAGAAAATGAACCAGTACAATTAGAATTTAGTATAGGAGACTTCAAAATTAAATCTGCACTTCTGAATTAACTATGCTTCTGACATACATTTTTACAGACAGGACATACCCAAGCAGACTGACTGTGAGAACAGAATTGGACTAAAGATGGCTTTTTTCCTAACTGGACAGGACCTTATGACTATCAGAAACTAACAGGACAGAACAGGCAGTCATAAAAAGCAGATAAAACCCCCAAGTCTGAAGATCTCTCAAATGGAAGTTTCTGTGCCAAACAAGCCTGGGGGAAAGGGGGCATGCCTTCCCACTGAATAACACCAATCTTACATGACTTTTTCCAAGAACAATTTGCTCCTAGAGGAGAATATTAATTCACCTCCCTCCTTGGGCTGAAATAAAAGCACACTTTCGTTTGCCCCTCAACTGAAACACAAAAGTGTCTCCGACTCCACACTGGAGAGTTTGAAGAATTGCAAGAGTCAGCAGGTGGCTCCCAGCTTTGGGTCTTTAGCACAGACCAGGTTTGAGGTTGCACAAGTTTGGATGCTCCATGCCTGGAGGTGTTCAAGGCCAGGTTGGATGGGGCTCTGAACAACCTGCTAGGGGAAGGTGCTCCTTCCAGACCAAACAATTCCATGATTCTATGATTTACTTTCATTGCATTTAATTCCATGACGGACTAGGGTATCTTCATCTCTAGATGAGTTAAATGAGCACTTCAGGCTGCTCCTAAAGCAAGGGGATAGAAGTATTAATCGAGAAAGAGGAGCACAGATATGAACTCCTTTCCATATGTTCATTAAGTCGAAACTCTAGTCTTAAAAGCCTCATCTGTGCAGCCTTACCACCACAGAGGTCTTCTTTTCATTCCTTAAATCCATATAAAACTTTACAGAGGGGTTTCAGGTGTTTTTTAAATGAGGTTTTTAGGATGGTTTGGAGTTTGGCTTTTTTTTTTTTTTTTTTTTTTTTTTTGTTGNTTGGTGTTTGTTTGGGTTTGGGTTTTTTTTTTTGTTTGTTTGACGGGGTTGCGTCATTCTTTGGGGTTTTTCCAGCTCCACACATTTTGACTTCTTTCAGCACAAGATATGCTTCTGCTACATTTGAAGGGAACATGTTTTCCACCTGGATGTAAACTAGTGCCATATTTTTGGATTGATTATCTTTCTGTGCTAGTCCAACATACATTGTCATGGATAAACAATGGTTTACGCATGTAGGCTTGACCAACTATCCTGATTTTCTCCCCAGGCAAAAAGATATTTTTCCTGAAGATAAAATGCTTCATTTTATCTTCTGCATGCCAGTGCGCTGACTTCTTGCCAACCTGTTTCTGATAGTCCTCTCATGCATCTTTCAAAGATGTGTGTTTGATGTAGGCAGTACGCACTTGGTGAATATGTGCTGCAATTTCCCCTGCTGAGAGGGCAGAGGGATATGAGGAGATGGACTCGAGAGCATTCTTCCCAAAGGAATCTAATGAAAGGTCAAAACAAAAGAAGTCTACAGAGGCCATCAGGAGATTTAGCCAAAACTACAAGTCAGCACATCAGACGCCAGGTTTTTATTCAGCCAGAGCAGTAAGATGAAAGGAGATAAAAGAAGTGCTGTAATTCAAGTGACCCATGAAAAAAAACCCATGCCACAGTTAGATGCTGTATCATACATACCTGTTTCTTCCTCATTAAGAGGCCTAATGAAGCCTAATGTTCCTGTTGATGATGAATAAAAAAAGCCAGTTGTAATACAGGTACAAGTTCAAGCAAGTTATTATGGGAGTGTAACAACAGACTAACCCATACAAATTGCCTGCACACCATTACAGAATTGCTGCATAAGCTGTTTGAGCATGTAAAAATAAAACAACTTCCACTTACTCAGCACAATTACGTCCTCAGAACCCTCTCCTTTTTTATTTCTATTTTATTTCTACTAAACCTTTCTACCTCATATAAACATGTTGATATTAATTTGCAAATTCAGACAGGAAGACTGTCTTATAAGATTGTCTTATATCAAGGTATCATAATATAAGCTTATATTATTATACATTAATATAAGCTGTTTAGCAAATGAAGGCTTTAAGGTTTATTTAAAACACAACACAAATTAGGGAGAATCTTTTTTAAAAGTTACTCATCTATAGTTTATTTTGAAATCAAAATATCTGCAACTTGAATGTCTTCTGTGGAGTTATTTCCAGAATGATGTAGCTCACTGCTGTCATTAGTCAATCTTCCCACATGCCCAGACTTTAGTGTATCTTCAAGATGTCACAGTTTTATTAATAAACCAAATGACTCATGAGCAGCACCGGAAAAGCAGTCACCAAAAAACTCAGGAACACCTAATGATGACGCTGCTGTCAAGTCAACTGGTGACACTAAGACAGTGCAGCTACTAAAATGTAGCAGATTCTGTTTCCAGCCAACACCAAAATCTACCCAATTAAAAACTGTACATATACTATTTCAAATTGCCCCGTGTTTCTTCTCAGAAATTCTGTACGCACAATTTAAGTTACAGATATTTTTTCCACACCATAAAAAAAAATAAAGGCATACAATATTTCCAGACATAACAAATTTAAAGACTACTTTAAATTAGTAGGCTCCATCTTGAACAAGCTACAGCTATCACACCTTCCTTAAGTATGTCTCCCAAGCTACAAGGTTCTAAAGCTTAATAAGAGAAACGGCAGCACTGAATAGGTAGGCCATTAGAAGCAAACTGAACAGAAAGCATTTCAAGCATGGAAAAAAACTAGTTATTTTCTGCAATTTTCAGACAAATATATATAAAAAAAAGAATGTCCTTCAGCCCAGTCTGTCTCATTTCAGAATTTTCTAGCTCTTCCATAGGTGCTGGTAGCCTACTCACCCCATCACTGAATGCTTCCATACTTCTCAAGCTTCAAACTTTAAAAATTTTGCTAGTTCTATTATCACCACATCATTCACCCTTGCTCATTTTCCACCTTTGTAAAACACCCAAAACTGCTGTTTAGGACCTAACTTGTACATTAATATCGACTCTGAGATAACGTTTGCTAATACAGTGATAGCAAACAAACAAACAAAAATAATTTTAATATACAAATAAATAACATGCAATATCATTCTGAAAATCAACTTTTTTTAAATTGCAGAAAAATTAAGACAAATTAAGTAAAGTAGATATGTTTCCAAGCTAGTATTCTGAAATTGCATCCTTCAAATTACTACAAAATTAAGCACATTAAAAGGCTTTCTCAACACTTAACAAAAATAAATATGCCCAAGATGGGCATTTGGGGACAATACAATTGTTTAAATTTTGATGCAACTTTTAACAGCATCTCAAACTAAATTTATGATCTTTTAATAAAATAAATATCCTTATCCATGTGGTCCTAAAGACCCTATGAGATCCTGTGTTCCAGCAATACAAAGTGATAGGTTAGAAATGTTCTTGAAGCTAAGATACAGCATTTTCATTGTGAGTTTGAATGACATGAGATGAACAGAAATAAAATGCACTCCTGAGAAGACAGTCTCACATGGGCTTTATTTTATCTTTCCTTCAAGCAACCAAAAGAGCAGGCCCTCTTAGGATAAAACTGTAATTAGATTTAACTAGGCTTTAGATTTAACCTCCTGACATCTGGGTTATAGGGTAAATAAGAAAAACATATGTTAAATCAACTGCCTCTGCCTCCTTAGTTTCTTCTCAGTGGAGGTGATTTTTCCTTCAAGGAAAGCTACTTTCTGAGAGTTTCCTATTCACTGGAAATTCAGGTTCTGAACACTGATTTTACAAGAGCATCAATGTGTTGCTAAATGAAAGAACTCCCTGATATTCACTGCTGCTTTGACAATAGCTCTGTATGAGGAGATATTTGATCCAAAGTGGCTGAACAGACCTGATAGGAGGTACAGCCAAACAGGCTAAGCTAAGACACTGCAGCTCAGGTATGTGTTACAGCACAGACAAAGAGGTGAAACCACACACCCACTCGCATCTGTTGCAACAATCACCAAAATAAAAAACAACACAAGCAAGCGACACTGCTTTTGGTGTCACTCTTTTGGTCTTGGCCCTACAGTCTTCTCTTCAGAGATGAGATCCCTGGAGCCTTCACCTCCATGCACAGCTTCTGGATGAGCAGCAACATAATTTCTCCCCCTGAAAGCCATCACTTTGGAAAGGAAACAGCTAGACAAGCTAGCTTTCATACCCAAGCGTACAGATATTGTGTAACATAAGAGATATAAGTCTTATACACTTTGCTGAGTTCCATAAAAGTCACTTGTCACTGTTGTCCGGATTGCAGTATCCTTCCCCTTCTAAAGAGAATGCCACTTCCCAATCTTCAGGGCTAAGTTTGTAGCAACTGCTTCCCAGCCTCAGACAACACCTAAGCAAGCAAAAGCCAGCTCTGACTATCAAGAGCATGACCTTTAAACAAAGTCCTGGGTTTTTTTCCTTGTAAAACCCTGACTTCTATTCTTAAGGACTACACTGGTCCAACACAATGAAAAGGAAGTCATTCTGACCCCTTGATTCCACACACTACTCCATACTAACCTTCAGGTATTTTTCCCAGGAAAATATCTTATCTTAATCCACTACTTCCAGTTAAACCAAGCTAACAAAGCCATACAGGAAAATGTAAGGAAAAAAAAAAAACAAAAAACCCCCATTATTTTAAAAGCATCTAGGTATTTTGGAGTTGGAAAAAATCCAACCCCCTGCGAGAGAAATGTGGAATTTCAGTTGTAAATGGCAGCTTAAGCATATTTTGTGCTTAATCTGGCCAGGTTGTACCAGGTTCTGTAGGACTAAATTAAAGAAAAATTATTGCTGGAACAGTACTATGTAGAAAAAAAGAAGAAATATGCACCAAAACCTTTCACTGCATCCTCCAAGTTACAGTAAGTCATATTACATTTTAAAAAAAAAAAAAAGTTATTTTTTCATTCACTCGCCTAACTATATGTAGAATTCCAAACCAGTAAGGGTGTTAGGTCTTAAATTCAATGGTTACCAAAGTTATTGAAAGTATTCATTACACAAAATTTCTAACAATATTCTGTATGAGGCTAACCTAAAAATGGCTAACAGTGTAAAAAGGCTTCTAATATCCAGAGGAAGCCATTTTATTTGCAATATCAAACCACATTAAGCAAAAGCAATACTATCATGAAGGGCAATATACATACTATAAGTTATTTTAAGCATCTGAAGACAGTTCAGATTATTCTGTGTTCTCTCCTAGAAGCCTGTGTGTGCATCCATGCACAGAAATACACGTGTGCATACATATAACACACAAATATAGATAGATACATATGTGCAGCAACACACCTTTTATTTTCCCCTTTAAATTTCAGTTCAGCACAAAAAGGACCTGAACAACACAAAGGCAACAAAAGCTTTATGAAATTTCTAGAGACTTTCCATAGCTGCAATTGCACAGCATGGGTATGCCAGCAAGATAACAAGCTCAAAAATCTGTGCAGCTATTTCAGTGTACCACGCCCCTCTTATCCCAACTACTGAGCCAGTGACAAAGCAATTAGCAAGTAAACTCAAATTGGTTTGAATTAATATTTAAATCCTTAACTAGCCCAATTGTGAAGTAAGCTATGCACCTTAGTTAGGTCTTGCAATTCCACCCCCTCAAGCCTAAATGTAAAACACCTGACGCACAAACACGTCATTAACCTGGGGGGTATGAAGACCACCGTCTCACTTTAAAGCCTGGTTTCTTTACATCAGAAAACACCTAAAAAGCCTTTGAGAGCAAAGCAGACTCAGGAAACAGTTATTGCTCCCTTTAACCATTTTTTTTTTCTTCTAGAATGCTCCTGTATCCTTTTCAGTAAGTTAAACAGAAATAGAACAGTTAAATGGTTTCAGAGAAAAAAAAAAACACACTCAAATCCATAAGAATAAAATAAACCTTGAATGCTGGGTTACTGTTTCCTCAACAATGCCTTTCTTAGTTTTTTCAAATAACATAATCACCAGTTATTCCTCAGTCCAAGTGCCAAATACATTCCAAGAGTATGTTTAGAAAGACCTAGCAGCAGATAATCTTCTATAACAATTACAGAGTGGAAACCCTTCCGAGCTATCAATACAAATCTAAATGATATGAGGAATATGAATCTTAAGCTTTAACATTACAGTTGCATGCACACACACATAACATGCCACATACATGCACTAACATCCTACAATATGCATTGTAGGATACAATGAGATAGATATCCATGTCTGTACATGGCAGACGTTAAATAAACATGCTATTCTGGTTTTAGTTTAGCTTTCAATTAGCAGATAAAATTATTAATGAATCAAGTTTCTATTTACCAGGAATGAATGAATCAATATTTCTGAATCTTCATCTGGCAAGCTGAATGCTGTGTATTCAAGGGCATTGTTTTCCCCTTGCTGTTTGCATATATAACCACAGTTTCTCTCAAAAACTGTACGAATGCCTTTAAACAGAATCACACTTGTCGTGCAACCCATTCCCAATCTGTTGAATTTTGCATCTCTAGCAGCCCTGATTGCATTTGCAGAATGTCTTCTTCCGTTGTTCGACTCGAGTAATTTTCCTGTGCTTTGCAGAAATATTTCTTTGTACAATCCTCATTATGTCCCACATTTAGTGTGTTCCTCGACTAGAAACCATCAGCTACTGAAAAGGTAATCCTATTTGCTTAAGCCAAATACTGCCAAAAATCCAGCCGCTGAAGACAAAAAATCAGAGGGCGATGAAAAGCAAAGGATACCTCAGCTGTAGAGGATAGGAGGCTTTCAGCATGTGCTGTACTCCACCACAGAGATGAAAAGATATTCCAAGGGGTTATGGAAAGAGCTCCTATATTCAGAGATCCTTAGAACATAATCAAAGATGAAAGGAAACTGCAAAGATACACTGCTGCAGTTTCTGCTGCCAGCCACAAAGAATCCTCATCTGCTGCAAGAAAGCAGTCTCCCAGAATGCTTAGCACAGAGTTCGTACTGGCAAACACTTTTTTACTTGACCTATATGTGCTTTTTAATGTCTAAAACAAAAAGCTTCCATATTAAAAAAAAAAAAAAAAGGGAGAGATTCTTAAATCACTGATGCTATGCAAAGAAAACAGCATGCTATACACACTTCTTTCAATCAAATCTGTATGTCAGAGCATGCTATTATCAGTTCAGGCAAACCACAAGGGAGCTGAAGACTGTCTCCACTTTTCTCTTTCTTTCTTGCATGCAAAGTGATATGTCAATTCCCACGTGCCAAAACAGAATTTATTAATCCTTGATTGCAAATAATCAATAGTCATAAAAGAAAATAGAAAAAAACCCCTCAAACCAACTATCCAGCTCAGATCAACATACACCTCTAAAACAAAAATATAGAAAAAATATAGAAAGATATTTAAAATACATGAATTTCTTGTTTTGATAGTGACTCACACCTGTACGGACTGAATTTATCACTACAGGACACTAGTTCACATACTGCATCTGTTGTACAAGTACATAAATAACTTTAGCTGACACTGAGAAGAAATGTTAAATTTTTAAAACTACTTTTAAAGGCAAGTAATTTGCAAAAAATGATTGTTCCCAATGCACATCACAAGAATGCTGTATCACCCTGACAGAGAGTGCTAGTGAGTATTATATTTCTGCTATACTAAAAGCACTGAGATGTATTTGCTTCTTTACTTACCACATTGTAAAACTGCATGAAAAAGTGATCTTACAAAATCACAATTGTGGTAGTGGAGTTAAAACAAGCTAAATTTAAAGCATGAAGGGAGGGAATAAACAGATTCAAGATGTCAGCTACAGATTTGTCTCCATGCAAATTTTTTCTCAAGTAATATTTGCAAGCTATAATACTTAATAAGAAGTATTTCAGACTACTAGCATTTTCCCCTAACATCTGCCTAGCTAATATATGTCAATATGCTTCTCATTACATTTCTAACCTAGAGAAAACATGATAACATGCAGACACATCAATAAAAAAACCCAAAAATCCAACAATATTTGACAGCAATCCAAGTAGTTCCTGTCAGTCCCATATTCAAAAGGGAAAAAGTTAGACCATTACTCATACTGGGAGAAACACCAATTGTTTTAAAGCAGTTCTGCTAATAATGAACAGCTTTATCATGAGGGAGAACAAAGAAGGTCGTAGTGAAGAATTCAGCATAAATTCTGCTAGGAAGGACAGAGATACTTCATACATAACCATGAACCTTGCACAGCAACGTGCTCCCTACCTATCCTACCCTCTTTGCAAAGAAGAAGTAGGTCAGTGAAGGAAACGCAGGGCTCCATTCACTAAGGCTGGAGAAAGACATCCTTGCAAACATGCAAGGGAAAACAGTCATGGGAATTACCCCAGAAGGCATTCCCCAAAAAGACATTCAAGTTAACTGTTTCTGGTGCAGAAGCCCTCTTCATTCCCATCTAAAATGTAGGATTACAGAGACACGAAGTCCAGTTTACAAACATGGTATCAAAAGTTAAGAGATCATTAAAATAAAGCAATATTTAGAGGGTTTCCCATGCAGTTTCAAGGCTTCATAATAGCAAATGTCTAGCAAAAAGGAAAAAAAAGAAAAAGTAGCTTAACGCCTTAAGAGAGCATGAGAAAAACAGGTCAGTTAACAACAAGTTATCATGCATTACAGTTCTTCCAAATGTCTAAAAAATTACCTTGCTTGTAAAATACTAGGTAGGTTACATAGAAACAGGAAGACAAAAAAAATTAATTTCAAAAGACAACCATCATAGTCTAGCTCAGGTTGGAAATGACCCTGGGAAGTGTTCTAATTCGAAACCATTTAAGAGAAAATTTAATTCCAACTGTATCTTGAATAAATTTAGCATCATGTTTCTACAGTATTTTAGAAACAGCAACTGAAATTGACATGGTGGTAAGACCACCATGAGAAGCATCCTCATCACAGTCTACAACTTCCTCAGGAGGGGAAGAGGAGGGCCAGGCACTGATCTATTCCCTGTGATGACAGTGAGAGGACTGAGGGAATGGCCTCAACTTGTGTCAGGGGAGCTTGGCTTAGAAAAAGGTTCTTCACCCAGAGGGTGGTTGGGCACTGGAGCAGGCTCCCCAGGGAATGGTCACAGCACCAACCTGACAGAGCTCAAGAAGTGTTTGGACAATGCTCTCGGGCACGTGGTGTGATTCTTGGGGATGCCCTGTGCAGGGCCAAGAGTCAGACTTGACAATCTTTGTGGGTCCCATTCAACTCAGCTTATTCTCTGATGATGTGACTCTAAACAGAGCTTGAAAGGGAAATAATTACTTGGAAATGAGGAGTGGGAAGAAACCACAGTAAGCAGAAAATATCTGAATAGAGTACAATGCAAAGAAGTCTTCCAAAAAGCAGAATTTTTATTAATTTGGTACAAAGGGGAAGTTTCCAGCTTCATTAAGGAGATTCCTTGAATTGTAATGAGCAACCACACTGCACAAGCAGTGACGATCCAGGCAGTAATGTAGGACAATGTGATATTATTCACTTTAGTATCACATCTCAAAGTGAAATGGTGTCATGGTTTAGTAAAGGTATTCCCCAATTTAGTGTTCCCCCTGAAACACTCCAAACCATGCACCCCTCATTCACTGCCCCCTGCTCTTCCATGATGTGGGTGGCTGGAGAAGAGAACTGGAGGCATAGAAGGTAAAGTCCACAGGCTGAGATAGGAACAATTTACTGGAAACAGCAACTAAATAAGAAAACACAGTAACAGCAGCAATACCAACAACAGTGTACAAGAAAGAGGTGAACAATTCACACAATTGCTCACCATGCACCCCCGGTAACACCAGAACCCCCATCACACTACCCCCGCTGCAAGAGACCCCTTCCCCTGTCCCCAGAAAATGACATAAGGTGATAGAGAATAACCTCTGGGAACTAGCCTTGCCTCCTCCTGGTTACTGCAAATATTAAGCCCCTCCTAGCCAGAACCACAACAAATGGGAGGCCAGAAAAATTCTTAAAAAGGTCTGACAGCACTTTGCCCACTGAAGAGAGCTAAAGGACAGTCCAAGGTAGGTAAAAGTCTTAATCCAATGGCAAAAACATCAAAGCAGAACAAATCAATATATGAATAAGCCCAGACTCTACATATGAGCAGCAAACTATCCATTGCAAAGTGCCTTTAGCTGAGCCTGGGTTATGGAAAGATCTTTTTTCCATAAGGCAGAGAGTGGAGGGAAGGAATGTAAGGCTATTGGGAGGAGACAGCACTAATACCTGTCTTCTCTTGGTTTATAAAAAAGGGCCAACACCAGAAAGCATGCAGACTTACAAGCTGTTTGTGTTAGTATACATTGCAATATTACAGCCCTAACCTAACCATTCACTTATATGGGGAACAACAAGCTCCTCCCTGCTATATACCATACTCAACCTGTACTGACTGCATCATGAGGACAAAAAAAAAAAATTAATTAGCTATGTTAGCTCTAGGTTGTTCGGAATCATGTATTTTTGAGACAAGTTCTTTTGGAAAAGTAATAAAGAAGTTCTAGTTTCCTTCCAAAAACTGCTTTAAGGGCCTAACCACTCATCTGATTACATTTTTGCTAATAATTACATAATAGCTAATAATCACCTTGTACTTGGGAACTGGAAGATTCCAAATCAACATGGTAAGCAATCCTTTGACAACCAAATGAGTTTCCAGAATGCATAATGACACCAACAAATTAAATGTTAGCAATCAAACAGTTCTAAACAATGTTTACAAGTTTCCCTTTTACAATGTTTATCATATATGAAGGTTAGGGAATCAACCTGGGTTGATATAAAATCTTCAGCTCAGGTTATAAAATTCTCACTATCAAAATAAAAACTTAAGAGACTCTTAGACAGAAACTGAACAGTTAACAGGACAGAGATCAAAGTAGGGAGACCTTCCAATTGAATGGGTTACTACAGAACATGCTTCTGTCTTCAGAAAAGCCACTACTAAAGGAAAACACTTCATAAAGACACAGCCCCATATCTGCAAGAGAACATACTTCAGGGAGGATTCAAGCACCTGAGTCCTAGCATGAGACCTGCAGAAATATCCTTAATCCCTTGAAACATTAAAACCAGGTACTTGTATTTTTACCTACCAAATTGTCCATGACATTTAAAAGGCCCAAACGAATGCCATCTTGACATGACTGAATGTCTGGTTCCTTAGAAATCTTAACACGTCCTGACTTCCACTTTTCACAGAACATTACAGATTTGCAGGACGTGAACAGCATTTCATGAACATCCAATGACAGCATTTCAAAGGCAATATACTCGCTTCAGACTGAAAAAAACTGTGCTGCAGAAAAGGCCTAAAAATCCAACAGCCCAGCAGGAATAAAAAGAGGTGTATATAAAACACTTCATACTTAATAGGAAACATAATAGGAGTGTTCAAAGAGGACCAGGGTGCTGGCCCGTTTTGCAAAAACTGTTTCTGCCATGATTGCTGCATGCAGATTTCATAGAAGAGTTTTACAAGGTAATTCTCTTCAAGAAGTAGTGTTTCTTCAAAAAGAAGAAACTATACTGAAAGCTTCTTTGCAGCCACAATGGTGAGTTTTATTTTGTCTTAAAATTCTTAAGCACTTGGTTTGTCTAGAGGATACTAGAGCAGAGGATGTGTTTGAATATAGTAACCCTCATATATTTGCTCTCTAAAGTGGTAAGGAGAACATGGGAAACTACAAGCTGGTCAGATTCACTCCACTCTCCAGGAAAATTATTATGCAAACCCTCCTGGAATCAATTTCTTGACATATAAAGAGTAAAAGATGTCAGTTCCAAGTAGACCACATGGATTATCCAAGGACAAATTATGCCTGACCAGCCTGTTCGTCTTCTGTGATGTGATGGCTGGCTCTGTGGACTAGGAGATAGCACTGGACACTGAATAGTCAGTAAAACAATGCTTCTGGCAGTCTCCCATAGCATCCTTGTACCCCAGTTAGCTAGATGTGGTCTGGATGAGTGGATAAGTATGGATGAGCAGATGACGTCCTGCTGAACAGCAAGTTGAACATGCTGAGCAGGTTTCTCAGTACAAGAAAGATATTGACATATTGGATTGAGTCTAATGGAGGGCCATCATGGTGTTTCATGTATGAGGAAAAAAGAAGAGATCTTGCATAGTTAAGCCTTAAGTGAAAGCTAAAAGGAAATCTTATTGCTGTTACAATACCTAATAGGAAGCTAGAGAGAAGAGCCAGACTCTTCTTGAAGATACAGCCACAGAACAGGAGGAAACACATGGAATACACGATTAACCTAAAAGAATTTATTTAGGGTTTTTTTTTTTAACCATGAAGACTGACAGCTAATGGGGTTAAAGTTTTTCCATCTTTGTGGATATTAAAACCAGATTGTCACAGTCTCTGAGCAACCTGCTCTAACCAGATCTGTTTTGAGCAGGGGATTGCACCAGGTGACTTCCAGAGATCCGTGGTACACTGGATAGCCACATATTAACCATGAAACAGAGAAAGATACAAGCTCCAAGAGAATTCAGTCCTTCAGAAGAAAGCCAGTATAGTTACTCCAGGAGGTAGTCTTGAGAACAGCATGGTTAATCTTCCAGAGATTTTGACTGTGCATCTGTGCACTCAGCACGACCCTAAGAAGAGATTTTCATCTAAACAAAAAGCTACCATGACATTAGAAATGTTGAGTATAGTACCAGGCTGAAGATCAGAGGCAGATTATCATTCATTCATACAAGATGCCACGAATGCCAAAGATCACATCTTTGTGATCTTTGTGTGTCCTTTCGTAAAAGGAAATGCTTATGAAAATTGGAGCAAGATTTAGTCTGTCCTACCTATTTTTTTTCTGTGTATTATGCTTTTTTTATATTTAGAAAAGTGAGGAGGCCTAAATGAAGCAACCTAAGAAATGCTATTTCAAATCATACATACACATATTTATTACACAGGCACCAATGGAGAGATGCACACAGATTTACAGCCCTGCTAGTTGCAAAATGCTAAATATCTTAGGTAATAGTTTTATATTTCGTATTTGAGAGCTGCAAAAAGCTCCGTCTTCTCACAGGTCGATTCTTACAGGAGTAACATCACACTTTGACCCACAGATGAGCAATGGGATCTGCCAGTTGTGTGCTTTATTAACTCAAATATACATTGAGGACAGACATACCAAGAACAACCCAAAGAACTTCAGGAAGTTGTCCAAACCGATCTAAACTGAATAAATGAGCATTTATTGCTAAGCATAAGACATAAAACACCTACCCCTTTTAACACTGCAAACCATAACACAGGATTTCTGATATGGAAATATGCTCACTGGACTCCATCTAGTGGTCACGTAACTTTCAGCTTTCTGAAGTGGAAATGATTATTCTGGAATTTTAAGTAATTGATACAATAGCCATAACAGAAAATTATTATTGCCATCAGAAAGCTACAAACCAAGAAGGTAATTATTGGATATCATTTTAGAAACACTGATGAAACCATGATGGAATAAATAATGGTCAACAATATAGAAGACTAGGGAAAAATGATTAAGATACAGTTTTTTAGGAAGCTTATTGTATTCAGGTAAAAGCAGCAGAAACTTCAGGCTCACATATCTTTTTTTTACTTTTAATTTGCCTAAGAAGGTCATTCAGGTCTTTCTCCTTTCCTTTGTTCTGAGCTCTGCCAGGAACAAGTTCCAACTTCCCCAACAGGAGATGATTTGCTGCCAAAATATTATGCTGGATGTATTGTCCCTTGAACTTTATCAACAAGACTGCATAAAACAGGATTATTTGATTTTTCTTTCCTATTAGGAACCTCATATTTAATGTGAGGAAAAACAACATACTGGATCATGTTGTATACTCTGGTGGGGAAAAAAATTATTATAACAACCCTACTAAGCCATATACAATACCAGGCGAGTAACTCCAAAGTGATAACAAGCCTGGCAAGCAAGAGTCCCCGGACAATTTCTGAAGGAAACTAGAATAGCATCCTTCAAATAATTATGATGTGTGTCATCTATTCATTAACCTGAATGTTCTTTTTTAACTCACTGACGTTTGACGACCAACACAGATTTAAAATCCCTCCTGGACAAACAGTGAGAGTGTGGCCTCTGTGAACATCTCTTAAAGACAAACATACTACTGCGATTTTCACGTAAATCATCTACCTAATCAGACAATATGACACTGCACACATAAGCACCAGTTCAAGTGGATGCAAGCACACCTGCCAGAAAGACATCTGAAATGCCACTTGACAACATCACTGTACTGGGAAAAATGAGACACAGGCTAGGTGAGGTCACTTTCTATCTTATTTTCACAAAGCTTCAGCTCTGTATCATTCTACTGCCTGGCTGTAGTCTCTTACCAACATGGCTACTAACAAGCCTGAAAAGGTAACAAGTGAAGGGCAAGCAGATTATCTGTCGGAATCAGCACCCTGGTGAAGAACAGGACTTCTTCTGAAACCAAGGGATATAAAGACCATTAGGCAACATTAAAGGACAGAGTGTGAAATAGTATTGTCAATGTGACCAAACTGGAAAACGGATGACAACCCTTCCATCACTTTAAAACTCAAGCCTCTTTTCTGTATGTTGATACTCACAGCATTTCCATTTGACTTTTGATTTCTTGACAAACCTGTTAAAATGTGAACAAGAACTATCTCACTGACATTTACCTCTCCATGGAAAACACACAGCTCCTTCTGTGGAGCATCCACCTTCTCATTCATGTATGTTTCAGCACTCCTTTCAGCCTATGAAGGGCAGCTGTGTGTTGGGTAACCAGTAAGGTAGCAAGATCATGTATCTCCATGTCAAAATGAAAGCATCTAAAGGCAGTGGAGGCTCTGGATTTGCAAGCCGAAACCAAATTGTATGTCTATAAACTCAGCCACATTGAATTCCAGGCTCTTGAAATTACCTACTTTGCAATATGGGTGTTATAGCAAGTGAAATGTATTACAGCCTGAACTGATGTAACCTGATCTTTAAATGCTTTCTCTACTTCAAGTTATGCAAGCATTATCTATTCTGATTTAAATTTTTCCACTCTTTGTTGGGAGAATAATTTTACAGTAGTCAAAATATAAGATCCTGTCTTATCTCTGAATTGTTCAACAAGCAACTCCCCCTCACGCACAGAGTACCTGGAAGTACTAAAAACAGTTTAGTCTGTGCCTCAAATTTCCAAACCCAGATCAGTATCTGTCAACATGCCACTTCTTTTTAAGTCAATAGCTACACCCGAGTATCAAAAAGCACCCAGAAGTACACAAAGCAGCAGCTAAGGATTATTTATTTACACTGATGGATCTATATTACAGGCTTCTCTGAACCCTAGCAGCTATAGATCAGCATTACTCCTTCTCAGGTTTGTTGTGACCACATTTATGTGTTCACCTTCCTTGTTTTTTTTCATTTTGGGTGGTTTGGCATTGTATCTCTTGTTTTCTTTGGGTTTGGGTAAAAGTTATATTTTAAAGCATATTTAAGTAGCTTAGCTAAATTTATGTGAGGCCACTTGAAATTTCCACTGGAAATTCAATTTGCATGAACAAATATGTTTCTTAGCAGAAGAAACTTCAGAAGGGACTATTTGTTTTTGATTTGTAAGGACTGCAACACTATTCATTCTTCCCTGAAAACTTTAAACAAGTTTAGAAGAGTAAGGTATCATTTTGAAAAGTGCCTTTTTGTAGATTCAGTGTCCTACATTTCTTATTTTCCAGTATTCTTTCCTAGAATTGTTACTAGAAGGAATTTTCCATGAGTACCATTAATACAGTTAGGAAGAAAAAAGCCAGTCTAAATCATGTTTCCTTGATTTGCTCAGAATTATACTGTTGACACTTTCTTTCTGAAGTATCATCACCAAGAATGTTGCTCAAAACAAGGGCTGCCTTGCATTTAACCTTTCCACAGAAATACTGTGAATCTGATTTTTTAGGCAATGTGCAGCCTCAGCTGACTTATTTCTTCCTTCTCCCAGTCTCCAGATTGAAAAATTATCCAGAACTTCCATGTTTGTTTTTTTTCTTTTTTGACACAGTTGCAGGGGTTGAATAGCAAATTTTGTTCTAAAGCTACCTGGCTACCTGGCATCCTTTCTAACAGTTACTGAGCTGAAAAAAAAAATTCTAGCTGGTTCTCTAGTGTCATAGGCCTTTCTATTCAGAGAGGGCTCCAACCCAAAATTTAGCCTGGACGCAGAAGTTTAAAGCCAGAATTCCAGAAGAAGCTTCCATGAACATTGACACCAACAAGTACTCCAGTCTGAAACAGCCTGCAATCTGCTTGAGCAATGCAGGTACTGGAGAGAGCACAGCAACGGGCCATAAAGATGATTAAGAACTGGAGTACCCCTCCCATGAGGGCAATCAGAGAGCTGGCACTGTTCAGGCTGCAGAAGGCTCAGGGGAATCCCATCAATGCACATAAATACCTGCAGGGAGGGTGCAAAGAGGGCAGGGCCAGGTTTTGCTGGTGCTGGAGGCAACAGGCACAACCTGAAACACCAGAGGATCTCTCTGAGCAACAGGGTGAACATTTTTTCACTGTGAGACATCTGAGAGAATTTTCATCCTTGAAGATCCTCAAAAGCTTCCTGGACACTGCCCTGGCAGCTGGCACTAGGTGAGGCTGCTGAGGCAGAGGGTTGGACCAAATGATCTCCAAAGGTCCCTTCCAGGCTCAGGCAACTTGGAACTGTGTGACAGAAGCATGACACTCCTTTGCATCCCACCTCTCAGAGAGTTATTTCCTGCTGTCTTTTTTGGGGTTTGTTTTTGTTTGTTTGTCTGGGGTTTGGGGGGA
>VWZN01009175.1:52728-75807 GCA_013396955.1 Regulus satrapa
TTTAAAAAGGTGGAGGGCAATCTTAAAATTAAAAAAAAAAAAAAAAAAAAAAAAAAAAGCCAAGCAAACCTGAAAAACAGCACATATCCAAAACCAAAAGAAAATATTTAAAGTGTTTGAAAGTTTCCCATCCCTTTATAATTTTTGCATATTTGTAGCCTATGATGGTATACCACAACAATAAGCCTTATTCACATGGGGAACCACAATGACACTACTAGAAATAATCACATGAGGAACAGCTGCAAGAATAATGTTGTGGATGTGGTGTAAATAAGAAAATTGTAAAAAATGGGAATGCTGGAATTATCATGACTAGTACAGAACAGAAGGGGAAAAGTCAGACATCTTTCTAAGAAATATAAATGCTAAGAAAGTGAAATATTTCATAATCAATCCTGGACTGTATGAGACTGAATTCATAACCTGGTGCAATACTACCTAAGAGCAACATCTCCTAATCAAGATAATCATTCAAATCCATATTCAAAACCTTTCAAGTGTGACCAGTGATCAGTGTGACTTGGAATAAAAATCAGATATTTAGGACAGTTGAAATTTGTTTAGTTGTTAAGCGCATTGGTCTTGGAGGAGAATCCCTGTGAGTGAATCAATCAGATTCCACTGTCTCCTATTTTCCTATGAAACATGATGAATGGAAGCTCATGAGCGTTTGTCAGCCTTCCTTTGCAAGGACAAAGGAGAAAAGGTCATTTTAGGTTTGATTTCCTAAATTTTCCTGATGTACTCTTTCATATGTATTTATGTTGTTTCAAAAAAGCAAACGAACAAACAGAAAATAAATTTACATCTAAAACTGATCTTGCTTGCTATATAGGATTTACATCACTAATATGTTACTCCTCTGTCCCCCGAAAACTACCAAACAGGCCTTGCATTTTAATTTTAATTGCATGTGTGATCAAAATTGCTTGTCAACAAAATGATAGGGTTACTGTCTGTTTGAAAGCTACAGCTGTCTTGTTATGTGTAGTAGTATCTGTAGCAACCATAAAACCTAAGTGCCTTCCAGAAGCCTATTAAGCAATGTGAGTAATACATTTTTGTTTGGGTTTGTTTGGTTGTTTTTGGTTTTTTTTTTTACTCATGGAAAAATGTGCGCCTGCTGGAATGTTTTGGCTGCTTTTTAATAATACATATTCCATCCATTCATCCACCAATATACTATGGGCTTTTTTCTTCTGTTAGACAAGAGAAATTCGCAGAAAGAAGCTTTCAAATCCTGTGGTATAGAGTGAAAAAGTAATTGCTGGAGGTCCCTGGAAGGCTCTGTCTCCTCCACCGGAAGTTTTTTCTCTGTAGAAAAGTCTCACGTGTCAGAAGATGGAGCAGCCAAACCCAGATTTATTTTGGGGCCATGTTGTCCTTAGGTTCTCTCCTAAACACTTCGCAGCTGTCCTCTAAACTGATAAATCCTTCAGGAGTTAACATGGCTTATATTCCAAATACAAAAGCAGCTGTAAGGAGACATAGGGCCACAGATTTACTAGCACGTTCCTGGGGCTGCATCAGTGATAAATTGTCTGTAAAGCTCATGTTTGTGATGCAAGCAACCATATAAACAAATATGCTATTTTTATCTTTTCCATATATAATAAGTAAGCAAACATAAAGCTTTGTGTTTGTCATTTTTTTCTGACACTAATTTTGTTTCCGTTTCTCAGCATTGTTGCTCAATCCTATAACAGTGAGTAAAATTCCACTGAATAAAAATGCTCCTGTTTTCAACAAGCTTTGCATTTATTTTCAGAAAAACCTGTAATGTGTTGGTCAGTGTCTCCAGCCTTTATCGTCTTTCAGATCTATGTTCAAGTAAGAGACAGAGAGGATCAAACAAACTGTCCTCTGTCCTTGTGGCTCATTCAGTGTTCCAGCCCTGTCCTTTCTCATCTTCTCACTTTCTCACTTTCTCACTTTCTCACTTTCTCAGGGTCATCTCCTTGCATCTTAATTTAAAGAAAAGGGGTCATGTAAGTTTGCAGAGCACAAATCAGTTTGGAATACCATCTGTTCTGAAGCATCCTCCCAAGATTCCTTGTTTGCTGAGACATATTATTTCATGCTTCAGTTTCTTTAGATTTTCTATTATGCTCTAGTTACCTTCACTTATAATTTTTAATTGTCTAAAATGACATTTTAAGAAAAATCCCTGTGTCTTTCAACTGAATCCCTACGTTATCTTCTTTTCTTCTTTCCCTTTAGTTTATGAAAATTATTTCAGTCTCATTCCCTAGAACAAATGCTATTTTTATTGTTCTTATCACTGTCTTTCCTGCTTACATTCTTTTTTGTATTACTGACCATGTAATTAGGAAACCTGGAAAAGAGTACAAAATATATTTTACCTGTTTCAAGAATTGGACACATTCATAATAAATTTAAAAGAGAAGGTCATCACCTGAAAGGATTGTTGAAGAATACTGCTTTAGGTAGATAATCCAGTGTAAGGTGAAAGAAACAGACCAAAGAACAATTTGTTGTAGTTTAGGATCAAAATAGAGAACGAAAAAAAGGGGGGGAAAAAAAAAAAAGCTACAAATATACCAAAACAATGTAACAGAAAAGGAAAAGAAACAAAGTATTTAAACCAGCCTTAGGACTAAGCATAAGAGGAATGGTGTAAAGGAAATTCTGACTTCCAGTTAACAATCCTGTTGCTGCAGTTTTAACTTCTTGTCATTGTAACCTAAGAGTTTCCTGGAAGCTGCTAGCACGGAAGCACATTCAGCCTACTGAAAGGCAAGTTTTGCAAGCCAAACTTTTTATTTGCTGTTAAAATGAACTCAAAATCCAAATTTAGTCCATTTTTTATAGTACCACATCACAATGGGTATTATAAAGCTCCAGTGAATCAAGGTAATTGGTTATAGTACTACTGCCCTGTGTCACCTCTGCTTTGAAAATTAACTCTTCCCTTGTCCACAACTCTTTCTGGGTTTAGATTGGAAAGAGCTAATAACTTTGATTTAAAGAGCAGAATGAATGTCCTAGAAAACAGGCTGTGCCTTTCCACACAGTAGAACATTTTGTCATAGCAGCCAGAGGAGGTGATGAAACCTAATGGCCAGCCTGAGCACGGATGTGAGCACCACTCCAGGGCAGCCCCACAGCGTCCTTCCCTCCAGCAATACCCGGCCCCCAGCTGCCACTACAGCTCTCCAGTAGCCTTTCCACGGGCTGAGCTTCCCTTAAGCCATACCTTGTATCAGCTCCAGGTGAATGCCAATGTGAACTCCAGCGTAAAAAGACAGTTAGGTCTGCAGCACCCCGTGGAAGAGGCACTGGGTTGTGCCAGATGTGGTATATTGCTGAAAAATGTTAAGGAGAAACTACAGTGGTGGTTGTGTACTGCAAAATCTAAACTTCAGATGCTGGGTAACAAAGCCCGTTAAACCCTGTGACTTTTATAATCATAAAGCTATTTTTCAGGTGGCAAAGAGTTGGCAGAATGCCCATGTCATGCCCCACCAGAGTACCCTGAGAGCAGCACAGTCAGAGAGCATCTTGGTCTATGGCAATAGCCAGATGTATGCTAGGAGGGGGTGTGAGCTTGCTTGGGCTTATGCTGAGTCCTAGAGGGCTACATCTGCAGTCTTGAGGAAGCTGTAAATTCCCAGTAACCTTGGGATCCCACCACAGGCTTTGCATGTAACATCCACGGGATGAAGGCCTAAACAGATTAAATGGCTTGGAAATGTTTTCAAAACAATGTAGGTATTGAAGTTGGGGTACATACAATTCACCACCTAAACAGTTACCTAAACCCCACCATGTAAATAAGGGACAGCAACAAGTATCTCCAGAGAGCACTTGGTTGGATCTGCTTCAGCCGTGTGCCTTAGAATGAGATGAGCTGCTCTCTGCAGGTGTCCTTTTCTGACCATCAGTGCTAAAGAAAGCCAAAAGCAACTGGTATGGATATGGACATCCAGCTTTTAGATACTTAACTTTCCTCCCCTCCACTCTCCTATGTGAGAGTCCCTCCCAAGCTGTAGCCTGAGGAGGACAAAAGTGTGAAACTGAAACCTTCACAGGAATATTCAAAGGACATGCTTACACCACACAATCAAAATTAATTTTAAAATCACAGGGTAGCTGCTCTTTTTGATAAAGTTGTGTCAATGAAGTCAGGACAGTGCATAGAACCCGTGCTCCTGACAAAACAAACATAGGTTTGTGATCTGAACTACTCCTGTGTAGTAATTTCCTTTGGCACTTCAGATTGGTTTTTTCTGTACTTTTCATTTGGAGATGCACAATAGAATAAACTTTCTTCTGGGTTATACTCAGAAATACACATGAACAACACATCCTTGCCATGTAGTCTTTGGGAGTCCTCAGATCAGGCCTGGATTTCATACACTTTTAAAAGGTAAAGGAGGAAGAAAAAAAAAGGTAGGAAAGTTACTCAAGGTAGTATTTGAATTAATAGAATTCTGTGGATTGTTGACATATTTTGTACAGTTTAGTAACATTAGGCTATTTAGTATTTTACATTAATGTGCTTCAATTATTTGACTGGTAAAATGAAACAGGATTTCATATAATACATTTAATTGTTAAGCTTTTAAAAGAAGTGTCAAATAATGACTTATCTCTACTCAGAACTGGTTCTGATTCTAATAAATACACACAAAAAAATTTAACAGGACTTCAATTTACAGTTTTTAACATAACATGGAAAAATTAACGAGAAGTTATTACATAAATTAATTAAAGATCATCTAATGCTCAGTGATATCTAACAAAACCAGTGATTTGATTACTGTTAAAGTCTATTTTAAGAGTATTGCCAGTTCTACTTGCCGTAAAAAGCACTGTGCTTCTGAAAAGCCCCCTTGAAATATAAATTTTTATTGAAAAATATGGTAAGAATCCTAAAAACTGCAAAGTTTGGGTATTGGATTTGCCAGCAGAATCAGACTTAACATTCTATGTCCAAATATAAAATAAATAAGCTGTTCAAACACTCTTTTACCAACAGGTGATGTGCTGCAGGCATGAGTCACCTATAAATATATAAAGATATACAAAATGCATGTTCTATTTAATTTCTCTAGATATCAAAAGCACAATGATTTTATTAAAATAGCTATTTTCTGTCAACAGGTTGGTTGACATACAGTGGACACTGACACAAAATCTAAGGGTTTATGTGCTCTGATAAGAGCAGCTACTATTAGTACTGGAAAACTGGCTGAGTGTAAGCTGGTTTAGAAATCAAATTTAATATATGCTTAATTTTGTGAAGATAATTTCTTTCAAGCTGACCAAACCTTTGCTTATACCCCTTTATCTATCTTTAATGACGCTTTTCTAACCTTGCCCTTCTCAGTGACATTCTTTTGAAAGTCTTCATTACCCTCAATACATTCCTTCCCTTCTCATTGATTGAGCTGCTCTTAGGGTTGCCATAACTGTGACAGTTCAATGACTTTATTTCTGCCTACCATTTCCTTTTCTCATTAAAGCTGAACATGCAGCTTTGAGAAGGAGCTGTTGCAGCACACTCTATGTAAGATGGTACTCAGAGGTATGGATGAAATAGCTGACAACGGTGACAGTCCTGATGAAAGTTCTGCTTTGATGCTTGAAAGGCTGCAATGGCTTCCTATTTGTCACTACTTGTATATTGGCTTGTTGCAATTGGATCTTTAAAGTGCTCCGTGGTCTGGATCCTGTTATTTACAATGCCACTTCCGTCCCAGTGACAGCTGAGACAATCACATCTGCTTTGGTTAGCAGCTCTGATATTAGCGGGTGACTAAAATAGTAAAAATAGAAAAGAAAAAGAAAAAAAGCAAGAAAGGCCACCTCCAGACAGGTGTCAGGTCCTTGACTCTGTCAGCAGTTGATACAACAGTCCAAGGTTATGTCAAAGAAATGAATCTAAGTGTGGTTTAAAATATTTGCTGTCATACTTGCGATAGCCTGAGTTTAGACAGGGCTTCATGGGACAAATAGTTTTGTTTCAGGCAACATTGGACAGAAGCCAGGGCTAGTCACATCCACATCCAGATGAGGTCAGAAAAAAAATTCAAAAGAGTTATTTTGCTTTTCTTGCAATAATTGCAGGTCTTTGAAAAGCCCTCCACATATTTCATTCTTGGGATGCACAGTGACATGTTTATTCACTCTGCCTTGCAGGATGTGTGGATTGTCTACACAGCATGAATGAAGACTGAGCCTGGCCAACTGAGTGCCTTGGGATGGAGAGCCAGTCTGGGTGGCTACACGGCTGCAGGGCCTGCACGGGTCAGACCCGCAGTGCCCAACACACGGTTGGCTGAATGCAGTATTGCAGGTACGACTTGTGAGCTTGATCCACTTAGGTGCAGAAGCCGCTTACTGACAGTCCCCAAGAATTGCCACCTGCTATGAAATACAGGAGATGTCACATCTTGCACAGAGCAATGCCAGAGATCCTGTAAAGTCTGCAGCAATCCCAGCCCTGGCTGATTAGTATCACTGAAGGATTGGGCCCCCCCACCATTACTGTAGTCTCACCAACCTTGATAAAAGCACCTTTCTCGTGGAAGGTGTTTTATGCATTTCCCTCTTGCATATGTCTGCAAGAGGTAGTCCTGTGGTTTTCCAATTTTGGATTCAGTCCCTGGATGCCAGCCCTCTAGCCCACCCCCAGCTTTGCAGGTGCTTGCAGAGCCATCAGCAGTATGTAGGTAAATTCCTTCCAGGAATCTGTGGTCAGTCTTACCAAGGTTACTGAACATTTCTGTTCAACTAGCCCAGGTCCTGATTGGCCTAGAGAGAGAGTGAACAGCAACAATCAATAGACACCCCACTAGTCTCCTGCTTAAAGCCTTTCAGTGTTGCAGTCCTTGCAAGGAGGGGGACTTGGATTTGTTACAACCATCCTATAGTCCTGGCTGAGTCTCTGCCAGGCCACTGTCCTCAAGGTAGTGCATCTCTCTTATTGATGACCAGCTAGCCAGGGTGGAGACCAGATCTTTTTTCCTCTCACCAGCCTTTTACTGCTTGAGATGTTCCTGAGTACCAGTGGCCTTTGGCATCACGTTGGCTCACACACCTGAGGGCAAATATCCCATTTGTTCTCCAAACAATGCTTCCTTCTTTCCTCCCTTGCTTTGCTCACTCATTCATTCCCCTGGCATGCTGTACAGCACAAAGCATTCCTGTGAGCCGCCAGTGCTGCTGTCATCCCTCAGAGCTTGCTGAGAGCAACCTGCTACTGCTGGCAAGCTCTTGCGGAGTGATGTAATCCTGGGCAGATCTTACGCCACCATCCTGATGCCAGATATTGTGTTGGCTCGTGTTGTTTGTTACAACGTGTATGGCTCCTTAATTCCCCACCCCCCGAGGATTTGAAATTTGATCCATGCCTGTCTTTCTGGTTCTCAGCTTTTCTGATGGAGAGCTCTGAAATCTCTGTGTCTGGCATCTGTGGAAAGCGCTTGTCCTTCCTCTTGCATGTTCCAGCTGGGCTAGGTAATTTCCTCTGTTTCACAAATTCTAGTTGTTTTGTTAGCATTTAACTCAAGTATTCCAGCTTTCCAGTCTTACGTTCCCGATCCAAACAGCCTTCCTTCATCTGAGTCCACTGTTCAAAACAGTCATCCTGAGATCAGTCAACCTTCTCCTGTCTTTTAACCTCTTTACCTACGTCCTGATGAAATGAGGGGGTTTTTTTAATGCTTAACTGTTGCATTTTCACATTCTGTAATACCGTTTCATGATTCATCCCCCTGGTTTCATGGAACAGTATCAAAGGTACAAAGTGCTTCAGCTTCTTGCCAGAAACAAAGCCAGGACCTGGCTGGTTTCCATTTTGCTGCAGCTGTAGTATTGTTACAGTCATTATCTTTCAAGTACCTGGGTGAGATAAATTTTGTAATAAGGCAGGCAAAATAGCTTTCATTAGCCTGACCTTTTGCAGACACCTCTCTGATTTCTCCTCTCAGATGAAGGTCAAAAATGTCCCTGCTTATCCTATCCTCATTTCCTGACATTTTCAGTATTTAGGGACTAATATGCAGCTTCTCTGTCCTGCTCAGACATTTTCTTGATTTCTTCTCTTCACTACAGTGTTTGTTTGCTCAGTGATGACTCAGAAGAGAAAACTATGAAAGAGGTCAATCTATTTGTTTCCCAGCCTTTTAAAGGTGCAGTTATCCACCCCAACAGGAAATTCAAGACTTCTTTGTGAATGAATGTTACAGAGTTATAGCAGCAAGAGAAGCCCCAGTGCCATGGCCTGGCACGTATGCAAGGTCATCCTAAATATATAAGATTAACTGAGTGGAAGTAAAAATCTTCCCTGAATTAAATACACTGAAAAGAGAAAGCATTTACAGGCTGTGCTGTGAGGAACCTGAAAAGGTTTTTCTCCTCCTCCTGTGCCCTAAAACCTGTGCACTGACTCCTGGAAGGAGTCCTGGCTCTCACCAGGTTCATACTAAACCCTAGTAGGTTAGAAAGATGATGTTTTCAGACTCAAAGTGATACTAAATGGGACAGTACAGCAACTTGTTGGTAGCTTTGTAACATGGGAAAACACAGATGTTCCAGCTGTGTTTGTAAGACACCTCACACACACCAAGGTCTGAATATTGGGGCATGTAGAAATGACTGGAATCTCCCTCATCTGTCGAAATGCATGTGGATTTGGATCAGCAAAGCTCATTGAAGCAGATGTGTGCATGTCAGGATTTTACATCTACCCTTTGACTGCAAGGTTACAGTGTTGACTCAACCAGTTTACTTCCTACCAGATTTCCCCATCTTCAGATTTTGTTTCCTCTGTCTATTGCAGGAGTGAAATGTTACAAAACAGACATTGAGATCCTTTTATAAACATTGCTTTTGAGTAAAATTCTGGATTAATGTAGAGTTATAAAATCAGATTTATTGGTTGTTATTAATTTGCAATAACTGAGACATGAAACTTACTTGGGTTTTTAAGGATTGACACTGATTTCTTGTTCATGGTTGAAAGACACATAAAATCTTGATTCTGTGCTATTGACAGCTCATTGGCAACACTCTCTTCAGGATCACCTTACCATGAATATTAATTTCTTGAATCTGATTAATGATCCATTACTTTAGAGTAAAATAAGTCAGAGTTTAACATTCAAGGAGTAACTACTGGAGAAGTAATTAATTTCTGTTTCCTCACTTCTGGATAAGATACGGTGCAAGAAAATTTGGAGCAGCTCCTTTAATATGGAGCAAGAAGGACTTGGGGGTGCTGATGAACAAGAATCTCAACATGGGCAGTGTGTGGTTGTAGCCCAGAAGGCCAGTTGTATCCTGGGCTGCATCAAAAGCAGCATGGCCAGCAGGTCAAGGGAGGCAATTCTGCCCCTCCAGCTCTGGTCAGATCCCAGCTGGAATGCTGCATCCAGCTCTGGGTCCCCAAGGTAAGAAGGATGTTGGAGCAAGTACAGAGGAGTACCACAAATGTGATAGATGGCTGGAGCATCTCTTCTATGAAGACAGGCTGAGAGAGTTGGGAGTGTTCAGCCTGGAGGACAAAAGGCTCCAGGGAGACCATGTAATGTCCTTCCAGTACCTAAAATGGGTACAAGAGAGCTGGAGAGAGACTTTTACTGTCTGTAGTTATAGGACAAAGGTGAATGGCTTTAAACTGGTGTAGGGTAGATTTAGATTAGATTTGAGAATGAAATTCCTCTTTCTGAGGCTGGTGAGGCACTGGAACAGGTTGTCCAGAGACACTGTGGATGCCCTGTTCCTGGGAGTATTCAAGGTCAGACTGGAGGGGACTCTAAGCAATCTGGTCTAGCAAAAGGTGTCCCTGCTCTTGTCAGGGGATTGGAACTTGATGGTCTTTAAGGTCACTTCCAACCCAAACTATTCTATGATTCTAATGTTCACAAATACCAAAATCACACTTTGCTTTGTCTATTTTATTAATAAATCCTTATGTGACTGTCACTGACAGACAACCTTTTGGGCAAGGAGAGGCAGGGCAACTTGCTTGTGGCAGCACAAGTCATGGGTGGAATGAGGATTATGAGACAGGATTTCCTGCCTCCCAAATCTCTTCAGGTTCTTCCAGATCAGGCTGCCTCCCGAGCAGGTAATTACATGTATATCAGGTATACCTCTTATAATTTTCTTATCTTTATTTATGAGCTGTGGTTCTCCTACTTAACTCAGTTGTACTTCACTGCATTAATTAGTTCTGCTTAACAAAACATCTCAGAGAAGTGTTTAGTTAGTGTGTTCATGAAGTCAGTTCCAAGAAAGGTAACTAAGCTTTAGACAAGAAAAAAAAAAAAAAAAAACCTAACCCAAAGCCTCTGCCAATCAAATGTGGTAAAGACATTTAATCACCCACAACTCTGAGGGTGAATTAGTTGCAAGGAAAATTATAGCTGCCACATATTGTTTGTGTTCAGGAAAGAGATTTGCATGTCTAAACAAAATGAACTTTAACACAGTTAAAAAAAGCTCACACATTTTGTGAGATTCTTTTTTATAAAGTAATAAGAGTAAGCTATATATTTTCTCAGTTTTGGAGGAGGAAGAGGGAAAATCCTCAATTGCAATACAGTGATTTTGGTTCAAGGGAAGAAATGGATAGAGCTGGATTTTTTAAAATCCATCTAATGATCTACATCAAATATATGAGACTTTTTATATTTTGACAGGTGGGGAGAGAATGGCTTTTTTGAAAGCAATCTTGCTTGCATATTAAAGAAACTGTTGGCCAATTTAATTAGATTTGTTGTATTGTTTCATTTTCTGTCATTGAACAATTCTGTTCTCTGTACCAATCATACAGTAAGTACTTTATCCTGTGAGGCTGATGGGTTTGTTTTAAAAGTACTTCATGCTTTTGACAGTTTATCCAAACTGAATTGCTTCACAGAATCAAAAAAAGCATTATAGACTATTCTGAGCTGGAAAGGATCCAGGAGGATCCTTGAGTTCAGCTCTTAAGTGAATGGCCCCTATGGGCATCTTCATTGTTTCTGAAGAGTTCTTGTCTCTCAGACTCCCTTTAAGTAGGGGCACACAGAAAGCAGGATGTCAGCTGTGCACACCAAGACAATGGATAGATGGTATTGCCCAGAGTACCTAGAGAAGCGAACATAAAGTCTGAGCACAGAGTTTTTGCATGCATTACGCTATTTTGGATGTACACTGACATAATTAATTTCTTAAAATTAACAATGTTCTGATCTGCTGCTTCTGACTTCTTCTGATCTCCCCAAAGAAGTGCTGTGTTTTAACATCACTATCAGTTTGCCCAAGAATTTCAAGAGTACAAAACAGAATCATTGCTCTATCCTTTGCATAGCTGGTCTGAGTGAGAGAGCATTGCTATTTTTACAAAATAAGAGTACCAATGCTTTATAATTATTATTTTTTGTAAAATTGTTTGCATATGTGATGTAGGGCGGAGGTAACCCTACAAAATACTGCTAATTACATTTCCCAAAACACATGAGTAAGCCTCCAGAGATAATAAAGTGCCTTTTATTAACTTCAGTGTTTTCTTTCTGAGTCTCTGGGCCAAACTTGCACCACATTTTTCAAATCTTTCTTTGCAAAGTCAAGGCCTCAAGGCCTTTCCTTTGGAAACATAAAAGCAGGAATTCTCTGAAAATATCTGGATTTCACATAAAAGAAGGTCACAGAAGGTACTAAATCTCATAATAAAGTTACAGGATGCTGTAATACATCTGGGCTGCTTTTTTATTTTGCAGTGCCTGCAGTACTAAGGTAGAATTGGAAAGGCAGGTACTGAAACGCACGCTGCCACCAGCCTGTTCACACATGTTCTCCCAACAAATATTTCTATGCTTCAGGGCTGTAAGTTGTGATGAGCAAAATATATGCATGTGTGTATATGTATACACACATACACACATATTATGTATATATATATATGCACAAAACCAAAATCTAAAATCACATTGATGCAAGGGCAGAATCAAACCCTTACCTTTGCATAATTTTTGAGTACTTGTCTACACAAGGGACAACCAAAACTGAAAAGGAAGTACAATCAGCACATAACCTAGTCACAGGGCTAACAGACAAGGAGACATTCTCATGTAACCATCCAAGCCATTGACCCAGGATGCAGGAATAACCCATCTGAGTGCTATATTCATGGATCATGTGGCATAAGAGCAGGACAGTGCCACAGTGTTTGACTCCTGTGCAAGGTGGTGCTTCTCTTGAGGTAGTATTGATGGAGGTCTTGGTGGACTGGGCGAGTGAGAACTTCAGCCCCACATTTGATTTCCACTTGTAAACTTGGGCTGGAGATCAGCCTCTTTACCATCATTGCCTTGCTCCCAGCATCTTCTTGGTTGGTGAGCACAAGTTTATGAAAAATTCTGTCCAGTGTGTTTACATGAAAGAAAAGCCCAAAACATCAAGTACCAGAAAGATGTTGTGCACCAAGTGATAGTATTGAGTCTCTTGCTGGTGTTTTGTGTGCAAAAGTTATTCTGTGTTAGATTATGCTAAACCTCAAGACAGCTTTTCTTGTAAAATAGGGAAGTCCATGCAGAGGGCAGATATTAAATAATCATTAAACTCTAATTATGTCTCATAGCTATTGCACAAGAGTTTCCACACAGGAAGCCTTAAAAAAAAAGTCCCTTGACATAGGAGGAGAGTAGATGAGGCATTTGGCCCCTGGCACTTAAGTCGTAGAGTCATAGAATCATAGAATGGTTCCGGTTGAAGAAAAGTTCCAAGATCCTTGAGTTCAATCATTAATCCAGCACTGACAGGTCCACCACTAAACCATGTCCTTTAGTGCCATGTCTACTCGTCCTTTAAATGCCTCCAGGGATGGTGACTCAACCACTTCCCTGGGCAGCCTGTTCCAATGCTTGACAACCCCTTCTGTGGAGGAAATTTTCCTAATAGCGAACATAACAGTTTCTTCTACCAGCTGTGCTGTGGCATGGGCAGCCATCACCAGAAATTGTAACAACCTGCTGCAGGGGAGCAAGGGAAAACAGTAATATTAATTATGTAATAGCCCATGACGGCACTCGGGATGAACTGTTCCATGACCTTCCCCAGCACTGAGGTCAGGCTAACAGGCCTGTAGTTTCCCAGAACCTCCTTCCAGCCCTTCTTGCAGATGGGTGTTACATTTAGCAATCAGGGCATCCCATTTGCTGACTTCCAGTCAACCAGGACCTCTCCACTGAGCCAGGGCTGCTGGAAAATTATGGAAAATGGCTTGGTGACAAGTTCTGCCAAATCCCTCAGTGCCCTTGGGTGGATCCCATCCGGCTCCATGTGTGTCTACGTGGTATAAGCATCTGAGGTCACACCTCCATTTCCATTCTTTTGAGCCCACACAATTTAATTAGGGTTCCCTATTGCCTTAAAGCAGCATGGCTGATTGAAAGATTGCACAGGTATCTGTGCAAACAAACTGTGACAGAGCCACATTTGCAGCCCACTCCTCACATTTAGGCAGTGGGAATATGTAGAACCAATGAGTCAAAGTATGAGCACTGTCACAACAAGAAAGAGATTAAATAATCCCTATTGGGTCTGAAGACTGATTATGAAAGCTGTTGGAAAACATTCCTAGGCCTAGGAGTGATTTATCAGTCAGACTACCCCTTTTATTTTGTTATCATACTGTGAATAAAAACCAAGGCACTCATTTGTACACTGTGATTTAAGGGGGCAAGGTTATTGGTCAATAAAGCTTTGTAGGAGACAGGAACATCTGTTGTTTTAATCATCTTCTCAAATAGGCCAAAATCTAGAGTTCCTTTTAAACCTACCTTTTTTTTTTTCCCCCTTTTTTTTTTCTTGGCTAAATTATTATTTCCAAATCTATTCAAATCTCTTTCATTCCTCAGATCTGTGGGAAAGCCAGCTGGGGTGCTGACAGAGGGACCATAATTGCTGTGGTTTAGCCAAGACCAAGAATATTAGCACCTGGAATTTGGCAACATTGTCTGTTTTTTTTCTCATGAATTCAGATTGCCTCTTAGATGTTACAAACCAGGAAAGAGAAAATAGTCCATTTACCCACTGTGAAAGTCTATATGATTTTTTTCTCCACACTCTAATTAAATCCTTGAAGTTCTTAATTCTGCAGTGACTAATCTACTACCCCTTTGGATCTCAGTTCTGTTCTCAAAGTCTAAAACATTCTTATCTTGAATCCAGGCCAATGTCTTTTTAATTATGGCTATGTCTGAGAAGATCATCTTTGTTGTTACTATATCAGCAAGACAAAATGAAGAAATGATCCGTGATGAAAGACACACACCTTTTATAATTTTCCACGGCAATAGTGTTTCTCAGGCCCCACCCCACATTCTTACCATAGCAGTTGCACAATGTCACTTGAATTAAGTGATCCACTTACTGATTCTCTTCCTTGTGTTTCTTTCAGAGAAGGGAGAAGCCAAATTTCATGCTCCTTGGATTTACAAAGTATTAGCCTCCTATTTGCAAAGAACTTTGAAACTTCCTTAAGAGTGCATGTAGTAATCACCCAAACCCTGGTGAGTCATCACATTTCATTTTACAGCCTGTAGAGTCGAGTTTTAAATTGTATTAAGATTTTTTTTCTAATATAGCACGATGAGATCTCTTCCCATTTTCAGCTCATGTCAGGGAAGGGTTCATTCTCATGAATGCTGATAGGGCTTTTCAGCATGTGCCATTACTATGACATAGTCACTGATCAGCCCAGGTTTTCATTCAGCGCTTTCTATGACAGAAGTACCAATAGTAGGCAAAATTACCTTTTAAATTGTGGGGATTTTTTCTGGAGCAGTGCCCTGATCTCTTTAGCAGCCTCCCGGCACCTCCTTAGTTTACCTCACAGAGTATGGATTGTGTGTATTGTGGTTCTGTGTGTGCATGTACATGAAGCGTTTATTGGCAAGTACTCTCCAAGAAAATGTACCTACCTGCACATTATTTGGAGGGTTTTGCTGTGTGTTGCCTACAGTCACACTCAGAAGGTCCTACACTCAGAAGGTCCTATAATATTTGCATTTTACACAGGAAAGACACTTTTCACACTTCTTTGGCACCTTGTGTGGAATATGAAGTTACTCAGAATACAGAACACCCTAATTAGTGCAGCTCAGAAAACCCTTTTCTTGCGTGAACTTACAGAAAAGAGACTCGGTGGATACCACATACAAAGCAACCAGAAATCTTCAAGATAATTCAGTAACACTTCTTTTAGTATTTTCCTTTATCTCGTTTTATTTTTCATCTCTTCTTTCTCTTTTTTTTTTCTCTTCTTTTTTTTTTTTTTTTTTTTTTTTTTTAAAAGTCATCATGCCACCCTGCACAGACCTCCTGGGCTCCATGCTATCGGTGTTACCTTTCCTGTCAATCCCCCTTACCACTTCTCCTCCTCAGAGCTTTTTATGGAGTCCTCCTCCGCCTGTGTCAGGGGTTAAGACCTGCCAAACTGCATAACCCCGAGTGTGCCTCTGTTTTCTTCTCCTGTCCCTTGCTCCACCCTGTGCTAATTCCGCACATTCCACCCAGCCTTCCTCTCGGACCACTCCCTTCCTCTCTTCTTTTTGTTCTCGCCTTAGTTATCTCCATTCATGCCATCGCCATCCATGTAGAGCAAAGGCGGCCTCCCACTGGATGCCAGCTCTGTGTCCTCCCGCTCCTCTCTCAAAACAAAGCGCGGCAGAGCCCATCTGCTCCCTGAATCATCCCGCCTTGTGACGGCCACTTTCCATCTGCCCCGGCTTGCGGCTGCACTGTCTGCGGTTTGGAAGTTTAAAGTGCACCCATCTGAGCCAAAGTCTGCTGAAAACATAGCAGGCTTCTGGCTGATTAATTCAGGGCACTGTGAATCAGGCCATAAATCACCTGGGGCTGACGTGCTCTTTTTTTTCTTTTGGTTGCGGTTTTTTGGGTTGATTTTTTTTTTCTTCTTTCCTGTTTTACAGCGAAATGTACTGACACATCTCAAGTGTTGCATCAAATGCAGATACTTAAGCCCCAGATTGGTGCTTTTCCTGGGCATGGTGTCTATCTACACAACGACCTTCAGAAGAAAGCAGTTAACTCACAAGCAAGCAAAATTTCTGGAGTTTGTATGAGGCAGCCTAGGATACAAACGCTGAATTTTTGTACAAATGTAAATGTCACCAGCAAAATAACTGATGCTGAATTCAGCTGAAAAGCTGCTTCTCTTGTATACACAAATGTATCAGTTCTTATTCACACTGACTGCACAATAAATTCAAATAACTTTTTTATTGAGACCTCAACTATGGTGATGTGGAAGGACTAACTGCCGTGAAATCTGGAATCCAAATCATAGGAGAATCAAAATCGTGGCTGAGAAAACTTTCTTTACAATATAAATTCACATACAAAATTAATCAACAACAGTGTCCTGCCCAGTACTCATGAAGTATGCGTACTAACCCTTTCTTGTCACCTGTGTAACATACATGAAAAATATACAGTTACTAGTATAAATACTCAGAGAGCAAATACATACTTAAGGAACAAATGCTGCAGTGAATGCATGTCTGGTACGTCTAAAGGAATGTATTGACTTTGTTGGTTTATTTTTCTTCCACTTGAAAAGTTTGCTAACTTAGTTTACAGTAAGGACAAAGAAATAAACATGAGCTTTAGTATGAACAGATTTAATATTTCATAACTATTACTTAAGGGCCTTAACACAACCTTTAGCACAACTTCCAGATCAATATATGAGCCAGGAGGACATCTCTGGGTTCCAGCTACCCAGCTACCCAACGCTGCCTGTGTTCCCAGAGGAGTCTGTGGCAAGAGCTCCAGCACATGTAAAATAGAAAAGATTAATGGTGTGTTTTACACACCCCTTCAAATAGGGACTTCCAGTTCCTCCCCTTGCAATGAATTCCCAACTGCTGTCTCAATTTTTCCTCAGTGCAGCTGCATTTGCTTCAGAAGAGCCACCCAAGAGCAGTGGGGCTTGCAGCCCAGGCTGGTCTCTCCAGACTGAAGGCCATGAGGGAAGATCCCTCGGAAGCTTCATCACCCAGACATTTTGGGCTTGACTTCGAAAATTGTGGTGACATGAAATGCTGGTGCTTGTTTCTCTGATTTAACACCCCAATCAAGTCTGTCCTGGGAGATCAGTGGTAAACTCCTCTCACGGTGGTGCCAGCTGACCGGAAAGTGACACCGTCCCACCTCCTGGGTGAGGTGAGGGAAAGCCCAAAGTGGCAGCTGAGTGAGCGTCATGATGGAAAAAATTTCTTTGCCATTGTTAGTGATTCCTACAACAACTAGCCCTGCAACCACAGTTTTTTGTAGTACCCCAATTTACAAAGCGCTCTAGGTATTTAAAAAATATATTAAGTATATTAAATTGTGTTCAGCAAGTAAAACAAGAAATACTTCCTATGTGCAGAGAAGGCAGCTAAAGGAACAGTAAGAATACCAGGTTTTGCATTTAATTAGTTTTGTATTTCAGTCTCTGACTAGATCCAATCTTCAGTTTTAGAAATCTACCTAGCATTACAATGTCTGTAGCAGCAAAAAGATAATGGTCCATACTGGAAAGAGTATCATATAGAATCAAGAATAATTGTAATAAACCACACTTTTTGTGATTTTAATAGCCCTACTGTACTTAAACATTATTTATGAATACACTGTTTTTACAGTAGTTCCTTTTTCTGATAATGAAGAGCAGTTTGGTTTTCTGATGGAAATTTAGAGGACACAACTAGGGAAAACTTTACACTTTTGTATGCTAAAGCTTTTTGACACTTAACTTTTCCATTACCATCATTTATGCAGGAGAAAATAAAACCTGGGAATGCTTATTTCTTGTTGGTGTACATATTTCTGGGGTGAACATAATTTCATTTTTACAAGTTCTGAGAGATCACTGTATTTTAATAAAATTATATGAACACAAACTTCTGATTTCAGCAATTAGGTGAAAAAAAGACAAGACTATTCCTTAATGTTCAAATTTAACTCAAATACAAATGAGATAATGAGAACTGCTTAAAGATTTATTGTTTTTTAAAATCTCTTAGCAGTGTTATGCTACAGGCCTGATAACATCATGATGTGGCTCATGAGGTGTTCCCTTAAACACAGATTTGCCTCCAAGTGTAAACACAGATGATTAATAATCTTTGGACTGTGTGGAGATATACAGATAGCATAAAAATATGAATGTGGAGCAAGAGGATGAGGATATCTGAGAAACTGAGAAATATGGGTAGGTATCAGAGAGAAGGAAGGCCTTCTAGATATCTTCTAACATCTAATTTTCAGAATAGGCAATTTCAACACTGTCGTACCTGTGTGGAACAATGCAAACAACCTTCCACAACTTAAAGGCTCAAGTGTTTTTGCTATCACTGATAGATATCTTGGGTAATTTAGCATATGCTCCAGATCTCCAAGGTACTCTTTGACATAAATTCAGTCTGAAATAGATGACTAGTGCTTGATCTCTTGTATGCATCAGAGAACACAGAAATGCAAAGCATATCGTGTTATGCAATGCTGTACATAATTATTTGCCCTCCTAATGGATTCCTTAATTGGGTCTTCTGAGCACTACACTTAAACATTATCATTTTGCTAATGCTTGCTATGTTTCACAATTTACCTTGCAGTAAATTAATGGCCTTCAAATGAGTGATCTAAAATTCAGCGACAGCTGCTCAAACAAGGGCAGCCGAACCAGTGTATTTTTAATTCTCACAAGAAGTCTCATCTAAGTGAAATAAAATGGGAACATAGGCAGATTGATTCTGATGCTTCTTAATTGTTGATTTTAATCTGAGTTTTTAATATTCTATCTTAACCTTGCTTTCCCAATATGTTAGTATTAGGATCTGGTTCCTGGTTATGCCTGCCATATGTTCTTGTTTTTCACAGGATCTTAGCATTTATTGAAATAAATTTATTGAAAATAAATGTGACACGGAATTAAAGTACCTTTAGGCGGTGTTTTACAAGTACTTAGAGCCCAAGCTGCTGATCAAGTTCTTGGTGCTGCACCTTGAACACAGGGATGCCAACATCTGGGTGCATTTGGTGCCAGTGCTTAGGATGATGTGACCAATGGTTAAAAGGGAAGTGATGGTTAAGACCTGCAGCGTAAAAGTGTGTGTGGCTCAGCTCCAGATAAGCCAGTTCCTTAAACTGGTACTGCACTGTCATTGCCTGCCATTCAGAGGGTGCAGCTGAAAAACAAGAGAGTCATGTATGTGTTTGAGTTACTGAAGCAAGTGTTGCCCACCTTCACGTTACCAGACATTGACATGGTGCTCAGGTTTACCATGGCATTTTAACTTTTGCAAAAAAAATCTTATGGCTACAACCTTAAGTAATGGAACATGTTTGAGTATTCTAATTTTTTTTTTTTTTTTTATAATAGTGTGATGCAAAATCAATTGCAAAAATAAATTACAAAGTCCAATACTCCTTCAGCCACTCCACTGCTTCTTATCAACTGTAAGCCTACCAGCTCTATATGGAAAGAACTAAGCTAGAAAACATTCTGTATCTTCCAGCTACAGTAAAAAAAACCCAGAACTATGTAATAAAATGATCACACTAGACTTTAAGAGAACAGCGGGTCTGTTGCAGTAGAAAGTTTTGTTTACTTCTGCAGGACTGAGAGAAATTCACTGAGTTTTGGAAAGGCACGGGTCAAATCAATCTGATTTCAGCCCTGTCTTCTATCCTTCCCCCCGTTCTTATGCAAGCTGCTATCAGCAAGCTGCGCTGCTGCTGAATTTTCCTCTGCAGCATATGTGTGTTGCACAGCTGCTTTCCCTAACATCTTCTGTAACTGAACATGAAGGCTAGAAACTGTAGGGAGAAGTTACTGAAATAATTAAATTTAGCATTAACCCCTCTTTATGTATCTGTTAATATTTGAGGTAATTGTAACAACTGCAAGAGCTACTATGAATGCCATGGAAGACTTAGACGTCAAAGAGACAGAGAACACTTGCAATTAACCCGCAGCCTGCATTGAGTTTAGTCAGAAAATTCTTAAGCGAGGTGTTACATTTCCACCCTGTTTTACTCTGCTGCTGTCCTTCATTCTATATGCCAAAGGAGCATCTGACTCTTGGAGATTAATTAGTAATTAAGAGTTGCTTCAGAGACATCACAAGTTCAGAGAAGAAAGCAACCTAATCACATTAGAAAATAGCTAGAAATCTAAATTCCAGTCTCCTGGGATTTTCTTTTTGAGGAGGAAATTTAAATAACTTTCTTTTGACCATACCACATTGACCCCACTAACTAGATGTAATAAACAAATGGGAGATATTCAAGCTGACATTCGAGCAGTGTCAAAGCCTTCTAAGCTTGTTCTGAGTAGATTAGTAGATAAGTGCTAGCCTTCCTATTCTGGGATATGTTCCAAGGCAAGCATGAGGACTGATGATTTCATTTAACTCCAAAGTAGTCAACACTGTATACTTAAACAATAATAATTAAGCAAATAATTTGCTTAATTCTTATGAACTATAATGCTACCAGTTGACAGACAGCGTTGTGTTATAAATACATCTCTGCTTGGCACTGTATCTGAGGGCAAAGACTACAGTTCCTCTACTATTCAATCAGTATGTGAAACTATGATTATTATTAGCAAGGGTGTGCAGTTTTCTCAAAAAAAAATGGATCTCATCTGCTCTAATCCCAGAAATATTGACATAATAATGTTGGGGGTTTTTTTAAAACAAGAGATAGCATCAGGGGTTTCAGCGACCCTGTAATATATTTGTAGATATTTATAAGATAGCAGCAAATAGATTGACAGCCAGCTCCCTGTATTCCAGGAGTACTGACAAATCTGCAAGAGTTTTGGTTTGCTGCTGGGAGAAGCTTGTCAGCAATTGCAACTCATTCAGCTTTGCTGTATCCCTCAACGATAACAAGTCCACAGAGCTGCTTTCAAAACGTCTCTTAAACATTTCCCAAATGCATCCTCATTCAGTAGAATCCATGCCTAAGTCTCTAGTATGTTCAGTGATTATGACTTGAATCCAATTTCAGCACCTGACATTGCAGAGGAGAATCCCTCTAATATGATTACCTTTCAGGACATCAATCTAGGGAAATCTTCAAAACAGAGCCAATAAAACAGAAAAACACTAAGTCTTGGCTCTTAGGACTGTAAACTTCTAAATAATGATTGCTCTGTCACTCAATTCTGTGAGACTGTGAAAAGAAATAAAAGCAAGCTTTATCTTCAGCACTGAAACAACATTCCTAAGCCTATTACACAGGCAATACTGGAAAAGTTTTCAGGTTTTATCCTCACCTATAGTAAAGCCAGATCCACAAAAAGGCTTAATTACTTTAAGTGGAGGTTAGCCGAAAAAGTTCAAAATGGTAATTAATTAAACCATGAGTAGCTCATTAGATCCCTAAAGCTTCAGGAGGCACCCAAGCTTTTCCCAAAGAGGTTTCACGCTGGAACTATTACAAGCTTTGCAGGCTTTGCACCTCCTTATTTACGTTCCATTCCTTAGAAATGAGGGTTGCCTGACACTTTCGTGTGGTTACAGGCATTCAGCAGTGCACTGGCAAGACAGAGTTTGCATATAGCATACAGCATACAGCAGCCAGAGTCATTTGCATTTGAAAAAAAGAAGGAAATTTCCTGTAGCAATTCATCTCTTCCAGCTGTGCCTTAACAGCAGAGAGTAAGCTGGTGTCTGTAGCCAAAGACAAAGTACACGATGAGTTTCATGCTGTGAATCCAATTTAGATTCTTTTCAGAGGGAAGAACCTCAGCTTGGGATAAGTCAGGATTTCCAATGCGCTATCTCTTTGTCTCTTCCTCCTGGCTGCTTTAGGCATACCTCCTGCTCTGCGAGTGGATTGTGAGTCCCAATCCCACCTGCCTGATGCAGGCCTTGTACAGAGAGGACAAGTGAGCGACAGAAATCTGAAGTTAGTGCTGGAAATTGGCCTTTTTAAAAATACACGTTCATGTGCTGATCACAGCTGAAGTCTTCGGTGACCAAAGCATAAGGTCTTTTTATGTCCCCTTGGCAGTGTTTAAGAGATTATATTTACAAAGATTCAGGAACTCAGCATTTCTGAGTGCTAGCTAATAGCTGCATTTGAATGCAAATATTAAAATGCATTTTTATGGTATATAACAAAATGTATGGAATATAAGAAAGCTATTACTTCTCTATAAGTTTTACTATTAGTTGCCTACTTTAAAATTGTTACCTAGCTGACAAGTCACATGTTTCAGTTCCAGAGTGTTTTCAGTCTTGTAATGCAGTAGGGTAAATGTGACTTTGAGGCCCACAGTCCTGTCACCACATGAAGACAAAGCACACACACTTGGTGCTGCAAAGCGCTGCCACCTTTTTAAATGCCTAACATGACTTACTTCAGTAAAGTCTGATTTCTACATTTTCATTGAAAATGCCAGTGAAATTTGGTGCCTGACAGTTTCAGCCTTAAGATACCGTATCTCCTAAGGAATCGGGAATTTGGCTCACCTCATATTGGGTGCCTACCGTGCTGTTAGAGAGCTGGAGTCTGATGCGCCATTAGAGCTTGTGGTGATCTGTTCAATGCGGTCCTTTGGCGGGGGCTGGGGTGCAATTAATTAGATCCTACAGCAGATCCTTCATTTGGCCACCTGAAGAGCTCTCCGCTGTCTGTATTGACTCTGTCTCCATTAGCTGTAATGACAGCTTACCCACGGCTCCTAATGAGACATTTACCCGCTGGACTCCCCAAATTAGGGTGAGCCTCGAGGGCCTGAGTTTTCCAAAGTGCAAGGAGTCAGGCTTCCTCAAGGTACCTACAAATTTAAAATTTAAATCGTGTTGAATCACGAAATCACAGAACAGTTAGGGCTGGAAGCGGCTTCTGGAGAAGGCTTAGTCCAAAACCCAAGGCAAGGTCACCTGGAGCAGGCGGCACAGCAACGTGTCCAGGTGGGTTTTGAGTGTCTCCAGAGAGGGAGACCTCACTGTCCCAGCGCTCTTCCCGTCCCTGCGGGAAGCAGTTAGCCATTTCGGAAGGCAGGAGTAATTACAGACAACACTCGCCCGC
>VWZN01009175.1:75862-128934 GCA_013396955.1 Regulus satrapa
TGTCTGTGTCTCTCTGTGTGTTCGTATCTATTTGCATACATCGGTATAGACCTCCATGCCGCGTATCAGAAAAAGCAAAATCCTTCTTTCCTTAATGTGAAATTTAACTTATTTTTAAAAACCGGTTTATTGATAAGGCACTGCCCCTAGCTCTGCTTAGCTTTGTTTTTACGTGCAACACATGAGAACAGTTCCATGTGCCGGTGCTACCTGGAGTGGCATTGGCAGGTATCCGGGGCTGTGAGCTTGTTTACAGACTCGGCAGCGTCCGGAAGCCGCAGCGAGGAGCGGACCCGGCTGTGGAGTGGACTTGGGCACCACAGTCCTCAGAGCAGGCGGGGACAAAGGATAAGTCAAAGCTTTGCTGAGTAACTGCGTGCTCCCCACGCACGGGTGGGGTGTCGGTCTGCTGAAGGCTCTGCTGAAGGCAGAAGGCTCCGCAGAGGTGTCTGCAGAGACGGGCTGAGACCCCGCAGGGTGAGGTGCAGAAAGGTCAAGCGCCGGGTGCTGCACACACACGGCTCGCAACCACCCCGGGCAGCGCTGCAGATCTGGGGAAGGAAGAATGGCTGGAAAACTGCCCGGGGGAAAACGACCTGGTGCTGGTTGACAGCTGAAGATGAGTCAGTGAGCCCAGGAGGCCAAGCAGGCCCGTGTCATCCTGGCCTGTGTCAGCAACAGTGTGGCCAGCAGGACCAGGGCAGGGATTGTCCGTCCCCCTGTACTCAGCACTGGGGAGGCCACACCTCGGGTGCTGTGTCCAGGTCTGTGCCCCCCTCAGTTTAGGAAGGTCATTGGGGTGCTGTAGCTGATGGAGCACCTGGAGTGCATGTCCTGTGAGGAGTGGGTGAGGGAGCTGGGGTTGCTTTGCCTGGAGAAAAGGAGGATCGGGGTGGTCTTATCACTCTTTACAAGTACCTGAAAGGAAGCAAAGTGGAGGTTGGCCTCTTCTCCCAGGTAACCAGTGACAAGATGAGAGGACTTAGCCTCAAGCTTTAGCAGGGGAGATTCAGGTTGTGCATTGGGGAGAATATCTTCACGAAGGGATAATTAGATATTGCAATGGGCTGCCCGAGGAGATGTTTGGAAGACTGTGGAGATGTTTAAGAAAAGACTCGTATGTGGCACTCAGTGCTGTGGTCCTGTCAAGAAGATGGTGTTTGGTCACAGGTTCATCAAGTTGAAGATGCTCTCAGAGATCTTTTCCAACTGAATTGATTCCAGGAAATCCATTTGAGTGTGAAAGCACCCTCTGACTAGGCAGGAATAATTCTGGCATGTAAAAAGGGGTGTTAGTAGTACCTGTATTTTGTTTGAGGAATCTAAAGAAAGGAAGAGTGTTTTTTTCAGATGAATCTGATAATACTGTGCCTTGATTTGCAGCTCCTGATTTTTCATCCCTCCCTGTGCCCCAACAATAGATGCTGTAGAGGGGCTTTTCAATGGCACGTGTCTGTGTATAATTCTATGAGAGAGAATGTAGGAGGGAAAGTATCCTTGTTAGTCTGAATGGGTGGAAAGTCATGGTCAGTATTTACAAGTTTTTCCAGGTTTGGCCCATCAGAAGGATGAGTGGGAAATCATTGTCATAAGAAACATATTTGTGGTGGGGAAAAACACTTAAAATATGTCATTCTGCAGAAAGGAAGTAATAGAATTGCAGAATATGCTGATCTGGAAAAGACCCACAAGGCTTATCAGGCCCAACTCCTGGCCCTGCACACGACAGCCCAAGAGTCACACCATGAGCCTGAGAGCATGGTCCAAATGCTTCTTGCACTCTGCCAGGCTGGTGCTGTGATCACTTCACTGGGGAGCCCGTTCCAGTGCCTGGTCACTCCCTAGGTAACCTTCTAACCTAAACCTCCCTTGGCACAGCTTCATGCCCAGTGTTGTGCTTTATTTTTCTTCTCAAAAACGAATACAACACACGTTCTTACTGAGCTTACCTGTTGACCTAGCGTGGGTTTTTACAATCAGACATGGCTGGTACAGGTGCACTGACAAACTGCAGCAGAGGAATGGATTTAGGTGCAGTGACATAAGCTCACCTAGGGCACGGCTGTGGCAGTTCCAGGTGTCCCTGTGCCCTCAGGGTTGTTTCTGTGTGTGTGGCAGAAGTTGCTGCAGTAGCAGCAGGTGTGTGGGGCTCTGTTGCTGATGCGCAGAATCTGATGGTTCAGGTGATTCCTGAATTGTGTCTGATGTTGCACGGGAACTGTCCGTGTGCGTTCTGCCCCTGGGGCTTGGGAACCTCTGGCAGAAGGCAGCGTCGGTGGATAACGGGACCTGCATCAGTGACCCTGAGTAAAATGAGTGGACACCTGGTTCAGCAGCAATAACCATGGTCATGCCAGGTCACACCGAAGGCGCCTGCAGCCTGCTGTGCCATCTCTGGCCGACTGATTAAAGTCTATAATTTTGGGACGAGGAGATGCAAACGTGAAAATAAACATACCTGGCACATGTACATACAACTGTGAGATAGGGAAACCGGGACAAAAAGGACACCACCTTTTGAAAGGACAGTTTGCCCTTGCTGTGGAAACTGTTTCTGTTACCTGGAATACTGGAGGAGCTGGTATGCTCTGCCAAGAGGAGCTGGTGGCTGTGGGTGCTAGTAGGAGCGCGGACACACAGATGTTATCACAACACTCGCCCAGCTGAGAGAGGGAGGGCTCTGCAGCGTGCTCAGGGGGCATCCTGGCAGCGCCTGCCTTCAGGCGAGCTGGAGACCCTGGGCCAGGCTGGGTGCTTGTGTTGCAGCCTGCTGGCGGCTCTGGCCCCGGGAGCAGTGCTGCCCAAACACTCGAGCAGCTCTGCAAAGGCTGGCGTGAGTGAGTGTGTGTGAATGGCCTGGCTGTTTGCTTTGCTGCTTTAGTGCTGCTGAGTTTGCCAAGAGGCTGCGTCCCAGCAGCAGAGCATGATACACGCCACGATTCCATTCTAAGACACGAAGGCCTTACCCACAGTTTAAACCAGTTAGACCAACATGAAACCTTTCTGCAGACATTGTAATATCCCCTCCCAGTATTCCTCGTGCTGTTTGTGTACCACACAAGAGTCTAGTAGGAAAGCTCGTTAAGAGTTAGTTGTAATTAAGGTAAAATTTGAGTCCGTCTTTTAAAGCATATACACTTGTTACATCTGGAAAATATTTGACCACTCTGACTACTGCTCACAAGCTGTTTCTTGTAGTGGGAGCAAGGAGAATCCTTTGAACTCGCTGGTGAAACTTAGGCTTTTACCTCTGTGAACCTTGTAGTGCAGTGCTAGCAATTTGTTAAAAATCCCCAAGGCAAGAAGGGATCTCTGCGCTCCTCTGCTTGCATAACTGGCAGGACTGAACTCTGTTGTGCAGAGGCGTTGGGAAAATAATAAAGCTATGTAAATTAATGCTTTGTGATGTGACTGAGGGAAAAATGATGCATGTGCTGAATACATAAGACTTTTGTGCATAACAGTGTTATGCAGTACAGTGCGGGAAAGCAAATTAGCTTGTACACCAGCATGCCACAGTGCAGCCTGGTTAGCTTGGGCCCTGGGAGCAGCATAGCATTGAAGGCCACAAAACTGTGGCTATTCTGCTTCTGCAGAGCTGGCTCGTTTCATTTCAAGCTCGTGTGGGGATCTCCACATGCTCTTGTGGTGTAGCCGTACCTGATATTTCTGACGTGTATACTAAAAGTACTGTGGTATTATGGCTCTCTGGTTGGAAGGAAGAAAAGTTGCTGAATGGGGTGAATATTTTTGTTATTTTCAACCTGATTCAGTTTGTCTTTCAAGTGTTGCTTTTATGAAAAAAGGCCTTATTTTTTCCCTTCTTTTTGTTTTTATATCTCCTTTTATTTTTTAATAGTTTGTGATCTAGGTTACACCTAGCAGTTTTCTAAACAGTAAATGTATAGGCAAGTGGTTTGATTGATATCTACTAAAATTAAATCTATTTTTTAAAGGCACAGGTAAGACTGTGCCTTTAAAAAATAGATTTAAAGCATGATCACAGGTGTCTCTATTAACTTCCTTAATGCTAATATTATTCACCTCTCAACTTTTTAATTAAATTTAGAAGCATTTGGTAAAAAACTGTCCTTGCGGTGATACTGTTTTCACTCTCAAACATCACTGCTGGTTGGTGAGTCCACTGCAGGTTCTTGGACAGGTCTTGGAATACAGGAGATCCATATCTTCATGATGGTTTATTGCAGGAAAAACAACCACCCAAAATGCAGATTCCATAAGTGCATTTGGGATGTACTGTGCATTCAGATGTGTATCAGTTATAGTTTAATTCGCAGACCTTGTGGATAAGCATTTAGAAAGGGATTTGTGGGTATTTCGTGCCCTTATAGTAGCCTCCAGCAGTTAAATGTCTGTTTGAAAGTGATGTGCCTGCCTTATAGCAGCTGGGTTTGGGAAAGTTGCAGATGATGCTGGGAAAAAAGGAGTTGTTGCACAGCGTATTTTGTCTGCAGCTGTGGTGTAAGCTCAGTAGGGATCCCCACAGAAATTGCCTTGAGCTAATTGGAACTTCTGCAGCCGTTGCTCATCACTTCACGTCAGCTGGCCATGAGATCCTCTCCCAAGTCAACCCTTGAGCCTGGAATAGCAGTCCAGGGGGTGAAGTTGTGCCTGCAAGAGCCCTTCTGCAGCAGCAGCTTGGTCTGGCTGCCCGTTTTGCTGTGCCCATCTGCTGTCGCTTCACCTGTGAGTAGTGAACAGGCAGGGACAGGAAATAATTTCCAAATCAGGAGCTGTTGCTGTAGCTTCTCATTCTTGCTCTTAGTGCAGCAGTGATTTCTGAAGCTGCAGCTCGGGCAGCTGTGCCATAAACCTCCCCCTCTGTTTGTGACAGATGGACGCTTGTATCCTTCACTCTCTGTGCTTTAAAAGAGGCACTGGCATCCAGCAGAGTAGTAGGAAGCTGTGGAAGAAGAGGATCTGTGGGCTTTGTAATAAGTGCAGGGGTGGAATGTGGAAGCTTAAAAGTGGTTTTCTCATTTATGTCACGTTTTAGGTTCGGCTTCGCATTGCACAGTTGGTAGCATGAAGGTTGGGACACTTGCCCATGAGATTATGAGGGCAGTTTTGGGGGAGGGCTTCTCCATTGCGCCAGCAAGAAGCAAAGATCTGTAGTGGAAGCCAGTTCCTCGCTCTTCATCATAGCATGGGCATATTGTGTTGGTCATTGACCAAACTGCTCTGTGTTCTTAGGGGAACACACAGCAAATGTGTTGCAGCACCAGTGCTATCTATACCTGCCTGTTGTTAGAAAGAAATGCCGCTTAAGGAGCGCTTCGGGATTGCAAAGTTATTCCGAGATCTCTGAAGACAGTATTGGATATGTTTTAACTTTCAAGGTCAAAATGAGTGTTTATCCTTTCATCCTGCTTTCTCTTTGTGCTCTAAAGACACCGTGTTTTCCCCTTCTTGTGCACCTTTGCCTTGGTGCTGCCAGCAGACTGGTGCCCTGGTAGGTTTGTAGTAACTCTTTCCATCTCACACGTGGTTGCACATTCCTTGGATTAGAATTCTGCTTTCTAAGTTTTACCTCTGCATTGTAAGTAGGAAATGTGACTTGGGTGTCAGAACGCCCAGTTGTGCAAAATCTGGCATTGTTAGTCATTTTTGGTCTGAGGTGGTTGAGGCATTCCCCAGCAGTAGGGAGGTTGCTCCTTCCCCGCGACCTCACAGCTGTCCTTGAGAAGGATCTACATGCTGGTGAGGGATAAAGCAAACTGCTACGCTGCGCCGTGAAACACTTGGAAAAAGAATTTCAGAGGATGCATTTGTTATATTTTCCAAGTTTACCAGACAGGAATAAACTTCCCAACCGTGATGACATTATGAGAAGCTGGAGAGAAGTTTTTGTCACTCATGTGATGTTCCCTGTGGGTGACAGATTCATGGGTTAGCTGCTTCGGTGGTTTTTCACTTGATGACATGTCTAATAATAAGTACTTTTCCTCTGTATCAGGGATTAAAGTGTCTAAGCTGAAAGCTAAAAGGAGGCTCTTAATAAAAATGTGTGTTCACACTTTTGGAGAAAACAGATAAGGTTCTGGTGGTTATTTTTGAATGCATCCAAATTAGGAATTAACTTGACAGGATAAAGTATTTCAAGTGTATATTACCTGTAATATCAAAACGACCTGACAATAAAAAAATTGCACTAAAATCTACACATTAAACCTGAATAGAAAAATATAATCAAGGTGGGATATCTAGAGACTTTGTTGTCAATGTGTGTCTGTGGGAGTGTGATCCTTGTGTAGAAATTTTTTTATAGGATTAGTTAATTCTTTTGAAAATTTCTTAAAATTCATTAAGTAATGTAAATGCATTTGATATAAAATAGCAGTTTTTATCAAGCTTTGTCTCAGAAATGTTTACTTTTGTGACTATTACAGTTATTCTGAATTAGAATAGAATAACTATACAGAATAAGTATACAGTTATTCTGATACTTCCAAGTATCAGAAATCTGTATCCTGAGTATAAAATTTACCTTTTCATGTTACGAAATGTTAATTTAACTAAGTCAATGGAGGGAGTATTGCTTGAAGTTTCAAATTAATATGTATGTGCATTGTCTGCATAGTAGCTTTCGGGAAGCTCCAGGTTCTTTTTTCTCCCCAGTGTTATACAGTACTCTGATGGCTTCAAATGGTTTTGAAAAGCCCAACTGAATCAGAGGAATTAATAATTTAAAAAAATAGATGTCTAAAGAATATAGACTTTATTTTTGGAGACCAAAAAAAAAAAAAAACCCAAAAAACCCCCAAAGAAAGATACTAGATTGAAATGTGAACAGTTTTCTTGCATTAAAAAAAAAAGAACCAGCCAGACTTTCTGCCCAGGTGTCTCATACAATCATAAAAGTAGAGTTATATTTAGCATTGTAACATCTACCTGTGTCAGTCCAAGTGACTGCCTAATTTCTCTAAAAGGATGGTTCTTCAAGGCCATATTTGCTTAAATGGAAACTGCATTTTAAAATGATGACCTCAGAAGGTATGGGTGTGGACAGAATGAATACTTTAAGTACAAGTTTTCATTATGATACACACAGAGATGTTTTCTTCCCATGGTGAACGTCAGAAGACTGCAGGACTTCAAGGTGGTGAGCAGCTAACAATGCCCATCAAAGTCGCTCTTGATGTCACCAGGTGGACGAGGATCATGCCCAAACTGTGTATCAAGAGCCTTCTTTTCGATGGCAGTGGGGTTATGCCATAATTAAAATCTTCTCTTTGGTGCCTATTGGCCGTGTGCTTTTTCTAGCAGTTCGCTGTTCTGGTGCACAGCAGATGTTGAAAAAATCGTTCATAGTATTCACTTTAATCTGGACAGGCAGTAAATGCTTATTGTATTACACTGTTTCATGCAGTTTTGTTCCTCCTGTGCTCCTGCTCATTTCTCCCCATTGGTAACTTCTAAAGTAATCTCATTGCTCCTTTTATTATATTAAGAAGAATGACAACAGTGCTATGGATTTTGTAGTACCCTGCAAAAACAATTGTCTGAAAATGAATGGATTTTGTGCCATAGCTGAGGTGTTTGGAAAGGAAGTAAATATGATTCGGGTTGCATATGTGAAAAGGAAAAAGTCATAGAATAAATAATATTTCAGAGTCTCTGTGTTGGCTTGAGTTGTTGGGCAAGAGTTTGTATTTTCTTGCATCAACTGCACCAACAGGTTAGGGTGAATTTCTGGCTGTGCTCCTGCTGGATATTCTACTTGGCAGATTTCAGTAAATGTGAAATGCGTATTGCAGAGTTTACTGTTCTTTGCTTGCTTGCTTCTGAGTGTCCTTCCTGAAAGTCGTGCCCCTAGAGGGAAAGAAGTTCTGATTTCACAAACATCCTGATCTAGTAATTTCTTTATTAATGATTGTACTGATTGAATTATTGAATTTAGATATATTTCCTTGAATGGTGGATCTAAGTGCAGCGGTGAGAAAGTCTGTTTATTCAGGTGGTTCCTGCTTCAAAGCCCCTAAGAAAAAGCTAATCTCAATCCCTAATGCCAAGGAAACAGAAGTATTTAGCTAGATGTGCATGTATATTTTTCTAGAGAAAAGAATGATTATTTTATTTCCTGATTGAGCCTTAGGAGGGCAGTACAGGAAGACATGACCTCTGTAGGTGCAAAGAACTTAGGTTTAATTGTAGCCAGTTTCATGGGACAATGTTGGAAACAAAATGTCTGGTTAATATTTAACTGTCATTAATATCTCTTAACATTTCCTTTGTTTAGTGTGTTCTTCCTATCAATTCACAAGTTTTTGAGAGCTTGGGAAGTTGTTGAGCTAAAAAGCCAAGGTGGTGTCGCTGCTATTATGTCCTCCAGTCACTTGTATGTCACTTTAAGTATGTCACTTTTTGAATTTGAAAGGCTTTTCTCTAAAACGCTTTGATTGTTTGCTTGTTTTGTCTTTAAGATAAAGCGCCTTTGTCAAAGAGCTTGTTACTAGTCCCAAGTGCCATCTCGATTCTATTGACTCTGCTCTTCCAACATTATCAGAAGTTCTTTGCGTATAACCTACAAGCTGTAAAAGAGGATTTTCAGGTAAGAATCTGTTCACTTGGTGTGAAAAGAGGCTGCAAATTTGGTCTTCTCTGCAGTTTTTCCACCAGAGTATGTGCTCGGTTCTGTCCCTTTGTTCATTGCTGTAGACCAGCTTGTTCTTACTTTTTTAATGTCACCCCAGTATGCTACTTTTTGGAAAACGTGAGAAATACTGATCTGAAATAATCAACATCGCTTTTCACTTCTTTTTTTTTTTTTTTTTGTCTGAGAAATTACTGGGTTTGTGTCGTTTTTTCCTTTCAGGCATTGGCATTTGGAAACTTGCTGTGAACAAAGTGTATCTTAACCCATTTAATAATACAAGTATTTAATGTGAATGTCAGTATCTTACTGTAGCAGATTTTTGAGGCTCAAGAGGGCTATTTTGATTAGGCTTGCTGATTTTAAAATATTTATTTTAACAACAGAGGCCATAACTTTCATTCTCTAACTGCCTGCTGTAGTTGTGGAAAACTAAACTTTGCCTGTTGAATAGAACTGCTGCATCTAAATTGAAAATTCCAGGTGATGAGGGAGTTTGTCATGCTCTTCAGTAATCGGCTGAATTGGTTAATTTCTTGATTATTCCTGTTTCAAGCTAAGATTCTCTATCTTTTAGGTATTGTATCTTGTAAGGTTTTATTTTCAATTTAATTAAGGATCCTGTAGTATCAGCTCTAAATGTTGAAATAATGCACTTAAAAGTGATTGGGTAACTTTTGGGGTATTTGTTTTGGGATGTTTTTAATTTTTGGAAGTGACAAATTACTGGTCATAATAGAGAAGGGTAAGAAAATGCCTCTGTGTTTATCTTACCCCACAGATTTTACAATTGCATCAAACAAAAAGTATGTAGTCAAATTAATGTCTTTGAGGATTCTAGCTGTATCCTGTAAGCTTTAAAAGATTGTTAGACCTAGCTAGTGGTGCTCTGTGCTGTTGCACTCTCTGTAATCTTTCTTGTCAAGAGCAAGAGCTTTATTGTAATAATAAATTACTACTCTGCCAGAGCACCACTTGCATTTTTCAAGTGTCTTGCTGATGCTGTGCAGTGAAAATACGTAAATGATGTCCACCTTTTAAAAATGTTACAGCCAAATGTTTGGGGAGGGGAATGAAAAAGTCTGAGAAACTATTCACATTTTAAATGGAAATTAGGTAGGTTTGGGATTTGTTTGTTTTGCGATTTGTCTTCAGAGGAATCCTTTCTTTCCATATATTTGATCTACTGAAAAAAAGTAGTAGCTGTGTTTTATTCAAAGAAAACCTCTCTACTGTATCTCAACCATAAACACTTGCAAGTATCTGTAAAAGCCATGACACTTTTATTGTGGTTCTTTGGGGAAATTTGTGAGTTTGGATTTTTTATTTCATGAGATTGTTTTACTTATTGCCACAGCCTTTGGAGCAAGCTATATGCTATATCACTGAGTACCTCTGAGATCAGGGAGAGCAGATTGTTTAACTCCTGTCTGGTGCTAATATTCAAATGAGAACTCAAAAGAAAATTTGTTTAGAATGAATTCACCTGCAAGGATGTGTTTAATGGAAAGGAATTTTTTCAGGGGCTGAACAAATCCTTTGGACGTAGAATTTTAACTCTTCTTAAAGCTGGTAGAGAGTACACGAATTAAAGCGAACAGTTGAAGAAGAGTACATTTGATTTGGAAGGCAAAATACGTGCTGTCCAAAACTAAAAGGTCCTTCTCTCCATACAGGGGGCCCTTAAGAGCAATAAAGATGCTGTGTGTAAAAGGTCTTCATTACAGCATATCTTTCTATTTTTTCAGCTGGCTAAGGCAAAGAGCAGTAAGGCTAGAAGCCTTTCATAGTCTGTGTGAGTGGTGCTCAGTTAGTGTGTGTCATGAAATACTCAGCTGCAAGGTCATAGCTCTGCTTGCCTCTGTGCAGGAGGATTTAAAATTGGGCATGTTGACATGGGCTAGTGAGAATGGTGAGTGGATTGGGGCCAAGACTGTGTAGTGTCTTCATTCATGGGTTGGACAGCAGGACACAGCATTCTCTCAACAAGCCTGTGGGTGGTGTAAAACTTGGGTTTGTTGCTGTTAGACCTGTTAGTTCTGCAGCCATTTAGAACGGGAGAAATGGGGCAATAGGAACCTTAGTTCAAGGCAAGTGCAAACTCCTGTATCAGAGAGGAGTAACAGCACCATGCACAGTACAGGGTGTGGGCTGAGCAGCTGGAAATCGCTTCAGAGGGAAAGCCCTGAGGGTCCTGGGGGAGGCTTAAATTGAACATGTACCAGCAATGCAGCGTTGTGGCTGAGAATCCCAACAGCTTCCTGGGCTGCATTAGGAAGAGCCTCACAAGGAGCCCTGGCTGGTGATGATCTCTACTCAGTCTCAGTGAGAGCAGTGCTGGGTTCCTGAGTACAGAATTGACCTTGACATGTTGTAGGGAGCCCAGTGGAGTGCCACCAGGCTGGTCAGGGGCTGGGACATTTGGTGTATGAGGAGAGGCTGAGAAGGCTGGGATTGTTTAACCTGGATAAGAGAAGGATTAGGGTCGGTTTTACCAATGTGTGTAAATACCTAATGTGAGGGAGCAAAAAAGGCAGAGCCAGGCCCAGTGAAAGGTCAAGAGGCAATGGACATGAATTGAAATACAGGAAATTCCATTTAAAGAAAAGAGTTTTTAATATAAGACTGATGGAACAGAGGAACAGTTTCCATCCTTAGAGATTTTCAAGACTTGACATGGCCCTGAGCAAGCTGATCTGATTAGACCTTCTTAGACCAGTTACACTGCACTAGTTTGTACCCAGAGATCGCTTCAAAAGTATTTTTTTATAATTCTAAATTCACTAGGGTTGAGATTTACATTTTTATTTGGAAGTGTAAACTAGGAACCTGAAAATGTATTTTGAGTTAATTTCAATTGTTTATTTATTTTAACAGTTAGACATCTGCCTTGAAAATATTTTAAAGAGGCTTCTTGAACTCTCCATAACATTCTACTTTCTGTATTCCTCTCCTTAACTGTGCTGCATTTCTGTTATCTGACTCCAGTATTGTATTCCCTCTGAGCACAAATTCTGTAAAGAATTTCCTTGAAGGAGGAGTGGCTTAACATGATGATCATCTACCTTCCAGATTTGGAGACTTGTTTGTGGAAGAACAATATGTCTTGATTTGAAAGACACATTCTGCAGCAGTCTGCTCATTTACAACTTCAGAATATTTGAAAGAAGATATGGCAGCAGAAAATTTTCAGTAAGTTCCACTTTTGAGGGATTTTTGATAGAAACTTTTCTATACAGTTTAATCTTGTACACCTGGGTGAATACTGCAGTTTTATTTCTAGCGTGTTATATAGAAGTATATGTTAAAGGGTTTTAAAGATAATTTGGTTTTAATAAACTTAAATTTTTATTGATAATATCTTGCAGTAAGGGGATTATTCTAATTACTGTTTGCAGCTGTATCAGTTGTAAGATATCAGACCCATCAAATTTAATTTTGGAAACAATCCTACTCTTGATTCTTCAGTAGCTAGGCAAGTAGACCTGGAATTACATCGTGTTAGGGATTGAATTTGTCTTAATTGAAGTAGTACAGAGGTTTTCTATTTTTTTTTTTTCTTATATTTAGAGATATATTAAAACCTTGTTTGGAAACTGTTGAATTGATTCAAATTAACCTTTTTCTTTCCAGTCTTTTTTACTGGGTGCTTGGATGCTCTCAGCTTTGTTTGATCTTCTCCTTGTAGAAATCACTCAGTATATATTTGGCATCACCATCCACAGCTTACCTTCTGGTTTGTAAGTAGCTTCTAATGAATTGGTTATTTTAGATATATTTTCTGAAGATTTTATTTTAAAAATCCTTCCTTCGTGTAATGCTTCAAATTCATTTAATCCTCTTTCGAACTGAAGTGTAAAGGCTCTTGGCACAACTATTGTAATTTCAAAGTTTTATTTCTTAGCTATGATTTGTGTTTAATTCATGATTTATCCATATGATGATTAGTTTCCAATCTGTTAGTCTCATTTCCTCTGTTAATATGATTGCAACGTGCCTTGCAGCGCACAAATTATTGCTGTATTTGTTCCGTCTAAATTGTTTGGATCCCTTCCATTTGTAAAAAGTAGAATCAGGTTGTGTTGATTTCTGGTCACTTTTAAATGCATATGCATTTCACACCCTTGTTTTGTATGTTTTTCAAAAATTGAGTGCCAGACCTTGTTACTCCATTTGTGCTTGCAGCCGAAGTTCTTACAGCTTTAAGATGTTCAGTGGTTCAGTTTTGCATAACCTATGTTTGAGATTCCTGCACTTAATAAAAGATGTGCATATTACAGTAGAACCACAGAGCTTCCAAACCTTTGTGGTTAAACTTCTGGCAGGAGAGGTCACAGAGACTCAAGTTTCCATGTGTTGCAGTCTCTGAGGTAATAATAAAAGCTCTTGGAATACAATTTTTAATATTAAACACTGCATTAGACTTCTTAAAATTTCAATGTGTTAGAGCACTTGTTGAAAGTATCTAAAGACTGATTTATAAGGGACAAAAAGCATGTGTTTGATATTGTAATGATGCATTTTTTGTAGTGTATGATTATTCAAAAGAAGTTGAAAGCTTGAGTAGCCCTGCAGTTACTCATGTTTGTTACCTAGAGTTTGTTGCTAGGACATAGGCTGGAGAAATTTAATATTTTCCTATTTTCCTATGTGTAAAAAGATTCTTTGTGCAAAAATAAGGTGTCATAAATGTGTACATCATACCCACAAGTAGGTAATGAACAGTTTGACTAGCGTACCCTTTGATGGTATTTTTATGACTGCAGAATGAAGTCAGTTACAAAGAAATCTGCATCAAAGAAGTTTTTAATTAAGTAAAATATAAATTTTACCTACACGTGCTTTCTCATTAAGTCATAATGAATTTGAGAGAATGAAGCTAACTTTAGAAGTGTGGAATATACAGTAGTTTCAGGAACATTTGTTTATGCAAATATAAAAAACTAATATATGCATTGCATCATGATTCTTCAATGTTGTCTGCCTTATTATATTAATAGTCACTTTTTCACATCTGACAATATTCACAGTTGTTTGAGGTGATAAAAGCGTTGGAAAGTTTAACGCTGATGCTAGATTTTAGTTCATTTCAGGTGAAACAACAAAAGATGTTGAGCAAATAAAAAGGTACAATTATTATTATTATTATTATTATTATTATGCTTTTGTCATATTTACAACACAACAGATATGTCTGTTACCTTTGGTTATAGAACATTCTTCTGTGTAGCCAAGTGCTAGAATTTGGAAAAAGAATCTCTTGTTCGTATTATAAAAGTCCCCTGATACTTTTTCTCTTTTTATATCATTTCACTGTTCATATTACTGAGTGATCTTACACTCGCAGTTCGGAAAGTTTTCCTGCGCACACTTCGAAGGTAATTGCGATAAAGGATTACACTGATGACTCTTGCCTGGAATTGTTTGGAAACAATGTAGTACAGTATAACATCCAAGCAGGTACTGAGATTCATGAGAAAGGTGGTGAAGGCTGCCCAGGGGTTGTAACTTGTATTTTCTTCTTGCAACATCAGGAAGGCAAAGCATATGTGGAAGGGTACAAAGCAGATGAGCACCTGAGCAATCAGAGTAACTATAATTCTTATGGATCTCTCCTTGGCCTTAGGCTTCAGTTTGGAAGTCTTGCCGTGAATAAAATTATAAATAATGACTAGATAACACCCCAGCATGATAAACAAGGGGATCAAAAAGAAAAAAATCAAGCGACAAAAATTCAGTGTATTTACCTCCTTTAAATGGATGATATCAAGCATTTTCATGCAGGTGGTGAAATTTGAGGCTTGGTCTGGATCAGATCGTAAAAACGCCAACGGGGATGTTGTTGAGAGGGTCATTACCCAGATTCCAGTGCAAGCCAGCACAGCTTTTTTTGTATTTTTTAGTTCTTTGACGTGTTTGGGCTGGACAATAGCCATAAATCTGTCTACGCTGATAAAAGCAAGCAGCCACAGAGCAATGGCTGGATAAAACACAGTGAAAGCCCCGACGATCCGGCAGAATGTGTCTCCAAAAGGCCACGTTTCTATCCCGTGGTAGATTATCCGAAAAGGCAAGGAAAAGATAAAGAACAGGTCAAGTAACGCGACATTCATCATATACACGGTTATAGTTGTTCGCTTCTTGGTGGTGCAGCTGAACACCCACAGTGCAGTGGCATTCACTAACAGTCCCACCGTGAACACAAAGCTGTAGAAGACCAGTGATGCAATCTTGTATTCTTCCGGGTGGAGATTTTCTGGCATCATCGTTTAATTGAACTTAGGAATAGTTGTTGCACTCCGTAAATACCCTAAAATTAGGTAAAATATGGGGAATTATTCAAATTAAAATCTATCTTTTAAAAACAAACAGGAAGATTGTTTCAGAATGGTGTTTGGTGATGAAACTTTTTTAGCTCTGAAATGTGCTAGTTTTGTTGCTTTTTCTGATTGCAAATACATTATCATCCTCTGAAGGAAATATATGCATTGTCAGACTTGTGAAAGTAGTATTTATAAGTGTGTTTTAATAAAATATTTTAATTACTTAAGGGGCCTTTTAATATAAGGAATCAAAAAGTCGAGATTGACATTTCAGGTGTGCATCAGTAGCTGATAATTAGATTGAAATAGTTGTATTTGAGTTATGAGAGCTACTTTCTAAAGAAGATATTTCTTCAAGCTGTCTCTGTTAAAAAATTATTGGCTAAAACTAGTTATGCATAGAAACAAGTCAGCAGGCATGGAGTGACATTTGGATATGCAAAGAGTATTGACTTTGCCTTTTATGTGTGTAGGACCTACTTAACTCCCAAAAGAACAGGTGCTTGATCATGAAAGACACTGAAAAAAAATGAGTGTCTACATAGCTTCTAATACAGTGTTTAATCTCAGGGCCTCAGAACCACCCACCCAACATATGAATAAAATGAATAGATTAAAAGACTTCCTGTTTAAAAAAGTAAAAAGAAGGGAAGCAGTTCAGTCTTCAGCCAGACCACGTGGGAACAGTATTTGTTTAGGGGGAAAAGTTGCTGTCTAGTAGCCAGCTATCCTAGAGCACAGTTATGTTCCTTCATCCAGCTTCTTGGTCATAGGAGTTGGACATCTGAGATGTCACCGTGCAGCCTGAGGTGATGAGAGCTGAAGGAGAAAATCCCTGCTTTGCTCTGGAGCCCATGAGGATGACAGACCTTACCTGGTGTTTGGATGAGTGCTCTGTTTAACCATCACCCCCAGCACTTTCCTGGCTCTTGCTGTGGTCAGAGTTTCATGACTTTATGTGGGAGGGTTTCTCTTCTCTGGCCTTTCCCCAGTCCTGTGGCAGCTTTGTGAAGAGGAGGAGGAGGAGGAACAAGTTAGTTGTTTGTCTGATCTTCCCACTTGTGACAAACAGCCGAGGAAGTTCTACAGTATCTTTCAGGCACCAGAACTGTTCTCAAGAGCAGAAGGGTGCATAGTTACTGTGTGTTTTATCTCCAGAAGTGAAGAATGCATTAAAATACAAGTTTATTGGTACTGCCCATCTGGTTAAAGCTTTCTCTCTAATGTTACCAAATATTTTCTCAGTGCTACAGGAATACATAGGGGACTGAACCAGTTCTTAATAATCTGGCATCCTGGTTTGACACTGGCAAATTCCAGCTGCTTTGGAGAAGAGCACCAATGGAGTAACTGACTTAAATATGACTTGTTAAGTCTTGATATAGATTAGTTTCTGCCTTGAAATACAAAGTTTGGGCTTCTAATTTTCTTACACTTCTCCAGTTTACAGATATATTAAAAAGTTATTCATAGAAATATCTAACCCTTAACTTCAAGGTCCTTTTTTCAACTGTACAAAGCAAAAAAAAAGGTGTGTTTTGTGCTCAGATGAGGACATTAGAGCATACAGTGAAATTTATGTTTTGTATGGGAAAGGCTATGTATGTAATGCAAAAAAGAGGTTTGAAGGGCATCTGTATGAATGCCTCTCAAATTCCTCATTGTGTGAAGAACTCTAAAAATAAGAAAAAAGAACTAAAGAATGCTAGAATACCTTATTGAAGGCTACATGGCATATATTAAAAAATGTTGCACATGTGCTAGCAGCATAGTTAAAATATTATCTGGCACACTGTTCCACTTCCACTACTGTTGCACAAAATTGTCCAAGTGTTGCTTAATAAACACTTCTCCCTGGCCCTTGCACATTGTAAGTGGGTTTCTTTCTCTTTTGTTCTGTTTTTTTTTTCTCTCTTGCTAGTGATTGTGTATGACAGTGCAGAACTATATGTGTACAAGCTCCGTATCCTGAGTGATTTGGCAGGTGAATGTAGTAATGTAGAAGTAGTAATGTAGAAGACAGGTAGAAGAATTCACTTGAATATTAAGAAACATAATACACTTTAGTTTTGGTTTTGTTCTCGTCTCCTTTGGACTTGCAGTAACTGAAATAACCAGTAGCCTGATGTTGATGGGAAGAGAGGAAGCTGAATCTGGTGTGAAATTCTTTGCGTGCCTTGTTTGCTGGTTATTTCAAGTTTGTGGCAGTTTTGAGATTTATCAAAGAATGGACCAGCTGTAACAATAAGGATTTGTTGGGTTTTGTTGAGTTTTTTCCTTGGTTGTTGGAGATACTGTTTCCCAATTTTGTGAGTTTAAATACATGCCAGTTAATTTTTAAGAACCTAAAAAGTAACATTTATGTAGGTAAGAAATATTGAGATTTTTAAAAAGCATGAGTTACCTGTGTGCATTTCTCCATAATTGGAGATATTTTGCTTTTTCATCGGTACTTGTCTGCATGGAGTTCAGGTTGATATCTCCCAGGCAGCGCGAGCAGCTCTTTGGGTGCTTCTGGGTGGATGGTTTTGCCCTAGTTGCCATTTTTCATAATGAGAACATTTACTTACTGGTATTGATTAAACCACTTGCTGAAGAACCCCTGGAGTCACTGGTTTCTGGATGACGTGTCTGTGTTAATTCTGAATGATTCCTCTGTTGTTTGTCTGTATGTTTTATCAATCTTCTAATTTTTTAATGATAATTGACATTCTGAATGTCTAATGTGAATTGTGAAGGCCAGCTAGGTGCCCTGTATGAGAACAAGATGTTCACAGCAAAATCACAATTAAATAATTTCCTCCAGATCCTTAATGGGAGTTATGTCACAGCAGTTCCATTAAAAGGACCAAGTGTGTACCTCTCTTCCCAATGCCCCTTTTTATTTTGTCTGTCCCTTATATTTGCTTGCATTTCCCCAAGGAGAATGGGGCTTTCAGTCAAGCACAGAGACACCAAGTAACAACAATGGCCTGGTTTTAGTTTCACGAAAACAAACATTTTTCTTTTAGTAATAAATGTACTTACTGATGTTTTCATTTATTACATACTTCTACAATTTTTGTTAAAATCCTTAACAACAGTATTTATGATACTATGCTTTTACAAATGCAATAATGTTTCTTTAAATGTTATTTATAGAATGCTGCTGATATTTTGAAAGTGCATTTAAAAATTGAATATCTTTTCCTTAGTTTAGAATTAATGCCGTGTTTGGGTTCTGAACAAAGAAGTCTCTTAACAACATATATGAGCATCCAAGTTATTTTGTTAGCATGGCATTAAGTGATCGTTACTCACCTTTTGAGATGTTTCTTTCATGGCCCCAAATCTGTAGAAGGTTTAGACTTCCTCTTCTTTGCTCAGCTTCACTTAGCTAAAATAGCTCCTCTTCACAGGCAGGAAACAATGACGTAACCTCGCTAGTTTTGAGCTCTTTTATTGGTCATACTTAAAAGTTACTATTTCGCATAGGTGTGGTGTCTGTGAACTGGTATTTCTATTACCTTTCAACGCTCAAACTTTTATAATGTTTCCAGTGTGGTCAGACTGGGCTTTGTACTATGTATCTTCTAAACTTTTAAATGTTTGTGGTATAACAAAAGCGTATTTTATGTTCAAGTTTCCATTAAAAGGTATCTGCAAGAATACACATCTTGGTTATGCATAAGTTTCTAATAAGCAAAATGTAAATGTATTTTCAATAAAGCATAGTCTGGTGGATTTTTGTGGAAATCCCCATTTTATTTATATTGCCTTGGATAGTAGTCAGTCTGAAAGTGACAGAAAGTCACTGCATTTGAAATGAGAAGTTTGATTCACTTGAATACACAGCTTTGGTTTTGCCTGCACTTAAAACATTTTATTGACACAGCAGCAATATTTCTGTATTTTATTTGCTGTCTCAATTAATAACATGCTTATTCAAGAGCTTTGCCAAAAAATGCCATATGCGAGAGGTTTTAACCTGTGTAGAAAAGGAGTAAAATCTCTCAGCCATGTCATTGCAACAGACATCTTTGGTGGGATGAGAGTCTTCACAAAGGATTATAGGTAAAGAAGACTAGCTTCCTGAGTTTCGTCTTTGTCAGCTTGAAAAAGGATCCACCCTTTAGGGAAGCCATTCAGAGAAGGAGCTCATTCCATATTCTCTGCAGAGTGCTTGTTGCTTCAGGTCTCTGACTGGCAGTCTGTGGGAGGTGCTGGGAGAGAGCTCTGTGTTGAGTAGGGGAGCAATAATGTTTTGGTCTCCACCTGACATGTCATGAAGAATTTGTCAGGATGCTCACTTGATGCCAGAAGCAACAAAGTCCTGCAGTTCAGAAGTAGCCAGAATCACGTTTGTTTGTGGGAACATCTGTCTTCCTAATGTAGGTAGGTCATCCTCACTTAGTGCTCAAGATAACTTCTGGGGAAAAAAGCCTCTCTCTACTGGAATCATGTAATTTATCTTAGCTAAATGGATTTGTATTAGCATGTAGGTGTCTGCGCAGGTCAGTGTGATGGTAAAAATAATTAGAGGGAGTGACCTGGATATGATTTACCTTTAAATGTTTAAAATTTTTTCTGTTTAGGTGAACTAATACGAAGCTTGTTTTTTTGTGATCATTCCGAAGACCTTTTAAATGCAGTGAGCTGCAAATCCTATCCAGATTACCCTAGAGAAACAGAAATCTATTTAAAAGGGCTTAATATTTTAGGGCTAAGGAGTATCTTAAAAGGATGAACAAGTGCTGAGAACTCTTCAGTGGTTTTATCATTAGTAAAGCAACTCCAGAGCATGCTTCAGTAGAGCAAAGCACTGTTTTCAACTGTTCAGTGAAAGTCAGTGCCATATGTGTATCTTCTGGAAGAGAAGCACTGGACTTTTGAACTCTCCTAGGCAAGAGCACTTTATTTTGGGAAAAAATACAGAAGTGTGGAGGCACCTTCCAAGCTGAACTGCACTGTGAATGTTGCGAAAACAGGCAAGTGGACAGCCAGTGCCTCCCTCAGCAAAAGAGGAAGTACAAAAGTGATTCTGGGCTTAATGGACAAGAGGCAGATGTTGAGTTTGGGATCAGAGAACCTATATGCTGTGAGCTCTCTTGGCTTGTTGTCTTCTTGGGGGAGGGTGGGGAGTGTGACTTCTTGTAGCTGTGTCGTTTTGTCTGGAGAGTGGCTGATGTTCTGACCCTGCAAGAGAAGTCATCCCTTGTGAGGGCAGCTGGAATCAAATCCAACAGTTTATACAGTTGGCTAACAGCAGCCCAGTTGAGTTTGCTGTCGTGTTAGCCATCCATCTGGTTTGCTGCAGCATGTCAGTCTGTTCTGCTTCCACTCAGACTTTTCACAGCTTTCTGGTGAGGAGGCAGCCAGACCTCTCTGCTGCTGGTAGGTTGGCAGGCCTTCCCCCCAGGCATGGAGGAGTAGCTCTGTTTGGCAGCAGTAGGCTGAAAAGAGGTGTTTGCAGTACCAGCAGTTGCATATTCCTTGTCTAGGTGCTCAGCTGGCTGCAGCTGCAGGGTGATAAGCATTTGGAGGTGAACACCCAAGTCAAAAGTTGCACTGCGTGTGGTTTGTGAGAGGCAGTGGGCTGCTCTGCAGTGCTGCGTTCCCCTGTTACTTTGGTTTCTGCTGTAGGAAGCAGCTGGCTCTATTTTTATTTCGTTTGCTGTTTTATCAGCTAGAAATGAGTGTCTTGCATTGGTTTCTCTCAGATGAGCGAGTACTTCCTCTGCTCCAGCTTCTACTGTGTTAAATGCTCAGTTCCATCTGGGGTCTTCTTTTTGCTATTCCGAAGTTCAAACAGTAGACAAGGTAATTTTAGTTGCATTATGTTGTGCTAAAGCTGGTTTCAAGTAGTTAAAAGCTAAGCCAATGAACTTCCTTTCTGAGGATAAGGCAGAGTGCACGTGGTCTGTTATGGTGCCTTCACTAACCTTGGAAGAAATGAGTTTGATCACTTGCAGCAACCTTGAAGTGCAGCGCTGAAGAGATGCCTTCATGCTGTTGCTTTTGCAGAATTAATGTACTGCTGAATCTTTCCATAGTTTAGTCATGGTACAGAAAATTCTGTTTTTCCTGTTCACTTAGTGTGTAATATCAGCTTTGTCCAGCTGATACAGAGAAGTTCTGCACAGAGTGGGACAGAAGGGTTACCCTCTGCCTCAGTTTGGTAGAGAGCTGGCTTGATGTTCATGTTCTTCTCCTTTCAAACTCTCCACCTTTTGGATCTATTGAAAAGCAAGAGCTGAAGCTTCTTGCGTGGTTCACTGCACCCGTGGTGCAGAAAGCAACTCTCCCATGTCTGCTTTTTAACTTACGGGCTTGCTGTTGTGGGTGAGTTCACATGCAGTTTTGGGTTACTGTTCTCAACCTTGATGAAAACTGGCTTCATTTTTTATTCCCATACTGTGTTCACCATAGTGAATACTTCAGATTAATCTGCTGGTTAAAAGTTGTCATGGAACTGAATGCATGAAGTTACTGCAGTTGTTTCCAGTTTTGCCGTGTGTGTTACTCAGAGGTTGCGTCATGGCATAGCTGTCCCTCCTCTCCCACCCATCTGTCTGAGGGGATATAAATGCAGTGTGTAGCAGAACTGAAGCAATAGAAAAGGGAGCAGCTTAAGAGAACTACAGCCTAGTTAGCTGTACCTGACATGTCTTATTTACTGTCCTATTTTGCTTTCTCTTCCCTGTTTTGCTAGCTCATGGTATGGTTTGAGGAAGGAGCTCTTGTTTTTACACTTTAAAAAAGAAAATCAACATTCCATGTTTCTTCTGGGTTCATCTGGGTGTTCTTCCTGCCCTCCTCCTTTCCCAGCCCCACTGCACCATCTCTAATACATCTCTCCCTGTGTCACTAAATAGCCTAAAAATATAGTGCATATATATATAGCACAGCATAAAAATATGGTGCATCTGGCCTGTAGTTTAGCTGTTTATCACTGTCAATCAGCCTTTGAAATAAAGAATACTTCAAGAATTAATTAAAATGAAAGTTGCATTTCTGAGATGTCGATGGTAGTGGACTAGAGAGTGTGGTCTTTTACATTCCAGCAATCTCAGAGTGTCCATAGTCTAGTATTCGCTCATGGCAAGTACCAACACAGTTCCATGCTTGTTGACGAAACCTCAGTTTGCCTTTGGCAAATTCCTTAAGTGTTGGGTCTGCTCTGCCTTCCTCTGTTTTGTTTTGTTGGGAAGCAGCTTTTTAAATTAAAAAATTTAAAATATAATATTTATAATATATAATAACAATAAAAATAATATATAATATATAATAGCTGTTATTTTTAATAACAGATATTTCATAGTTTTTAAAAACCTGCATGAATGCTCAACTTTTTTGTTTCCTTTTTTAAAATCGGCATTGTCAGGAACTAGTTAGTTGTTCCAGTTTGGAAGTGTCTAGGAGAGTTTTTTTCCAGCACTCTTTCCTTACTAAGCATGTGGTATGTGGTGTTTTTACTACTAAACTGCTTTTAAAGGTCTCAGGTGCATAAGAAGTATTATTCTGAAACTCGATATGCCTCCCAGGAATAGGGCTGGTGTTTCAAAAGAAATGTCTTTATTTGGAGCTGCATGTACTCAGATTCCTTTGATGAAGTCAAGTGCGGGAGTAGGGAGGGTTGTTCTGACTCCTCCAGAGTTCAGGAGTTTGGACAAGCTCTGTCAGTAGCTAGCCCAAGTATATATTATCAGAAATTAAACAATTAAAAATTGCTACATAGGCTTTAGCAGACCAGTGAAGGGTTTAATCAAAAGTACCTGAAGTGAGAGTGGGCTGTGTGAATTAGAAGAAACACTTCAAATTCGAGGGTGCCTTACCGTGTGTTGCTCAGCCCTGACAGGCTGTGGAAGTGGCAGCCTCCTAATGCTGTTCTGCCTGTCCCTGGAGCAGATGAGCAAGCAGCAATGTGTTGGGGTTGGGAAGCTTGGTGTGCTGTTGACTTGAGGGTGATAAAGGGGCTGGCATAATCCAGACCAGGACAAAGCAGCAAAGGTGCCTGCTGCACAGAAGTGATGCTGGCTGGGCAGGTTTGCTTGGTGTGTAGGCTCAGCATTGTCCTTGGAGGGAAATGAAAGAGCAGCTGAGTGTGAGTGTGCTCAGTGCACCAGAGCACCAGGACAAGGCCAGTTTGTGCTCTGAGCTGGCTATGGTGGACAGCAGAGCAGGCTGCCAGCAGGGATTTCAGAGTCACTCTCCTTTCAGGTATGGAGCTGCGTCCAGTCAGAGGACTCTATTTCCCACCCAACTGTCTGACTACAAAAATTATGTCTATTTTACACACACACACACACACACACACACACACAGGGAGGGAGCTGAAAATCCTGAGCTTCATCATGACAAGAGGCCTAGGAGAGTAAGTCAGGGCATAAATCTGAAGTTCAATAATTTAAGCAGCTGTTTTCCTTGTGTAGACATTTTGTTGGTAAAGGTGGCTTTAACACAGGACAGAGCAGTGAAACTAAATTGGGACGTTTATTCCACATTCTCTGCCACTTTCATCTTTTGCCTCCAAATCATACTGCCTGACTTTTTTTTTTTTTTAAGTCTTAGAACATCTGGGACATTGCCTTTATTTGCTTGTAACTGAGCCATGTACTGTGTGATGATCAGGGCTACCAAATTCATATTACTTAGCCAAACAGCAGAAATGAGAAAGAGTGCAAAGCTTGTTTTGAACAAAGAGCAGTGAGAGAAGAAACAGCAGTAAAGGTGGCAGGATGTTGGACATGTCTGTATTCCTTCTTTCAAATTTGGCAACGTGTGGATGTAACTATAAGAGCTGTACCAGCAGCCCGTGGTTCACAGTGCTCATTACTGTCTAGGTGATGTAGTTTATTTCCAAGGTAATGGGGCCTAATCTGTCAAAGTTATTGAGTGGATGATCGACACAGTGTCTTGTAGTAGTGATCCTGGGTCTGGCTTCTCTTTACTGCCCCACAGTTCCTGGCCCAGTGCTTGTGCTGCCTGGTGCTAAGATCTCTGACTCGAAAACGGGGTTTAGCCTCAAATAAGAAATAGTTGGGTGAAATGGTTTTGACCTCTGCTGTGGCGAGGGCTAATTACTGCATCAATGCTGCCATCTGCGGGTCTTCAGCAAGCACAGCAACTCATCTTTGGAGCAGCAGAAATGGCTGATGGGTTCATTCCTTCATGCACCTGCACTACTTAGCCAGCTTTTCAGGAAAACTGATTATAAAGAGTGAGAGCCAGTTTGTCTCTCCTATGGAAGGGACATACCACGTGACATGGAAGCTGTGATTGTCCCCGTGGTTGTGGAACGTCAAATTTGGTTATTGCTCAAATAGCTACATTTCATACAGGTCTCCCCTTTGCATTTCTGTTTGTGCATTAAGATACAATTCTGAGAATGAATTGTAAGCAAAGACTTTCTTACTGGGCATAGTCTGAATTTACCCTGAAAAAGTGAAGAATTAGAAGACACCTAGTGGAGGAAGAGAAGAAAGACTGGGAACAACATTTTCCATTCTTCTTTTAGCTTTGTTATATAGCACAAGGATAAAAACTAATAATATGAATTAGGAAACTCGGTGTTTTTTAAGTTACCCTTTTCCTGATTTTGTAGTTTTATTTTTCTTATATGTCTTTATCAAAATAAGACACAATAACAACTACTTTCTTTGCACAGCATTCCATTTTTCAGAATGAATGTTCTGAAAGTTTTATGATTAATTTATTTCATGGGAACAAAAAATTCCTTCTTTCCTGTGTGGGAACAGGGGTCTCCTTTTTAGCTTAGCAGCTGAGCCTTGAAGGCTATTTTCAGTCCAAGTGGGCATGATTGAGTTTTCTTTCTGTCTTTACTGGCAGCTTGGGGGGTTTTTTCCCCTCTCTTCCTCTTTCCGGAGTTAGGAACACCTTGTTTGTTCCTCATGTTCAGCCATAGTAAAGAAAGACAGGGATGTGGAAGTCCCTTTGGAATTTAAAAGGAAATCCTGCGTCTAATTGTAGATGTCTGTGCCAAACAATTCTGTACAAGTTATCATTTCAGCTATTGTTTGCAAATTGGCTCACTGCAGTGCCCTCTGTCATTTGATCTGAAGGGAAACAAGCTTAAAGGAGTCATTGCATCCTAGAAACATCAGTTGTCTCCTATCTGTAGAAGTTCTGCTATAAGCATAGATTGTTACATTTTTGTTTTAAGGATTTGATATCCTTTCATATAAATGATATCCTCTTCCATCACACAATGAACTGCTTTCATTCCAGTGATGTTCTATGTATCTCTTTCCTCTCCCTGTATTTGTAGGGACGTTAATTATTCGATTGCAGTGGAGGAAGAAGGAAGAAAAATGAATGAATAATTCTTCAGAGTGGTTGGAGACAACATTAGTATGAGGAGATAGTCTGCCTGTTGTAGCCTTTTGCAAAACAAAGAGTGGTAGTATGATTGCTCTCCTAGGACTGTTGAGGAGGGAAATGAAGTAACTTCACAAAGGAGGTCTTGCAGTGACTGATGCTTTAAAGAAGCCCCTCTTGAATTACCAAAGTGATGAACAAAAAATGATTCAGTAAATTCAGTGGTATCTGAGAAGGTACAGTTGTATGACTGAGACTTTAAAAAACAAATGTGCATGAAACAGAAGACAGGGTGTACAGTTAATAAAAAAATCTCTGCAGTCATTTTGCTAAAGAATTTAGAAATAAAATGTCTCTTTTTCAGGGTTAAACGACCTTGAAGACTTTCTGTAGAAGTAAAAAGATCTTTTAAAATTTGCTTTTTGCTTTTATTTTATGCTTACTGAATACTCTCCTTTTGTTTAGTCATCGCTTTGCTTCAAATACAAAGTGAGGCTGTAGTTGAGAAAAAGGGGCATATGGTGGTCTTAATGGGGAAGTTTGTTTTGCAAAGAAATCATTTCTCTGCTACAGCTTTTCTATTTTATTTCTGTTTTATCATGAACAAGCTAAAGAGTTTCCTGCCAGCAATTTGTGCTTTACAATATTTACTCAATGGAAAAGTCTACTACAGCCATGAACTACAACCATGAATCACAAGGAGGTGTGAATGGGCTCTTGACCAAAAAGCCTTAAAATGGTGGAAAGCATTTTAATGTGTTAAGTATTTTGAAGTAAGCCAAACTGTGTGAATATGATAAACGTTAAAACCTCCCTTTATTAGTCTTCAGCCTTTGAAGATATGTTATGATATCTATTACAATATCCTCATCATAGTGTGGTTAGAATAAATTTGTGGTTTTTTTTAATCGAGAATACAAAAGTAGTTAAAAAAATGTCTCAGCCAAAAAATAGCACATCATTTACCAATAATATTTACTGTAGAAGAGGACAGAGAAGTAGCCAATTACTTAACTGTTCTACAGAATTATGCTTAAAATCTTGAACAGGGGAGGGGATATATGAGTCACATTCTGTATTTAGCTACAACTTACTGTCTCAGCCATGAAAATAGGTCATAATAAATAAGGCAAAAATAGCCTGTGTGCTTTGCCACATAGGTCAACATTAATTGGCATCCTTTGACTCCACTCTGCCCAAGCGTTACGCCAAATACAGATCCTGATAAGATCATTTACCGCTTAAATGTACCAGCTGGAAGCCAGGACTGAAGACCCTCTTCATCCCATCACATACTGAGGTGTGGATGGGTTGATCTGGGCCCTTTGTGGGATCAGTAGGGCAGAGAGAAGCAGGGTTTCTGTGCTGAAGTGTTGGGGCTCATGGTGCAGTGGAGGATCAGACGTCAGGAGATGGCAGGAAAGGCCCCGGCTCTCATTCATGTGAGGTGCCCACCTCTCCCTCCCCAGCACACGCAGCTGTAATGTGGCCAGACTTGTCCATGCAAAAGATTCTGGGAAACTGATGCTACCCAAGTGCTTCTCTGCACTTCCTTTACTCCAGAAATATTAAACAGGTGAGGTTATGGGAGCCATAAATTCAGGTAGCATCTGCATGTTTTGAAAATATTTCTCAGGTGAAGTAAGAACAGCTATAAAGCTAATAATGTTGAAAAGCAAGTCAGTGAAATCATAACCCCTGAAATTCAGGTGTGTAACATGCTAGGGACTTGGATCACTACTTATCAAATGTGTTTTCTCTAAGGCAAGAAGTTTGCAGAATAAATAAATATATATAGATACATATTAAATTCAGAGTTAAAAGCTAATCTGCATAAAAAGTTGGATCATTCCCAGTATAAGGTTCCACTTTTGAGGTTGTATGTTTCTGAAGGGCCTCTTGAAGTAGGAGCTTATCTTAAATGAAGTTGCCTGCTTTCCTTGGTTCAGTAGAGTACCTCCCAAATGGCAGTTTACCCAAGTAAGTGTCAAGATCCTTAAGATCTGCTAGACGGATCTCTTCAGATTCAGAAAGATTATAAAAAGCTTGGCTGTCCCTCATAGAAGCATTTGCTTCCAGGCTGTCCCTGTCCAGGGCTGGAGGGCAGGCACTTCCCTCAGGCTGGGGTGTGTAGCCTCACGTCCCTCTGTACGCGAGTACCTCCAGTGAGCCCTTGGCAGCGTGTCCTCACGTGCTGCTTGCTCTCTGCTTGCCTCGCACACGGGCGTGGTTGGAGAGACAGAGTGTACAGTGGTGGTAAAACCAGGGCCTGCGGGATTGTAGCCTGTTGGCATCATTTCCAGGTATGTAGTCAAGATTTCTGTGGCCTAAATCAGCAACCTCTTCTGATATTTTTCAAGGAACAGAGACCTTGTGTCTTTAGTTACCCTATCTGTATATATCAGCTAGGCAGCAGCTTCAGGCTTGGTGGTCCCTTTGTCTGTCCAGGTTCGGCTTATTCAAAGCTGACAGTACCGTGGTGTATCACACAGGCACATCTCCCTCCTGCTTTGGTTTGGGATATCGACCATTTGGTGGAACTGACTTTATGTATTGACAAATTATTGAGTGCGATTTTGACTGCTTAATTTGGGTGTGTCACGAGCAGGAAGTCTGAGAGGGTTTCTCAGAGCTGTTTTAAAAATGTTTTCCTGTGTTCTAAAACCAGTCAGACGTGTGGACACCTTTTCCAGTTTTCTGACAATACAGAGAGATTGGTCAGGATGTAGATGAGTTAGTTGTGATGACAGCATTCATCTGAGAGGGAGCTTTTGTTCAGGATTATCATCTCAGCGAACAGTGCAGTCGCACCACTTTGCTTTTTTGTCTTTTTTTTTCTGGCCTGGGGATAGCTTTTGGTCTTGGTAAAGCATGCCCATTACATTTTTAAGTGAGAAACAGTCCAGGATAAGCACTTCTGTTCTGTTTATTTTTACCTTTTTATTTCTGTGTCTTTCACACTTAAGAAAATAAAATCAGTTCCATGAAGGAAAACTCAGCAGTAATCTCTCTGCTTTTCTGTGGAGAGCTTTTCTATTTCTTGTCACCAGGGGTTTTAGCAAGGGTTTGATGAGAAGAGGTTTTGTTTGTTTCGCCTTCATTTAATGATCCTTTTTCTTAGTGAGATGTTAATTTTTTGCAGTCCTTCCTCACACTACAGCTCTTTGAGCCTGTGGTCATCAGCTTTTTTTTACCTTTTGATAATGTTTTGGTCATTGTGTGCTCTGCCACAAGTTTGAAAGAAGATTGAAGTCTGTGTGGCTGAAGCAGTAGAACATCCTGTGCTTTTCCTCTTTTCTTTTTTAAGATTCTTCTCAGAATTCATCCCACATTCTTATATCACTTGTCAGAAAATCATCCTGCTGGTGTTTCATTTAAACTCTTCTTTTTTTAGAACTGGGGCATTTCTTTACCTCCTGGACATCAAGCACTTTTTTCTTTTTATATTTGTAAAGGTTGTTCAGGAGTGTTTCTTGCTTCTTCAGTGCAATAACTGTCTCTGTACAGACTATCATAGTAAACAGCAGACTGTGAGGTGATAAGGGAGCTTGGGGCAAACAGTAGACTGGGGCCCCACAGTGGAATCACTATGTTCCTTCTTCAAGTAACTTTTTTTTGGGCTGTGGTTAAAAGAAGTGAGTGTTTGCAATAATCCCAGTGAATGCTCCTGCAAATATTCATTCAAAGGAAAAAAAAGGATTTCTTGCTTATAACTGGAGACAGGGATGTATTGTCTGTATGCATTTCTCTGTCTTCCCATTTACTTCTGAACTCCTGTGTGTCACAAGTTTGAGATAAGCACATGGAAAAGATAGGGTGTGTTTCACTCCTTCCACACTGTGTTCAGCCAACAGGGGGAACAGACAGTCAGGAGTCCATCTTTCTGGCATTAAGCTGAAATGTCTTTGTCCTTAAGCGCTTAAGTAATGTAATTCCAGACTGTGGCTGGTTTATCCCATAAAAAAAATAAAAAATCTTGTGCCAAATACGTATAGCAGAGACTCATTTAAAGTAATTTCTGCTTAATATAGGAGCAATTGTGAAAACAGCTGAAAAAGTAAGGGATAGGATCTGATCAAAAGTAAGGGGATAGGATCAGAAAATGAGACCAAACATATTTAAACTCATGAGGAAAATAGAAAGATCTTAACATGTGGGGCAGAAGAGACAGAGCAATGGTAGACAAAAAACACCCGTATCAAATGCAAAGTGACACTTGGTCAGCGAAAGGGAGTCTGAGGCACCTGAACTGAGGCTCTGACTCACATTCAACTGATGGAAAGAGTGGTGCTCGTGCAAACCATAACCATGGTTCCCAGGCCTGTTCTCCACCCCTCTGCCAAGGCCTTGCACAGGAGGCAGCAAGAACAAGCACATGCGGCTTGGTTTCACCTGCCTTGGTTTTTGTATCAGGGCTGAGGTGGTTGAAGTGTAGGCTGCTGCTTACAGAGCAATGAATTGGTTCTCACCTGTACTTTCCCATCTACCACTTGCAGCACGGGTCATCTGACTTCTTACAGGCAGTGGTTATCAGGAGATAATGGAGATAATGTTTGAAAATAAAATATATGTACACTTATGTTTTTTTCAGGGATCATTTCCCACAGGCTTAGATTTTTAAACCTGCTCACTTCTGGGGTAAATGCATACCAACATCAGAGCAAGGAAAATGATGGAAACATGTAGCTGGAAGGTAGAACAGAACTTTTTCTCTTTCCATTGCTCTGTACCACAAGATTCACAGTTGATTACATCAGCCCAGCTTCAGGTGCCTGAGGTTAAGGCATGCATTGCTGCAGAGTTGGTAACCCCTGAGAGAGGATGAGGGTAGATGGGGCAGTGACTCTAACCCGGGGTTCTCTGTGAACCCTCATTTTAGTAACTGTAAGAGGAGTCAATATCATCCAAAAGCTCTGCCCTATACAAAGTTGTGCCATCCAAGATATCAAATATATTAACAAATGCATAATCAGGTGTTTTTTAAGTGGTGTCAAGAGTTGCTGAGGATTTTGAGGATGTTCTTGAAATGTGGCAGCGCTCCATTTCCACGTTAATTAGGATACTTACCTCTGCCTTGCAGTTGGGATGTGAAGTCTATCTGCTATTGCATCTCTCAGATAGGCACACTCATGTTCAGTAACAGTATTTAGAGGATGTAATCAGTGAGACATAATTTGACAAAAAGTAAAAAAAAAATTGCCAATGATTTAATATGTCTGGAAGCAAGATGATACATCTTTGAAGGGCTTCCCTGAAATGAGCTGTGTTTTTAAAATTCATAGTATTGAGTGGCATTTGTAATTGCAGGTACTCACCACTCTCACATTTGCCATTTAGTTGCTTTTGCTAAGTGGAAAGTACCAAGCATTGTTAGAGATCTGAGAACTAATTATTGCAGGTTGGAAACTGGTCTGCCCTGTGGCAGGATTAATCTCTGTGGTCAGTACTCTGTAAGCAGCTTATGGAGGTAAACATTACATGTGTGTCTGCCAACCTGGCTAAATAATGTCAGCTGTCTTAACTCTTTTTGAAGATAAATGAGCCGTAATTGGATTTCTGCACTGGATAATTTTAAACAAGGGCTATTAGAAGCGGTAGTTGTTTTGAAGAAACTCTGCAATAGGCATATTATGATGAGATATTGCATCTCTCTGAGCTATTTAGTTATTTAGTCTGTTAAAATCAGGGCAGCAGATTAGAGGGAAATGTGCTATGGTGAGGCCGTTTTGATTTTTTCCTGTTATGTGTGAGCAAACAGAAACGGTAATGAAGTTTGGGTTGGGTTGAGAGGCCAGAGGGGGGAATGCTGCTACTGAGTGTTGCACAATGTCCCAGCATTGTGAACTTATTTTAAAAAAATGGAAGAAGGGAAAAGATAAATTGCTATCTTTTGTGTTTCAACAAAACTTCAAAAAATAAAAGCAGACTTTGTTTTTTTCTGCACTAGTATACTTAAAAGCAAAACCTGAAACTTTAGTCAGAAATTTTTCTTCCATACAGGAGTTTTTGCAAGAGGGAAATAGATATTAAGAGTGGAAAATGTTAATTTGAAGAGAAATTCAACCACTCTGCTGGTAATCTTTGCTTATTGAAAAGTATTAAAAGTTTAAAACTGAAACCAAGTGGGGAGAACAAATTGTGATGTTGCCCTCAGTATTTCATTTTCTTGGTATTGTTACCAAAGACCAGCAAGTGGGGTTTTTTTGGGAGCAGAGATAAAATTCTCAAATAGTAAAATTTAAATTTGTACATTTAGGGAGCTTTTTGTTTCACCAACAGTTTGTTTTGAACAAATAAAACACAAGTTTATATAGCTTCTGAGGTGTTTGTGAATTTTTTGACACCAATATTTAAGCACAGGAATCGCTAAAAATTTTCGCCATTTTTTCCCAAGTTCATGTAGTATTAATTGGGGGTTTCATTTCTGCGTGTTTTTTACCATCCCCATGCCAGAAAAGGTGGGATTTTTTTCAAATTCTTATTATAATTTATTGTTTTCTTACAACCACTGCTTGATTGCAGTTTTTCTCAGAGGGAGCACTGCTTGATTCTCTCTCTCAGATTTTAAGATCATTCACTCTTTGGTTTTCCATGACTAGTAATTTGTGTATGTTTTTATTCCCTTTTTATTCCCCACAAAGCCTTATCATGAGTTTGTTTTTTCATTTTGCTCATAAGAAAAATAAATTTATTTAATTTTTTAATCTTAGTGGTCTTGGTCTTTTTGAGTTGATAGAATACTTGTTGGAGAAAAAGAATTACAACTCACCCCTTATTCTCCTGGTATTCGCAGTTGGAAAGGTGATAAATAAAATATCCAGGAGGTCTTTTGCACCAAGGAAAGGGTTGGATACCTGTAAGAAAGACAAACACTTGCAAGGCACATAATTTCATTAATAACCTACAAAAGCTAATAGAAGTGATGAAATCCTACATCTTTTCCAATGCTGGGAACAACGAGATGTTACAGCGCTGGCTGGACATCGGGCAGGGGCAGTACACGGTGCAGATCCCATCTGTGGTGAGGTTCACCAGCTCTGACATCACTTGTATTCCTCCAGGGTCTTCACATGGTACGGATTGATCAGTCACTGACAGAACCCAGCAGGGAGTAAGGACATAGCTTTCAAGACCCCCTTGAGCAATATACACACTTATATCATTAATAAAGCTGCAGTCACAAAACTGTTGCATGTAATAATTCATATGAATGAGGCATTACATTATGCACATGTACTTAACTTTTTAAGTGTGCGTTGACTACACATTGGGTAATTATGTATTGACTGTGCATATAGTGATTAATTATACTATTGATTAGGTGTATCTTGATTAAGTAGTGATCATGTAGTATGCACGATACAGAGGCCAGCTCCTCAGCTAGTAGTTATGTGGGTCACTGCTTTTTCACAAAATAGTCATCTCTGCTGCTGTCTGCTACAGTAGTAAATCGTTATTTATAAGGTTATTTCTGCAACTGCCAACATTTTTGCTTCAAAATACAGCTGATTTTATGTTTTCTTATCAATTGGAGAAATATTGCTGTTCTAAGCAAAGGTCATTTAACTAAAATAAAATTTTCCTTATAGTTCTGATGTGCTCTGCAATTCTTGGTGTGTCTTGCTGGTACACCCTGACATTCTTCCCAGGCTAGTTCTGTCAGCATCCTGTGTATGGAGGAATCCTACTGTGAGCAGTTGTGTTGTGTCATCAGATGAAATGGAGTGTAAGTCATGGTTCTTAATCACTTAGACCTTTTTTTCACATATTGAGAATGTTGAGGTACACTGTGAAAAGAGAGTACCAGAACCTTTTTCTACTCGTGGGTCTGCGGCCAGTGAGGCACACTTGTTTCCTGTTTTTGTTTGGGACTTAGAAAGTGGCAGATTGTGAAAGAGCATTAGAATCAGATTTCTGAGAATTTTTTTCCCTTTTTTTTCATGTTGTGAAGACCGTATCTGGAGCATATGAAAATGAGACCTCATCTGTAGTTAAAATATATTATGGTACTAACTCTTTATTGATATCTGTTCAAAAAATCTTTTTTGTGGACATTTTAAAATTACAAATCCCATCATTCATCACTTAATTTCAGCAGGAATTTGCAAGCTGCAGCCCAGTAAGTGCTACAAGGGGATTCTGATGGCAGTCATGCTTTACTGCTTGAACAGAGATTCTGAGCTCTACAGTTAAGTGCCTCCACGCTGCCTGCAGCCACACTATTAGGAAGGCAGGGCTGTACCAGAGGAATTAATTTTTCCACGTTCCTCAGGCAGTGGAGGAAATGTAGAAAGACGTTTTGTGGAGACAGTAAAACCAGTTCAGACATGAGGAGGCATTTCCCTGAGCCTGGGCTCTCCATCTGCAGTGGTCCTCAGAGACCTGAGAGCTAATTGCTTTCAGCCATGAGTTTGGCCTCTAGGTTTGCCAGCTGTGGGCAGCTCTCCTGTGCTCTTGGGTATAGCCGAGGGTCTGGGATGTGGATGTTGGCTGAGCAGCTTAAATGGTGCAGGAGAACAGCAAGGAGGGGCCGAGGTGCCCTGGCTGTACCTGGAGTTGTGAGCTGCTCATCTTGCAGTCACCCCTGGTGTTTGTCGTCATTAGTTTTGGTGCTGGCATCTGAGTATATTAGTTTTAGAGTTTCTGTTCTAGTTTTTGGCTTAAAAAGAGTTAAAGTGCAAAACACCTTTACTTAATGAAATTAATATGATGTAATCTGTTATGTCAGTAATTTCAGTTGACTTGGTTATCCTGGTCAAATGCACTCCTTGGGCATTTAAAATAGTTGGTTTGCCCCCATCTGAATGAACGAAGTAAGGTTCTGCTGAGTGTTCAGGCTGTTTTGAATAGCTGGCATTGAGAATACACTGTATTGATTTCTAAAAGACAAAAAAAAATAGAATTGACCCAGAGTAGTTTTTATAGTCTGATAACTTGTGAGGAATCTTCAGTTGTCCCTTTTTGTCAAAAATCTTTCACATATGCAGCTGTCTGGGGAGCTTCATCTCTCCCTGTCCCACTGGGGAAATTGATCTTGTTACTTCTAGAAATTGTCATTATTACTTCTAGACAGAGTTGCTGTAACTTTCTGTACTTTGGAGTTGTGATACTAAGACATCTAGTACTTAGTCCCCTAGTATCAGTAGCTGCCAATAAGATGAGTGAGTTGAGAATAATCAGTCTTCAGCATCTCTATATTTAAAGTTGGAGTTAAACTAACCACAACTTCCCTTGAAAATGACATTCACAGGAAGGATGAAACTGCTAAGCTTAGCTGATTAGAGGGAGGAACACAGCTCCCCTTTTGCATGGTGTATGACAATGCATACTTTTCTGGAGGGGATAGGATAACCACAATGTTGCTGCCTTCCAACAGGTGCAAAACTTTCTTTTTTTACTTTAGCCCTTTGCACAACATCTGTCACAAATGAGGAAAACAAAAGAGGAAGAGGAGAAATTCATACTTTTGCATTGAGGAAAAATGAATGTAGTTTTGTGAAAAGAAATGTATGCCATGTCTTGACCTTTCTTTTATTTTGGGCAGATGCTAATGATAGCATTTTGATAAGGGCATAAATAGAGGACAAGAGCAGAAGATTTTAAAGTTGTGTAATTTGCTAGTTTTAATGCAAGGCCATTGAGTTTCATGTTGCTTTCCTGTCTAACTTGGACCAATTTACTAGTCATAAAAGAATGCAGGCTGAAACGAGCCACTGGGGATTATTTTGCCCAGTCCTGGAAGTACCAATTTCATCAAGGCTGTGTCAAATCAAGTTTGGAGTATCTCAAAGGACCAGTATTTCAAAGGCTTTTTGTGCAACCTTTCCTAATGTCTGACTAACCTCATGATGGAAAAATGCTTCTTAGTGTTTACTTGTTCCTTGATGCAGCTTGTTCCTGTTACTGGGTGTTGCCATCTTTTCTGTGTCCCTCCCCATGAGGCAGTTGCCATTAGATAGCAATAACATCTGCCAGTGTGAACCATCTCAGTTCCCTCTCCCTCTCCTCTGGTAACATGTGCTGCAAGCCCCTTCCACATTTTTGGTGGCGGTCTTCTGGGTCTTATGACTGTTCCAGTATGCCAAGTATCTTTCTTGTACTGAGAACCCCAAAACTTGGTACAGAATTCCAGGCATGACCTCACAAGTACTGCATGGAGGGGAAAGATTGTTTGTGAACACAGTCCCATACACGTTTGGCTGTGAGGTCACACTACTAATTCCTCTTTAACTTGTCCACTAGGAGCCCAGATGTTTTTGCCAGGCTGCTTTCTAACCAGGTCATGCCCAGCCTCCATTATCGTGTGGGGTTATTCTAGCTCGGTTCTGCATTTGTCTTGCTGAACTTCATGAGATTCATGTGAGTCCATTTTTCCAACACACTGAGGTCCAGTTCTTCCTTATTTAGTGCCTTGGAGCAAGGTTATCCAAATTTGACGGTCATGTGGCAAGATCCTAGTTTAGAGAAGCTTTATGCTAATATGGTAGGAAAAGAAGTTCAGTATGCTGTTGATCTCGTGTATATGGAGATACCCTTTTCTCTTTTGCCTCACAGTTCAAACACAGCTGGATTCCCATTCTTTATTTACACTTGGCTTCTTTCCTTCCTTTAGAGTTTGGATGAAGTGGTGAACAACTTTTATCTGACTGTTTACAGGAGAAGAGACAAGATTACTTGAAGGAAGGGGATTCGATGCAGGTCTGGAAAATCACAAGTACTGTGGGCAGGGCAAATAGAGAGTCACTGTGCTCACAGATTTCTGATACAAGAAGCAAGGGACTTCAGATGAAACCAACAGGTGTCACAAGTGAACAGAAATGGCTCCAGACACCCATGGGTATTCTGTGCAACTTCTCGCTGCAAAATGCTGCAGTCACAGACATTTTATTTGAGTTCAAAAAGGGACCAGACAGGCTGATGGAAGAAAACATTGATTGAGGACTGTCACGTGCAAAGATGAGACATCTGCCTTAGGAAGTCCAAAGTTAGACATTGCAGGAAGTCAAGGATATATTCTGAGGGGGAAAAATTGAGGAAATATATCTTAGCATTTACTGCACAAACAGTAATGCCTGTTTTTCTTCAGAGAAGGGTTGCAGCTTGGCAGAGTTTTTTGTATTTATTTTATACCACAGTCTTAGTCTGCAGGCTGCAGATTGGCCATGACTGTATTAGGTAATATTGCACTCAGATGAATTTGTTGTTTTTCAAGTAATTCGTGTGTCTGTTGACACACTGGCTCTGTATTGAGACAGCACAGTGGGATACTGCTGAATACAAACCTTAGTTTATCTTCAGTTGTTCCCCTGCTCTATACCACAGATGTGGTGATAGAAGAGAACAGAGTATGTCACTGCTTTTCAGTTCCTCCAAAAGTGGTCATATAAGGCAAAGCTTTTCTTCTCTTTCTCTTCAGCTGCATGCTGTTTATTTTTTCCTATGTTGCAGGCTGTCTCATCATTTTATTGTAATATCTTCATTCCTTGCTTACCTAAAAGCTTCTAAGTTTCAGAACAATATTAGTCTTAAATGGAATATCTATTTCAAAGGGCTGAAAACCTTCCTTTTTTTTTACACTAATGAGTTTGCTGATTTCAGAGGAGTCACTAACTACTTTCAAGAACTGTGTTACTTGTGGTAGCATGTTTACAGCTTCAGACAGTTGCTGTCACTGTGTTTTGCTAGATGACCATGCTGCTTACAGGTTCCTCATTCATATAGCTCTCTTTTTGTGGTCTACAGACCAACACAGTACGACAGCAATCCCCTGGGGAGTACCTGTCGTCTTCTGCTGGGACTGTAACTGTCTGACTGTATCTCCACAGTTTCAGTTAGTGTTCAATACCTTAGAGTCCAAGGCAGCTGAGGGCACTTGCAGTATTACTGTGGAGTTTTGTGTTCTCAGTGAAAGAAAAGATGAAGGTACTAGATGTTCTTCTGCTGGAAGTGCGTGTGTGTTTTGGGATTTTTCACATGGTGCACCTTTACTTGATCATGTGTTTGACAGTAGATGTCTATCGAGCATTCTTTCCTTGACTTGGACAGAGACAGCCAAAATGTACCATTTGGCCACCATCATAATTTTTACTTCCCATATGCTCTGTCACATTCCCTACCAGGTAAGATTTGAGAGGGATGTCAGCAGTGGATATGCAGTGTTAGTTCTAGAACTGGGACTCTACATAGTTGGAGTCCTCTTAGCAGCCACCTATATTGACACTCTAAAGTGTAGAGATAAAAGAGTTTCTGTTGTTTTTTCAAGAACACGTGTTTCAAGATTCTGGCTAGATTTCCCTCCAAATAGAGACACAGTTTTTCTCAAAAACTCCAGGCAGCTCCTCAGAATGAGCAAGCCATTTGAACCGACTACTTGTCAGCAGCTTTATTTATGTGAAAAGCATGAAAGAATCCCAGGTCTATGTGAGCATTTACCAGCCTTTCACACAGACAGGAACATTGCTTAGAATGTACGAAAAGCTTTCCCCAAAGAAAAAGCTTATTCTTTCTTACAAAGCTCAAACTATTTCAAGTCAGGAGCTGGATAGGGTATAATGGAGGAAACCAGTTGTTTGAGAACAGCTGTAACTTTTCATTCTTACTGTTCTCCTTTGGTCCCACACAGCAGGTTGTTAGCATCTCTCTGGTGATGGCTGCCAGCCCGCTGCCACAGCTGGTACAAGGAACAGGACAGATGCTCTCTAAATGTTTTGCTTCAGTGCAGTGTCCCAAGCCAAGTGAATCCCCCACTGCTACTTTTGGTAGATGACAGAAAAGAGTCTCCTCATTGACACAAGTGTGCTTGAGCTGCGAGTGCATCCTGACAAGGAGTGAGGAGGAGCAGTGGCATCAGCTGGCCATCAGTTATGAATTGTCATTGTTCATCTCTATGTCACTGCTTGTAGGACTTTGGTCAGGAAACTGAGCTTATCTTAGCCTTTAAAGGTTTATATTTTGTTGGTTTCTTCAGCATTTGAGAAACATTTAAATAAAGAGATAAAAGTAGCTTTTCTCAAACCTGTGTCTAACTGGACTCACACTAGAGCAGTATTTTGATGTAAATTTATCTAAAACAAAATGCTGATGTGATTTAGAAACAAAATCAAATATTGAAAATAACAGAATTGCTAATGTGAGAAAATGGGGATAGAGAAAGATGTTCCGTAGGAATCTTCACTTTGTTTCCACTTAAAAGAGTGTAGTTACCTGCTATATGTGGTGTTTTAGTACATATTTAAGTAATATTTTACAGACAAATATAAAAATATCCTTCTTTAAGATTTATAATCACAGTTAGATGAAATGCATACTAGAAATCCCAAAAAGCCTAGACATTAGTTAAATAAAATAAGCTTGTACTAGTGAGATGTTAACGATACATATATTTTATTTCTACCACCTCTAGGTATTCATGAGCTGTCTGTCTGGGATTTTATCTGGTTACCATTTGCTTAATTCAATAGGAACACATTATTAAATAATATTTTAAAATAGTTTATTTAAAACACTGACAAGAACAGAACCACTAGATCATACAGAGTTACGTAGAACTCCTCCTGATAAAAGTTATTCTTACACAGTTTTTCTGAAGCTGCATAGTGTCTTCTAAAATTAGAAAAGATAGAATTAGTATTTTAGAATTAGAAATTCAATTTTGGCAGTCTAAGTGGTATGAAATATAGGGGGGTTTGTGGTTTCTTTGCCATAAAAAAGTAATTGTTAATTTAATGTTTCCGTACTGCTCTTCAGGTATAACCCTTCCATGTTTGCAGGTAGGCAGAGGTCAACATGTGAGGAAGGAAGGAATTGAAAAGGTGACAAATGTAACATGTTTGTTTGACTTCTAGTACAACCTCGATGTCAGAGAGCTATAATTGAAATAAATAATGTTTGTTCTGATATCTGGCATAGCTTTTACTGATGATTATCAGGCCCTCTTTAGTTTTCCATCACAACCTGCTTGGTTTGAGTTACCAAGTTGTGTTGGCCAGTGAGGGCATATTATTAAGACAGAACACTAAAGAAAAGATAGAGGGGCCAGGAATAAAGTAGGGAAGGAAACTGAAACGTGACGGAAGGACACATCAGCAGGAACCCAGGGCACACATCCTGGATTCTCAGCTGGTATTGAGCTGATTCTAGCAGGATGTGTTTAAGTCATTTGGTCTATTTCCTGAGCCGATTTCAGCATGCCCAAAGGAGATCCCAGATACGCTGTATGAAGGCACGATGGGAAAACCTGTTCTTTCCCAACCAATTCTGCTGTTCTCATTTATTTATCTCAGGTAAACACTTAAAGAGAGGTAGCCATCTCACACCATCAGAATCAGTCTATTCATTTACTTTTTGGTGGTCTCAACTATGAACATTTATTCAGGTTTCTAAAGCGTTTGTCTTGTGTCCATGTCTGACTTCTGCAGAAGTTCTGAAGAACGCTATCACTGTTCTTCAAACTGAAGTGGTGCAGTTTTCATATTACAGTCTCTTGCTTCAATTTGTGTTTATAAATAATCTATGTACAACAGGAATAGAGTCTTTTTACAATACACACTAGAAAGGAAAAAGTTTTTTTCCTAAAGTTTTCCTTTAGGAAAAGGAGTAAAGCGATAATACACCTTGTGAAGATGAGTGATTTTATATACAGGTAATGTTCAGTTTTGGGGAGAACTAAACCAAAGTTCATTGGCTTTTCACGTGTTATATATGAAAATGTTTTCTATGTGAATTGTCCAATAAGGCATTTGTGCTCCAAATCTTTTAAAATGCAGTTTCACCTCCAAAGAGCAATAAAAAAAGTACTTGTCATAGTCAAATGAGTGAAGAAGTTGTTCATTTTATCTAAAAATTTTATTTCCTCGGTTTGTGTGACTGACAAAACCGTTGCTATAATTGGGCTCAGCTAGAGGTCTTGAGATTTTCAAGATTTCAACCAGAACTATGTTCTGGTTGTAGTTGGTCTAAGTCGGAAGCTATATTTGTGCTCAGTCCAAACTGTGATTTGACTCTGCTTGAGTTAGTAACATCCAGGCATGTGCATGTGCAGCATGGAATCTGAACATCCGCGATGGTGCGCATTTCCTGGAAAAAATAGGAGACCAGTCAAAAGGATACAACAAGAAGATTACAATGCTGAGTTTTCCTGCTGCCCTGTGACAAACCTTTTTCAGTCCATCGCTTCTTGATTCCTTGACATCCTGAGAAACAGAATTTTACTTAAGCTGCTGTAGGGAAGCATTAAGAGTTTTTGCTGTAGACCCTGGATTTTTAGTCTTGGTCCACTGTGGTGTACTGCTTTATTATGCAGACTTTATTTTTCGGGTAGCTTTCCATTGGAAGATTTAGCAAGTACCGTCATTTGGGTTTCTCCCGCGTCACGTGAGCTTTCTTCGTGATGTGACCTGGCAGCACTTGAAATTGATGCACTCACTTGTCGTCTCAGTATTTTCAGTACAGTTCTCTTGTATCCTTTGCATGCAAAGAAATAGATGAAAGGATCTAGGCAGCAGTTAAAATTCATCAGAAATACAGTGTAATGGAGCGACTTCTGGAAAATTTTCTTTTCAGTGCACAAGGGTTCTTGCTGAAGTTTCTTAATCATGTGTTGTATGATTGCAACGTGATAAGGAGTAAAGCAGATGATGAACACTATAATTACAAATATGATTGTATTGATGGCTTTTTTGTTTATCCCCGATTTTTCAGTCAGTGGATTTTCCTTGGCTGTTTGAAAAAGTTTGCAGCTGATTTGAGAGTAGCAAAATAGAATAATCCCCAGGGGAATAAGGTACCCTATTAAACAGGCAGCAAGAAGTATAAATGGTAGATGTTCTATTTTCTCAAAGTTTGGATATTCCATACATGTAGTCCTTTCATTTTCCTCGTGTGACATGGACTGTATAAGCAATGGGAACGTTTGACTAAATACGAGAAACCAGACAAAGACACAAATGCCCTTGGCATATTTAATCCTTCTGATCTTGTATCGGAAGGGGTGGACGACAGCGAAGAACCTGTCGATGCTCAGGCACGTCATGAAGTTGACACCCGCGTAGGTGTTGATGTAGAACAGGAGCGCGGTGATCCGGCAGAGCGCTTCTCCGAAGGGCCAGTGAAACCCCAGGGCGTAGTAGGCTATCCTGGTTGGCAAGGCAATGCAGAACAGCAGGTCGGAGAAGACGAGGTTTGTTGAGTAGAGGGTAGTGGAGTTGATTTTCTTTCTGTTTTTAAAAATGACGGTGAGGGCAATGGTGTTTCCAAGCACCCCAAGAATCAAGATGGAGCCGTAGAAGACAGACAGTAATATCCGTGCTGTGTCTTTGTGCTCATATAAGTCACAGGTGGAAATGTTGGTCTCAGAGGCTGTGAAAGAGTCCATTTCTGCAAGCACTGTTGTTGCAGGAAGCTCAGTAGACCTAACATGAGAAAAAAAAAGAAAAAAAAACAATAAAAGAGAACGTTTTGTAAGAAATGTAGATAAACTACTTCTACATAACAATGGACAGGCTCTGTTGAAAAATAAGACTAAAAAAATGAAATGAAACTACATTGCTGCGAAATACTTTTCAAGACTCTTATCTGAAAACAAACTGATGCCTTCTTTTGGCTTTTCTGTTTTGATATTGATTGCTTCTCTAATGAAGAAAATCAGACGGGGGCAATGTAATAAACCAGGGATGTAATATATTTGAAAAGTGAAGTGGAGGTGGGAGACTGTTTAAAGCAACCTGAGGGGAAAAAAGGGTCTGAACAAACCACATGATAAACCATCAAATGAAGTCCCCAAGGATGAGACAAGCAGGCCAAATGTTTTAAATGTGTTTTAGTTAATTTTAAGGGAATTTTTGTTCCTAACAATTCACATTGTGATGCTTTCACTTATTTAGAGGAACTTTTTTTTTCCCTCAACATTCTTACCATATTGATATTATAATAGAAAAATTGATTTAGGTTGGAAAAGACCTTTAAGATCATAGATTGCGACCATAATAACTTGATTAATTCTAATTTTAAGAATTGGCTTTTGGAATCTAATTCCAATATTGTGACATACATAAATTCTTAAGATTACTACTTCATTCACTCTTTAATGACCCTGCTAAAGAGAGATTGTGCAGGTGAAGTATTTTACACTTTGTCAATTTTGTGGATTTTAGAAATAGTTTCATCTGTACAATCATAAGCAGCATAGAAGAGTTTCAAAGTGGCAGTGATTGGGGGGGGTGTCTTTAAAAATATTTTTAAATTATTAGCAGAATTTCCAAACCTGAAAGAACCCGTCCTGTCGATACTGCTTGCAGTGCAAACGTTTCCTTGGTCTGCTATTACCTGACAGTTGTATAGTGTAAGCATGAAACTCAGAAAGGATGGGACATCTCATGTTACTCATTGGGCAGCTGTTCTACAAAAGGATGCCTCTTAGAGCCACCCTTTGTGAATTTAAACAGCAATCAGAACAAATTGCATCTGTTTAACCGTAGAATACTACCTGAAAATAAAAGCTGTTGCAATTGGAATTGTAAATCTGTCTTGTATTTTTAATTAACATGTCTGTTGTTAGGCATGTTAATCTAAATGACATGTGATCTGAATGACAGATCCTCATGTTATTTCTGAGCATCTGTCATTCAAGACACAATATTTACAAACAGCTGTAGCCTGTTGCACTTCCAAAAAGTCTTTCTGGGAAATACCTCTCAGTTTAGGGTATTTAAACCACAGATGTTAGAAAGCATTCATTATCCTTTTATTAGCTTGTGAAGGCATTAAAAGGCTTTAAAGCATTTTCTTTCATGATTTAAGGAGATTGTCCTGCTTGTTTCAGGGTGTTCACAATTAATGGTTCTCTGTGAACGGTGAACCTGCAGATAGTGGATTAAAGTGTATTAAAATATGTAAATTAGTTACATTGCATGTTTAAGGAAGGAATTTGACTTCCAGGTAGTACATTAAGTCTGTGTTTGCTGCATTCCATAGACAGGTGAGTGATTTCTGACTGATAGATGTACAGTGTTCTGATTCGTAAATATTTGTGAAGTAAGTACTGTCTGTCAAGAGGTGGGAATACTGCATTCAGGGTTGTATGTCAAATCTGAAGTGGGAATTCTGTACCTTGAAGAAAGGAGCTAATCTGATAAATAGCAACTCCAGCTGTAATGCAGATTTAAGAATGTCAGTAATTTTATATTAGTTAATTCTCCATTGTTCCCACTGTCTTGGTGTTAGTTCAATTGCAGTAACTAGCTACAACATATTTAGTGCATAGTTTTATTTCTGCTTTAGATTTGTAATAGTTTTGGTTCAAAAATAATGCACATAAATGTTGCATCCATTCATATGTCTTTCTATAAATGTTTGTAAAAATGTAGAATATCTGTTATACAAGCACATAGAATTATAATGCAGGAAAAACCCTGTATATTCAGTAAAATACATAGCTTTTTACATCAAGAGTAGAATTTAATAAATTGCACGTTACCTAATTTTGTGCTATGAAGTTTAATCTTTAATGTAATAAATTAATCTAGAACTTGTTGCTCAAAATAGCATGTTCATCCTCACATTTAACTGTGGCTCTGTTGAGAAGGAGTCCTAGCTAAGACAGTGTTTGTGTCTCTCCATGGTGCTAGCATGGATATATAGCGGGAGCAGTCCCATGGCAGGACAAAGTGGCCACAAATGGATGAGGAGAAAGCTGGAGGAGCACAGCTCATGGATCTTCCAGGGCAGTGGACAGTCAGCCAAGCTGTGCTCCTTGGCAGGCTCTTCTGCCTGCTGTGGGAGTCAGCCCCAGGGGCAAAAAGTATTCATTTTGATCCTCTGTTATCCCCAAAATATTTTGAGTCTAAATGTAGGGAACACATTTTACATTGCTGTAGATGAGTGTTGGTGCTTTCTCTACTGAAGGTATGTATGGGCATTTTTGAGAGTCACCAAGGTGTTTCGGTGCTACAATACCTGAATATATTTATTTTTTTAAAAAAAAGAAAGAAAGAAAGAAAAAAAAAGAGATTTTATCTGGTTTGTGGGCCAAACAGATGATAAAGTTGATAGCATCCACCATAATGTGCATCACCCAAACTGTGGTAACTTCTTTGTACTTCTGAACTCTTATTGTTATTGGATGAACTCCATTCACCTCAGCAGGTATTTCACATTTTCTTGGCATCTTAGAGAGGGCTTCATTAAAAAATAATATTTTCTTCCTGAAATGTATCTGGACTATTAAGTTTAAGGTAAGATTTTTTTTAAAAAACCCCTATTCCTTGTGTCAGGTTGCTGTTTATTTCTTGGCAGCAATCCTGAGCGATCCACTTATTACACATACAGCATATGACATCCTCTACAGATTGTATCTGGAAAAATAACATTTTGAATACTTTCTGTGGGTTTTGCATTATTGGAGAATAAATGGAGAATGTTACATCCTTACTGCTGCAAACCTCAGAGTAGCTGGACGTGACTCTGTTTTAATGAGCTGTGTACCTGAATAACTCACGAGAACATGGCCAAAATTTACTGTCCCAAATACAGATGTACCAATGAATTTACCCTCTAAAATCACTACTAAAACTTTTGCTCCTCTAGATTGTTGGATTAAAGATTTTTCCAGTGGGTTTCTGGGTTTATTAATGATACTGCTTTGAAGTATATACTTGGAAGAAAGATAATATTAATTTCCCTTATCAATTACATATTTTTAGGAAACAGTACCAGAGGTTTTTTGCTTAGATTTATATGTCAAAATGTTAAGGTATACAGTACTGAAAATTCCTGCCTGTATATCTGTATTGTAAAGAAGATTGTTCAGGTTTTCAGCTTTTCTGAGCCTATAAACACTCAGTGACACGGACCACTTAACTCACTTAATGTAATACTCTGTGTAATTCAGGTTGTATTATTTTAGTTATTGTGTATGGGTTCTGGTAACTTTCCATTTAAAGCTAATTTTCTAAGATACTGTTTGTCTTGAAGAACTGAAGAGAAAGCAAATTACCCATTTGTATTCTAGTCTTTGGTCAGTCAACCTCCCTGTTAAATAACATGTGTGTGTCTTCTGTGAATGTCTCTAAAATTAATTTGCAACTGCAGTTTTCACTGAGTCTCTTTACCTTTACACAATCTTGTGGTTTGGGCAATTCAAGATAAGCTTCTCAAATATTTCACCACAAGGTGAAATAGTCCAGTGATATCTGTTCATCTGTTCTAACCCCAGCTGTGTCCCACACGGGACTTGGGGTTCCAGATGCCTCTTTGTATTAATGTGCCTGGAGGCAAACTCACACTACATCCCTGCTTTTTCTGCTCTGTAGGTTATGTATGCAAGATAGAGCTGTGTAGAATTGCACTGGGAATTTGTGAAGTTAGCTCACTGTAATCCAGGGGTATTTCTCTGATTCATTATGTCATAGGATATCTCCAGTGTAAGGGCATGGTTGTTGCTCTCTGCTTTGACCTGGGAGGAGCTTATGCCTGGAAGAGTTTGAAATTAATTTTAATGTTAAATACTATGCCCAAGTTTGCAACTGGTGCAGGTTTTTCTATATTGTTCTTTCCTGTGCAATTTTCAAGTCTTAGTGGAATGTTTGCTTTCTGACCAGCAAATTTCTTTAGTCAGTTACCTTATGAGATTTGTTATCTAGGCAGCTGCTAGTCTATTGTCTGTGTTCCTTGATATTTCACAGCAATAGCATCCATCTGGGGAAAAAAGATTCACAGCACAATGACAAGCTGCTTACAAAATACAGTATGTCTGAAATCTGTGCAGGTGTCTCTTTCTAAACCAATATTGTAATCTCATCAAAAAAGGAAAATTAGCTTGTGTAGGAGATTCATGTTGTGTGAAAACATTTGACTGGCATTAGTCATTTGTTTTATGTTTATACATTTGTTTTGTGTTTAGTCCCTACATCAAAAGGTGTTTGATGAACAGGATGGTGGCTCCAGTTTGGAAGTACTGTGTAATCCAAAGCTCTGCTTCAGGTTCTGAGCTTCATGTTCATGTATGATGAGCTTTATATGTAACATTATAATATTACTGTTCAGAAGCATAGACTTAAGCTGTGAGCCAGCAATTGCAATGTTGCACCCTAGATTACATGGGTTGGGATTGTGTGCAAGCAGTGGTACAAAGCTCTCTCTGTATGCTAAATGAAATTTCTTCTTGTTTGCATCTCCTGATTTTGCTGAGGAGCACCATCTGTCTTTTCAGCAGAACAGAGGACATGTAGAAGGCTATTACTGTATATTGTAATCTAACATGTTGTTTCTCTGTGTCTCTTCATAATTTTCATTTTTTGAAGATGAATCCCTGGTCTGTTTGTCCCTGGTCCAGTTGCTAATTTAAGGATATTAATTATATTCTCGGAAAGGCACAGCAGTTCATTAGAAAGATCCCTCCTGGCTCTCTATACATAGTATGGTTTAATCACTGTGAGATGGACAATATTTCTTTAGGGAATCATGTTTGGATTAATGCTTTTCTATGTATAAAGAGTATATATTATTTTAAAGGAAGGGTCAGTAAAGAGACTTCTCTCCCCTGCAAGATTCACTGATCTTACAGTCCTCTATAGATATAACCTGTGTAGGTCTTACATTGTTTTAAAGTAGTAGAAGATGGGAAATATGCAGTGCTTTGTTTTTGTATGTTTAAATTTTTCCTTAATCTCAAAGTTACTTTTCTCAGTTGACCAGTCCTATTTACTGTTTGTATTTCTATACTATCACGCGGGTGATCTTTATCGTCGAGTGTTTCCTCTGTTTGAGAAAAGGGCTTGATTCAACTAAGTTATGTATATTAAAAAGTGTCTGCGGTGTTAAATTGCACAGTAGAATGCTTTGTTAAAATGGAAAGAACATATGCCTAAGATACATAATATGGTGTGTGGACTGGCAGCTAGGGACTGCATGTAGCTTTATACTAGCTGAGGTGAGAGACAGGCATGTCCTAAAGTTTCCTCTTTGTTCTAACACTTTAACACTCATATGCTTCTAGTGATTTATGTTATTTTTTTTTTTTTAAAGCTGTTGAGTTTTGTGTTCTAAAGGCTGGTGAGTCAACCTAATGATCTGAAGATTGAGTTCTCAGATCACAACCTACAGCTAATTTTGATGAGAGAGTTTCCAGGCTAGTGCTTTTATCCCTCTCTGGTATAGGTCCAAACTTGTTGGCATAGTAAACCCAAATCTGTAATGCATACGTCAGAGAATCCCAAATATGTATTTCATTAATTAAATTGTCTTAACAGTGGCTATAAAGAATTAGAGTATTCTTCAGCTGCTTAACAGAATATGCAAGTGCACAAGACTGAGACCTTTATGGTCCTGCTATCATCTATCACTATAGATTTTGCATGACAGTTGTTGTATGACAGTTATATTTGGTGATAAAAAATAATAGAAACTACAGTAAGCGAGATGGAAATAAAAGAAGTTGAGTTGAAGTGCTGCATAACTAGTTAAAGAAAAAGTGGAAGTCACTTGAAGGGTACAGCCTGCTCTTATCTGTTGGATTTCTTTACAAGGGTGATCTGTTCTGTGAGAACTATCTAACATAAATAATCTCTGCCAGAAGCACATACTAATGTGAAGAGCTGTGCTGATTCTAAGACAATTAACTTCGCTTCAGTTTTACTTACTTAAGTATTCTAAATGTAAAAAGGAGAGAGCCTAAAACTAGGGCGACTAAGCAAAGTAAAAGTGTGAGCCACTGAAAATTACATTTTTTTTTCTAGCAGAAGAAAAAATAGTCAAATGAGTACTTTTATTTCAGAGCTAGAAAACATGCACACATTTTTGAGTTTGGGGTTTTTTTCTGAGTTATATGAAACCCATACAGCTATTTAATTTTAGGGTTTACAGCTTCAGATTACATCTTCTGTATTAGGTTTATTATTTTCTATCATGCTCCTGAATCTTGTGATTGGAAAGGAATGAGATCTGAGCTCTCAAAGACTAATTGCCCGGTAAATTTTCAATCTCCATGTCTCTTCAGGAGCAGCCATGAAAATGCTAGACGCATCTTTTGTATTCTGTTCTCAAAGGCATATACTCTGTCTTATTTTTAAAGATAAATGATAGTTGACTTATTATCTGTTTAACATTCTGTCTTGGTTTGCCAGTATAATAGAAAAAAGCATCCTTTTAAATTGGGAAGGAGTATAAAAATCATACCACTTGTAATATTTCTTCAGCTTTGTGGCACAAAGGTCAGTAATAAGGAGAAAGATGTTTGGTCATTGCAATTCAGAAGAAGAATGCTTTCTAAAAACTTTGAAAGAAATGTGCAGTAGAAGTTAAAAGAGGAATTAGCTCTTAAAGATTTGAGTTCTTAAAATGCTCTGTTGCAATGTTCAGACATGAGAAGAGTGAGGAGTTTCTGAGATGATAATAAAGGATGTTTTCATAGACGAGGAACACATGTAACAAGAGCAAGCTGTGCATTCACAACCACAGTATGGATTTGTTTTAAGGCTCTCTCTTGCTATTATTCTGTGAGGTTCAGTGACTTAAAAGCTTCAGTGCTTGCCTGGCTGCTTCTACAGTAGTTTCTGCATTAGTATAATTTAAATTAATCTTGCTAAAAAGTTGTCTAAGTTGAGGCAGTATGAAATGCTTTCCTGTGATTGTCAGAAGGCTGTATTATTAGAAAGGAGTTGGAATAACTTGTTGTAGATCACTAGATCCTTTGACTGGAAACTAACTAGTAGCATATTAATATGGGAATATAAAATATCAGAAAAATTTTTCCATGGTCCTTTCCCATACAAAGATCATTTATCCTTACTACCACATGAAAATATCCAGTATAGTGCAAAAAATAAAATATTTCTGGAATTGTTTGCTGTTGCTCAGTGGCAAAGGAAAAAAATAAAATGTTAGTTCTTTTCTGTACTTACATGTCTGTAGCTTCTTGGATCCTCTGAGCAGTTAAGGGCATTAACAGGATGGCTTGACTGTGAAGGTTTACCCTTGCACATTGTTCTCAAGAGTGATTACGTGAGTCTTTTGTGGGAGGGGTAGGGTTGTTTCAAGTGCTTAAAAAAACCCCAACCCTGTTTGTATGCCGGTCTTGATTTGCTGCCTACTGTTTTATGGGATGTGAAAGCATCTATTTTTGATCCTTTTACGATTAGTCTGCTCAAATAGAGTAATTAGAAACAATACTTCCACCTCCCCCCTGAAGTTACGCACTACTGACTTTCGCAGAAGGGACTTTACCGAGAGGTTGACTAATTGTTGACCAGCTAAAATCCCTCTCATATGTGAAAACCTTTGTTTATATGTCATCTGCTTTTAAAAATACCTTAATTTTTAAGCGAAGAGCCATGTAATCAGTACATGTTTTAGAACTTCTTCTTGCCGATGAGCTCTGATGCAGCGTGAGGAAACCTCAGAACTGAGACATACCGAGATGCAGTGTTGAGGCAGATGTCTCAAATGCCCGTGGACATTCCCAGCACGGTTTTAGTATCATAATGATGAGGATTTACAGAAATGCCTTTCAGAAATTGATGAGGGAGTTAAAGAACTCTGGGACTTGGAGAGATGAGTAAGAATGTCTGCCTTTGTAAACTGTTAATTACATTTTAAGCAGTGTTAATAATAATTATAATTATAAATTTGAGGTGAATACATGAAAGATAAAAAGCTTCTAAAACAAAAATCTGATTTGTGATAATATTATCACAAATCACTGAAATAATTACTTACAAGAATGGGTGACTAGGGAGTAGGAAAGGAATGGGATGTCAAATTGTGAGTTAACCCACTTGTACCTGAAGTAACCTTGTTTCTGGGTGAAGAACTTCTAATGTAAAAGTTAAATTTTGTGTTTGTTAAGAGGGTTTTGGAGATCAGAGATAGATGGAAAATCCTTTTGTTTGCTGTTAGAGGCTGTGGTTGAGAGTTACCTGGGATTTTCCCAAAAACTGATACTGATCATTCATGACTGCAAAGGACTCTTTCATGATCTCATTTAGTGGCTTGATTTCAAACAACCAACAAAGCTCAATAAAGCTATTTTTAGCAGGTCCAACCCATGCAGAGTGTAGGATGGCTCTTTGGAAATGTTAGGGCAGTGTTCACAGCACAGGTGCTGGCAAATGTTGTAGTGGTGAAGATGCATAAAGAGGATCTCTACCAACATGGTCATCTCATCAGAAAGCCTCAAGTAAATGCAGATCTAATGGCAAAGTTACTTTGTTTTATAGGAAATACTTTTTCTGTAGCAGAACATAGAGCCTTGTGAGCTACTTTTGTACCTACTTGGAGCATTTGGTTGACACTGTGCACTGCTTTTTCTGGTGTTGAACTCCCACTGTACACATGACTGGATTCCCCTTAGATGCCAAAGAGCCGAAGGGTTCTATTTAGGGCTTTCAACTCCTCATTCTCAGTGGAGCGTTCATCTTCTAAAACCACATTCAGAAAGCCTTTGAGAGAACTTAACAGTCTTATTCTAGATTTTTTCCATGCTTGTTTTTGAATAATTTTTAAATTATTCAGCTTCATCAGAGCGTAAAATCGCTTTCAATGAAGAAATGAGAATTCAAGACTGTTTAAAGGGAAATTGCACAGGGAACTTGCTTCATATGTATGCAAAGTAATACCACAGTGTGGTTCCCTGTCCAGCACCTAAAGTATGCTGTAGAAATGGGAAATTTTGAGATACACAGACACATCTTTGCTCAAGGGCTGACATTAGTACCCCAGCTTCTTATTAAAGGAAATGTTCATTACAGAATTGCGTTGCCATTATAGAACAACACCAGTATGTGTTTCCTGCTTTGGTCTGATAAAATACTGCCTTCCTTCGATTAAGATACAGTACTAGATTGTACCCTTTGAGTCACACTGGTATATTAGCTACCAATCCGGCCTACCATGATGTGATGCTGATTGCTTGAGCTAAATGGTGTGGGTTGCTTATCCTTCTAGCTGATTGTTTTCTGTTCTGATACAGCTGCTGTTGGTCCAGTATCTGTTTGACTGTTCCAGGATTTGAACATGTAAATTTAAAAATGGCTGTGTGTCAGAAGGTGTTTGTGTTTACCATGTATTTGCAGACATAAATTTGTGTTTACCATATATGTACAAACACTGTTCAGCTTTTGTCAGGCAAGGTGAGTAGCATGGAACCCAGCAGGTTACAAAATAAATGGTTGATAATCTTGGCATTAAAAAACTAAAGCTTTCTTTAGGATAGGTGCCTGACTTCTACCTTCATGAGTGGATTGTAAAGTATTGGTTAGATGGTTAGTCTCAAATTTTAATGAACTGCAAGATGCATGGATTCTGCAGAGAAATCCATGGACAGGAGGAGCCTTTCTTTTCACCTCCAGATGATTTTTAAAATTTTTCTCCGCATTCTTGCTGCTTTCCTGTAAACTATTTGCCTTAGCTAGTGAGTATTGGGTAACAAAGCCTAATCCTTTTGCTGCTGTTGAGAGACCTCAGGCAATGGGGTGTCCTACTCGTGTGTAGTGAAAGGGTTGGGTGCAGTAGGTGGGTCCTTTGAGTTCAGGGCTCCAGCAAGCAGAGGAACATAACCATCAAAGGCACTCACATTAAGAGTTACTTAATTTTAAGGAATATTGCTGTGACTGTTTCGCATGTTCAGAATAAAGGCTGGCACCCTTAAGTGTAATATAGCAGTGTTTGGACTGACTATAGGAACGTAGGTCACTGAAATGACTTAGTAACTTCAACTGCAAGTGTGCCAGTATTATGTGCAGCTGTTTTTTATAAGTGATATTTTTAGTCTCCAAAAAAATACGTGGTTGTGAATTTGTCAGTTTAATGGTATTTTGAAGAACTTGAATGAAGAAAAACACAGCACAACAGTTAGTAAGTGTAGTGAGTCATTCTGAATAAAATAGGTTATTTCTGCAAACTTAATCCCACAGAACTTCNCATCTGGTCACTGTGTTTCTGTTTCACTTCGAATGTTGAAGTGAACATTCATAACATGCTCTTCAAAATGAGGATATAATTATTGTAGAGACAACTACTACAGTACATCAGACATGGTATCCATGTGGAATATTCAAACTTCAGAACTGAGTTTTCAGGTTTTAGAGTTTTCTGGTTTGTCTGGAAATTTCATTTTCTAGTCCACATGACTGAAATTAACTTCCTAAATATGAAATAGGCAAAAACTCAATTCAGATTTAAAATATGCTTGTGTCTATAGCCCTTCTTTGTTGACAGACATCTCAGATTTCTAGCAGAAGTTAATCATGGCACATGAAAAAATATTAATGATATTCTCATAGTATAATGAACGAAGGTCTCTGCAAAAGGAGTGGAAACATGGGAAAGGAGACAAAAAGACATGAGAGGCAAAGCAAAAACAAAACTATAAGAAAGAAGTGAAGGAAAAGAAAACACTGAAGTAGTCCTTCAATAAGAATATGTTTTCCGTTTGTAGATGTTGAATCTGATATATGCTACTGAACAACTAATTAAAATAACAAAAATAATTAAGAGCCAGTCCTTTTATTTAAAGCCTGTGGATAAATGTTTGTACCTGTCCAGTGAAATACAGGAACACAAATTCCTCCAGTCATCATGAACTTTAGGAATAAGGTTTTGATTATTCATGGAACAATAGGGTAGCTTTGGTTTGACAGGATCTCTGGCAGTCATCTAGTTCAAAACATGTCCAGCAAGAATAGGTGATTTTGGGCTGTGTNAAGCTTTCTAACCCTTTGTTCATGCATTTTAAAACAAATTTTTCCTCTGTTTTGTGCATATATTTGCTAGTGCTAATGTTTTATTTTAATCTGCATTTAACAGTCACAGTTTTAAACTTTCAATAG
>VWZN01009175.1:129153-170226 GCA_013396955.1 Regulus satrapa
GAAGGTCTCTGCAAAAGGAGTGGAAACATGGGAAAGGAGACAAAAAGACATGAGAGGCAAAGCAAAAACAAAACTATAAGAAAGAAGTGAAGGAAAAGAAAACACTGAAGTAGTCCTTCAATAAGAATATGTTTTCCGTTTGTAGATGTTGAATCTGATATATGCTACTGAACAACTAATTAAAATTAAAATAACAAAAATAATTAAGAGCCAGTCCTTTTATTTAAAGCCTGTGGATAAATGTTTGTACCTGTCCAGTGAAATACAGGAACACAAATTCCTCCAGTCATGAGCTTCAGGAATAAGGCTTTGATTATTCATGGAACAATAGGGTAGCTTTGGTTTGACAGGATCTCTGGCAGTCATCTAGTTCAAAACATGTCCAGCAAGAATAGGTGATTTTGGGCTGTGTGTCCAGGCTGTATCTCTTGAGGATGGAGGCTGTAGCTCTGGACAGCCTGGTAAAATACTGGACTGTCATTGCCCTATCTGGACTTGCTCTGGTACAGTAATGCCATTCTTAAAGCACGAAGCCCAAAAGCAGGCACAATGATTTGGGTTCAGGCTCAGAAATGCTGAGCAATTACCTCTCTTGGACTGGTGATAACACATAGATAATGCTGCCCTGAATGTGATGGACCTTTCCTGAAGGACAAAGTGACACTCAAAAGTTGGCTTACACTCAAAGGATTCTCCAACTCCTTGTCTGCAAATCTGTTTTCTAGCCAGTCTATGCTACTGCACAAGGTTGTTCCAACCCAGATGGAAGACTCCACAGTTACTTCTGTTGAACTCCCTAACATTCCTAATGTCAGCCTGTTTCTCAAATCCATCAAGTAATAGCTGAGTGTGGTCCTGCTCTCCAAAGTATTGACTGCTCCCTCCAGTTTGATTTCACTCACTAACTTGTTGGGTGTGCACTCTGTCCCCTCATCCGTCTATTGTTGAATAAAAGACAATAAATAGTGTTCATCCCAGTTTCTATCTCTGAGGGAGCCTTCTAGTAAGTGGTTGCCATTAAAGTTGGTGCTGCTGCTCCAGAATCCTTCGAGTCCTGCAGTGCAGCCAGATCCCTTTAAATCTGCTTTTACAGTGCATATCTTCCCTGTTTTTCCTTAAGGACTGAAGAGGAAACCAAGTCAAAGGCCATCCTAAAGTCAAGAGTGTACATTCGCCATCTTTCCCTTCCTTATCCACAGCACCAGAGTCACTCTTGGTAAATCCACATGGGATATTAACAGCCACCTTGTCCATAATGTAGCTGGCAATGGCTTCTAGGAGCTTTACTCTGTAACTTTCCCAAGGATAGAGGTGAGGCTTGTAGCTACCTGGATCCTCTTCTTGCCCTCCTTGAAGACAGGTGTGACATTTGCAATATGTGATATTTTGCAGTTTGCAGTCATCAGGAACTTGCCCCAAGAACCAAGATGGTTCAGTGACATAGCATTGGTCACCTTCCTCAGAACCCTGGGGTACAGCCTACCTGGTCCTTTTGCCTCCTGTATGATCAGCTGGGCTCAAGAGCCTCCAAAATTTACAGCAGGTGTTGTTCCAGTCCCACAGAAGGCTCAAGGACCTGCAAGGCCTGCCTGAGGGCAAAACTAACTAGTGAAAACTGACCCAAAAAAGACATTGAGTGCCCCGGCTTTTTTCTTGTCCTTTGTCACTGGGTTCATTTTTTCACCACTGCATCCACATTTTCTTTAACGATCGCTTTATTGTACTTTACTGTGTCAGCCATATTCTAGTATTATTAGGTGGGTAACCTCTCTGACAGACCTACTGTGAATAAGCAGCATCCCCATATACATATTCTAAAAAAAGGCATAAGTAAATTATTGAACACAGAAACATTAAGGGAAAATATCAAAAACAGAACTATATAAAGAAAGTTGAGGGTGAAAGTTTAAAATAATCAGAATGGATTTTCACACTGTGGTGTACCTGTACAAATGAGTTCCACACAGCATTTTGAGGGGCATCAGTTCTGAGTTTTGAAATTAAAAAAAAAAGATACCTGAATGGGTATTTGGGTAATACCTGTTTATATAAGATGTGAACTCTAAAAAACAAACACTGATGCCTTTAGGAGCATAGCTCTGTGATGCCTAGGAAATTGCTGTTCTAGGAGAAAAGGCCCATCACCAAGTTCCTCTTGGTTGTTTGGTACTGAGCAGTATCTGCCACTGGAGTTTGAATTAAAATGTTCACTACACTGGACTGGGGTGATGCTTTCTGTGGTCTCTGTTGACATAAACAGTGAATACTAACATTTAGGGAACGTCTCAGCATTCTCTAATCTCTTTTTAAAATGCACTTGCAGTCTTGGGAAATTCCTTTTTGTACTTTCCCATCTTATGATTGAGTGCACCCTTGCATGTGAAATCTCTGAGTCGTCGTTTATCACGGGATCAATGAAACCTGAAAAGCATGCCACAGTTGTGGTATTCTCTCAGTCAGTGTGATCAGTGTAGAAAGAAATACTTTAAAATTACTTTTCTAAGAAGAGAAAATATATTTTTGTTTTTCTTCTGTCTTCTAAAACCTGATTTATTCAGTGAATATTGTCTACAATGGAATAACTTCAGATGAAGAATATTTTTTGTATGTTGCTTTCTTATAGCATTTTGACTCTTCCAACTTAAACAATTTGAGTTTATTTCAAGAATGTGTGGTGTGTCTTTATACAGGTGTATTTGCTTGTTTAAAAAAAGCATTATATGCAGAATTGAGTGTCTGAATGGAATGCACTAGTTCATGTCCACAAGATGAGTCTAGGCATCTGGTCATTGTAAAAAGTGCTTCAAGTCTTAGACTCTATTAATCTCCTTCCAGTGATGGTTAAAAAACTTTAAAAACATCTTCTGTTGTAATTAAGATGAGGACCCTAAAGGAAGTTTATTTGTAGGGCCATGGAAGTCACTGGCAAAGGGAAGTTAAATCAAACTGTCAATATTCCCATCTTAGATACTGTACTCTGTTGGCAATCCTCTAACGCATTAAGTCTGGGTAAATACCAGGAGCTTAGCTTCTTAAGCAAAGTGGATTCCTTAACCTTTTGGGAAAGGTAAAATCCTTACCATTGTGTCTGTTTGAGTCATATTTTATTCTGATGTAGAAGATTACTGCTGTTCTTATTGTGTGCTGTGCTTTATAGAAAGAATCTGCTATTAGATGAAATATGTTGCCTTCTTTTCTGCTTCCAGTCCTAAACATTTTGAAATGAAATACTTCTTGTCCCTTGTTCTTATTTGCTAATGAATCTATTACTTAGAAAGCCACAAGTTGCCTAGTGTTGCTTCCCAAGGAAGACCTTTGTTTGCAAGATGGTTTAACTTTTTGATTGTGATGTACTTAAGATTAACTCCTTTTGATTGCTTGATGTTCCTGTTGCTGGTATCATTCTTATAACCATCTGTATCTTTCATTTTGCAGCTTGGGTCCTGTGTTTGCACTGTTTGTTCCATTTTATTCCTCCATTCCAAGAGTGCAGGTGACACAAGTATTGGGCCACTTTTCTATCACAAACAAGTCTCTGGTCTACATACTGGGTTTACAGGTATGGTATGTACTTGCTTGTTCATCTTTTAACTAGTTAATCATGTAGTAGTTAGTATTTCTGTATGCTTCCACATGCATGATTCAACATACGTTCAGCTAGTAACCATCCTGTGAGCTAAAACATAGAGAAGAAACATGTTTCTGGAATGCTGAAGTGGTGAGCATGTGATCTGTTCTTACCTTGTCTTATATGGGAAAATATAATAGACAATTCTGCAGGGTTTTTTTGTCAATAAAATGAAGTGGATGAAAAGAGATTAAAATGGAACCTGATCCTGAGACATATATATCTTTCTACTTTGCTTATGTCCTTGAATTTGCTTGTTTCTTTCCTTTGCCTATTAGAGTTCAAACAAAGCAGTAGAATGCAGTATTTCTTATGGTAAGACTGTTAGTAAATAATCAAGGTTTTGGCTGAATTTCACTTTTATATAAATTAATCTTATTAGTATGTCATGCATTACCATGTGACAAGTAATTCAAAGTAGTGTAACAGAGCATACAGCAACATCATCTATTTAATGTGACTGGAAAAATACCTTGGTATAGAAAGCCAGTAATTATTCAAAATACAATTTTTAAAACACCAAAACCCAGCAGCCTAGAAATGAATGGCCGCTTGTGTCACAACCTGAATTGTTAAACAGGAGATGTGCAAATTTATGAGAAATTAGGCTCCTTTCTATGTATTCTACATAGCAAAAGTAGCTCTGGCACCAGCAAGGGGAAAACACCATAGTTATATAAAATGTGGTAAAGACTATTTAGAATTAGTAGTCAGTTTCAGAATATTGACTTGTGTTCCACATGAACATTTCATTCACCCTCTTTCCTGTTGAGCCTTTTTTCCTTCACTTTCTGCTCCAGCACCTTATTTTCTCGATCTCTTAGAAATCCTGTTTCCTCTCTTCTTATCCCATCAATTCCACTATTACTGCAGTCTTTGTGAAAGCCATGGAATTGCATGGCCTGTTTTCCATCATGTCTTTTGCCTTTTGCCTCCGTGCACACAGCACCTCCCGTGCAGGTCAGTGCTGTCACTGACCCCATATCTCTGCGGGATCTCTCCCTGCTGAGCGCTGAATGGTCGCTGCCATCACGCAGAGGCTGAGGGAAAACTCATTTGTCCTCTCTTCCCTTGTAAACTCTGCCCTTATCTCAAGTCACTCTTTCTTGTAGTCAGAACTCTAGGTGTTCTCCTGATTCAATCAACACCATGCAGAAACATTTTAGTAACCATTTCCAGTCCATTTTTACAGTTGGTAAGAACCTTCTCCCGGTGATCAGTCACATACTTTGCTAGAAGCTGTCATTTTGGCTGATCAGGATTTCTTTAAAAATTCACTCTGACTTATTTCTGTGATTTCATGTCAGCACATATGTAACTGGGTAAGAACTTTATTTCTTTAATTTTGATGCTCATGCTTAGCCTGTCTGTGGCTCTCTGTCTGAGCACTTCACTTGGAGTGCCTGCCTGCTTGGAACTCTTCTCCTGTTGCTGCTGAGTCATTTCCTTTGCTTCAGTCTGTCTTTCAGACCTGTTTTTCTCTGCAGCCTATAACTGACATCCTGTTATACTTAGTAAGCTATATGAAAATAAAATGTATTGTTCTGTAAAAGGAGAACAATATGGATTGGAAAAGTTGGATCCCTTTTTTTTTTCCACTTGCTGCTTCTGGAGTACTTTTTTTTTTAATGTTAAGCTGAATTTTAACAGAGGTAAAAGTCTGATGTCTCCCATTGTCATGATGGGTGCATAACCTATATCATGTTGCAACTTAGTGGTACAGATAACAACAACTTCATAACATAAAAATTTTAATCCCTGCTCTTGTCTTCTAGCTCTTAACCTCTGGTTCCTACATCTGGATTTTAGCCTTAAGTGGATTGGTAAGTCTTACTGTTATAAAAATCATGTGTTGCTTAAAACACTCTGTTATGTATATGATCAGTACAGTATATTTGGATTTTAAAAGAGCAGAAATTACTGAGTAACATTTTGTGTTGGTAAGTAGAAAAGTTTTCCTCTTCAATTCCCAAATAGCTAAAGCACCAACTAGCTGGTGGTAAACTGACAGACGACAAAATTGGTGGTTAATATTTTCAGGGTGCCACTGCTCTCTGCATAAAGTTAATTTTGTTGCCATGGATATAGCTGTACACCCACAACTATAAATGAGATTACTGAGGAAATGGTAGAAATGTCTAGCACGGGTTAGGGTTTGTTTTTTCAGTTTTCAGCAAGCCTCAAGCTTTGATTCCAAAACTCAGGTTTTAATAACTTTGCTGTGAGGGTTTCTTATACTTTGGTGTTCTCCTAGGAGATCTGTAGTACAGCTATTTACAATGACAAAGGCAGTAAGGGCACAAAATCACGTTCATCATATCAGTCAGATCAAGGAGGCATGAGGTGTCTTTTTCCTTTCTGACTCTGTTCTTGGTACTGAGGCACTTAAGTGCTGAAACAGATAGTGCTAAATCTTTCAGATTGTTAGATACTGATAAGCTTCTTTTAAAATTTTGCAAACTTAGAAATTAGGAGCTCAGACTGATTTCTTGGCCCAAAAGACTAACCTTTTTCAACAGTGGGAGTTACACCACTTCCAAGGGACCTCATTATTAAGTTGATGGAGAACTCAAATTATGCCCTTGCTGTATAGAACCTACTAATTTGAATTTGAGTTGAGGTCAGAGGGAAATGCTGCTATACCTCAGTGGTTTGGTCTCTTTGCAACAGTCAGTGCAATATACTGTTGCAAAATATTCTGTGAGTTCCAAGGATAACTAATAACAGGAGTGATGGAGCAGCACATAGTGACGTCTGTTCATGATTTGATCTTGCTATAAATACCGATGAAAGCGGTGCAACTAACAAACCAGAATCTGTCTCCCCTGGAAATCAGCCCAAGCCTCTGTGCCCACTGAAGGATCTGTGACTTCCTCCAAACGCACTGCCCTTCCTGTTACTCTGCTGGCTCTTTTAATAGCCCTTCCTTTCAAACAGGTGTTCATTAGAGGGGGAAGGAAAGGAAAGAAATGGAAAGGCATTTTAACTCCTTCTTTCCTGATGACAGAAGCCCTATGTATACTTGACTGTACAGACTTATAAGGAGTAGCTCAATTTTTTTCATTGTACATGATGCAGTTCTTATTTTAATTCCCTCCTAATATAAAATTTTGTTCTTCTATATAATGAAACTTTCTTAGAGATCTTTTTTATAAATTAGCTTTCTTAAAAAATTTCAAGTTGACAATGTTTTACTTAGGTGTAAATCTATAGAATTAAACTGAGTTACCTCTGTGTCATAGGAAGGCTAAAAAATCATCTCAAGTTTTCATATGGCTTCAGTCAGCATGAATTAAGTCATCATCAACGATGATGTGTTTTCAGTCTCACTTTTATTCCACAGCAAGCAGAGAGCTGCACTCCACCACTTCGTAATATGTGCTGCAATTTGAAAAGAAACTGATGTTAGGATTTTCAACCATTTTTTTGCATAGCATATCTGCCACACTTCTGTGATTAAGAAGCCTCTTTTTCTCCTCTGTTAGAAATTATAATTTGGCCTCTTTTGAGAAAACTTGATAAAGGAATACATTTTCATGGTATATTAAATAACCTGAAGAAGGATATGCAACACTTTAAAGGTGCCTTTTAGCACTACAAGTGTAGTTGGTTGATAACATGTATATGTACAATTACAGAAATAAATAGATTATCAAATATAAGTTGTCAGAATGACTTAACATTAATTATGTAATTCTTACTAGTCTTGACATTTTTCTAGCTTACTACCTTAGTCTTTGTGGACTCAAATTTTCAGGTATTTGTACAAAAAGGATGAGTAAATGCAACAACACCAAGTCAGGTGTGATATTTAGTCACTAGTTCATTGCCTGGGAGACACTTCACTGTATTTTTAGCACTGAAGATCACATAGGCACTTATATTGACTGTATTATGATGATGTTCTGTAATTTAACTTTTGTTGCACTTCTGCTTATGTGAAATATTAAAATTGATGGTGCTGGCACAGTTTCTGAGTTGTTGTCAGTTTCCACTTTGCCTTCACTCTGTTCCTGGTTTAGGTTTATTTCAATTCTCACAGTCTATATTTGAACAGGACTCAATGGGATCTGAGTTTCCAGTCGCATCCCTGCAAGTGTCATTAGACTGTCTTGTGAATTCTAGGCAGGGTATCCAGGTATGGGGAGCTGTACTGCCTTGAGTTCTTGTTTTCAGTGATTTTGAGTGATGCCATCATTACAGAACTGGGGGTATGAGTCTACGTGCAGGTAGGCATTGATGAATTATGCCTGGTGATAGGGAATTTTGGACAATTTGTAGTTTTGATGGTGAATTTTTCTCAGGTGCAGAAATCACAGCTCATGTTTTTTTATTGGAATACAAAATGTCTGCTGTGTCTCTCTTTGTGATCTTGCTGGATCTAATTTTGAACCAGCATAGGAATACACTCTTAAAGGCAGTGTCTTTACTGTCCACATGAAACTGGACAATCAGTTATTGTACTTTTGGTGTCAGTTGCTGGTATCTTGTATAAAGAATGCTGTTTAAATACATGATGCTTATGTACAAGGAAGAGAGAATTTAAGAAATAGACTGTAAAGAAATTCACAAATCTGATGTAATCAGGAGTCTGTAATCTTCTTATCACTGATAAGACTAATTTAGTTTTATGTGATTTCTTTTACCAACAATATGATGTCTGGTGCACACAGACCAGATTTGTTTCTTATGATAGGATTTTTTTGGGGTTTGTGTCATAAAATTAGGAAACATTTTAGAGATGCCCAAAATTCTTTCAGTAGTTGTTTAGAGAAGTGCTTCCATGTAGTGCCTTTGTATTAGTCCATGGTATAGTGTGTTCACATTTGAAATATTATTCCTTTTGCATACATAAAATTAGTATTGAATATGTACTTTTTCAAAGAGAATTTTTGGTCAGAGTCTGTTAATGTATGCAGTTACCTCCGCATTCATGTCCTGCTGTGCATTGCCCTTCATCCTCCAGTTTGTCTGGATATCCTTCAGTCATCCATGTTTAGTCTCATGCAGGACTTTAGTCAAAGTGTGATTTTTTTTTAACTCCTTGTAACTGTAATTGTTAGTGGATTCAAGTCAATGTTAGTTAAATGTTGGATCTAGGTAATTTCTGAATATTTGACGTTGGTGTTACAGTATAAATATCAGTAGTACTGCTAATATCAATGAGACTACTCACTTATTAAAAATTCTGCCTATGCTTAAGTGAAACTGTGTGTTTTGTGTGTAACTGATGTGATTCTCCTTTCCTGTTAGAAATTCCTACCAAAGAGTGAGTACTCAGACAGTTCACAGAATCACTGAAGGTAACATCTGGTCCAGCCTCCCCACTCAGGCAGAGCCACCCAGAGCAGCTTGCCCCAGAACCATGTTCTGGTGGCTTTTGGGCATCTCCAAGGACAGAGACTCTACCATCTCCCTGGGCAACCTGTGCTAGTGTTCAATTGAACCTTACAGTGAAAAAGTGTTTCCTGATCCTCAGAGGGAGCCTCCCATGTTTTAGTTTGTGCCCATTGCCTGTTTTCCTGTTGCTAGGCCCCACTGAGAAAAGCCTGGTTTCATCCTCTTCATTCCCCTTCAGGCATTTATTTTCTTTGATAAAATCCCCTGGGCATTCTCTTCTCCAGGCCAAACAGTCCCACTTGTTTCAGCCTCTCCTCACGTGAAACATGCTCCCAGTCCTTTGATCACCTTTGTGGCCTTGCACTGGACTTGCTGTGGCTGTCTATGTCTCCTGTGCCAGGGAATACAGAACTGAACTAAGTACTGCAGCTGCAACCTCAGCAGTGCATAGCTTGTGAAGCTATAGCCTGAAATAAGAAATGGAAAGGCAGTAGAGGAACAAAGATTGGAAAATGAAAAATAAACATTGTCTGTCTGTCAGCTAACTTCAGGACAGATGCAGTTATCCCTGTGTACATTAACCCATGTGCTGAATCCTGCCCAAAACTAGCATGAAGCATTTGTGTGTGGACAATGCTCAGTGTTATGCTGAGTGATTTTAAGTGACTTGATCTGAGTGTCACTATGTCCTACTGACTTTATTGTCTTAATACCTCCTGTGGTGGGAGCTTTGACACCTTGTCCACATCAAGTTGAGAACTCATGACAACTGGCTGAGCTACCAGCACTTATTCCTGCATCAGTTAATGCATCTGAGGAAGAAAGGAGTTAGTTCTTCTGGAATACAGGGGATGTTGGTTTGGAAGTGAGGTTGTAATTGTCTGGGTAGGAGGGAGATGCAGATATTTCCAGCTCTGTAAGAAGGAGAAAACAGTGAGAAAGGACAGGAAAAGGTAGTGATGTGTCATAAGGTACTTTCTCTTTAATATCTGTAGCTTCTGTAGAAAAATGGATATTGGTTTTCAGTTTGCATTTCACTTCTAAATTTCTCACTTACATCTGAGGAAAAGTTTCTGTGTCCAAAATATGGTCTATCTGGTCAACTATACCAGCTGGTTCATTAGGAATTAGGTTGTTCTATCAACATTTTCTTTTTTGGCAGCAGTGTTACCCTTTTTCAGAGGGAATCCAAGAGACTAATTCAGCTGTGTGTGTACTTTGGAGACATCTGTCAAAGGATGAGTTACATCCTAAGAGTGCCCATCTCTCTCTGTTGACTATGACACCAACTTTAAACAACCATCTTATAACTAGGCTTTTAAATTATAGATATCTGTGTTGGGTCAGATTAATCAAATCCTGATCTTTTCATTGAAGAGATTTGGTTAACATGATGATCATCACCTACAGAACGCTGGCAGAGACCAAGGGAACCTATGCTTAGGAGAAAAGTACAAATTAAGAATAGCTGTACTGTGAAATGGTCATTACAGTCATGCTTGCACATACACAATGGTTTTTAGCTGATAATGATTCCATCTGACCAGTGAAGCACTGATGAACTCTGAAGAAAAAAGTTTCAAGGTGTCTGGAAAATTTATGAGCCAAATCAACTGGAAACAAAATTGAAATGTTTTAGTATCACTATAATCTTATTTTTCTCTCAAGGTAACTCTTGCAAAAGGCTGTTTATAGTATTTGCAACAATTTCCAAAAAGGAAATGATTTTCCAAACAGAATGATCTGTTAGGATTGCAACAGAAGTTGAAAATCCATGTGTAGTGGGTTTATTTGTTGGGTAGTTTTGTTTCTTGTGTGGTTTTCACACAATCCCTCTTGGTTTAATAAATGCTTTCTCTAATGAAGGTAATTATGGAATCCTGACACAAACTTCAACCCGTGTTTCAATTCTAGTTGTGTAGAATTCAGAACATACTAAGCATTAAGCAGATAAAATAGGTATAAAAAGCCACTTCACATTAAGAAAACTGTTTGCTTTTCATTTGTTGGTATCTGAAAATAGCCAAGTCTTGAGTACATATGATGACTGTATTTACATTTTTCAGAACAAATAATTGTCAGCATAATTTTCCACACCAGTCCATCTACTATTTTTCTGTTTGAATTCATCTTTTAGTGTTAATCAAATATAGTGAATTTAAATATTTAAATTTTAAATGCTACTCCAGCTACTTGTGGAGCATATGTGTCTTTGCAGTGTAAAGTACTGGAGAGCTTCCACGTTTGGTTTACCTAATGTACAGAGAAATTTCAACTACTTCCTTTTTCTTAAGAATGTACAAATTTGAAAGGACATGAGGGAAGGGGCGGGGAAGGCTTTATACAGGGCAGGAGGAGCTTAGGAAACTTCATGTGAAGAGCCAGTATTAGGCCATGGCGTTAAGAAACTGCAAATGTATGAGCACACTTTTATTCTGCAGTGTGCCAGAGAGTTTCCAGCATCCTCCATTTTCTCTTCTAAGCACTGTGCCACATACAATATGGTGGATGATTCCGTGTCTAACAGAAATTAAGATGCACCTTATGTTGCCAGCCACAAATTCTCCATTTTAACAGTATGAACATAACCACAACGTCTTTTTGTGGTGATTTTTGGAGGCTACAGTACAGTGGAGACTCCTCTGTTTGGGGGAAGTAGCCTTTTAATCTGATGTACAGTGCTGAAGTTGGACTATAATGAGATCATCTTATCTTCATTGAATAACCAATGTTTTGCATTCTTAAACACTAGAAATTCACTCAATGTCAGTAACAAAAGCAGTGTAAAAAATTGCTTTATACTTTGTCAAAGCTTATGTTGTTTTTTTTAAATTATACCTAGCAAGTTCTGCATATGAACCAGCTATAGAGGAAGTTCTTTGGAAATACTTGACATTAAGATGAGAGTGAGACACTGAGCGAAACTGAATCACACGACCTTTTTTAACTACAAATGTCTCCATTCTGGGTTTATTGGAAGTATGGAAATAGCTATTTCATCCTCACTAGTTGAAACTTACTGAAAATTTGTTATAACTGACCACAGCATTTTAAAGTTTCTTAGACTTCCATTTAATAGCTCTTCATTTTAGCATGTCCACAATCTCTTAGTCTTATAAAGCCTTTTCTTCTAATTAAGTGCTCTGGAATGACTTGTACTCTACAACTACTAAAAGGAGATTGTGATGAGGCAAGGGTCATTCTCTTTTTCCAAGTAAGATAAACAGAAATGTCCTTTAAGTGCCAGAGAAGGTTTAGATTGAATATTAGGAAAAATTACTCACTGAAAGGTTTGGCAAGCACTGAACAGGCTGCCCAGGGCAGAGTCATCTCTATAGGTGTTTAAAAGACATGTAGATGTGGCACTTAAGGACATCGTGGACTTGGCAGTGCTGGGTTAACAACTGGATTGATGATCTTAAAGGTCTTTTTCAACATAAATTATTCCATGCCCAGCCTTCTCTGCTAAGAAAAATACAAGAATGCTTTTACTGATGCAGCTGCTAAATGGTACTTACAGTATGCCTTCCGTTCTGAGACAAACAAGTTCCAAAGTACTGACAATAAAGATAGGCTGCTGTTATCTCATTGCTCTATTTTCCATCTTGACTTGATAAATAATGAATCTGTTTGTGGTTGATATATTCAGACACGTGTCAAGATTTGTCATACATTCAGTGAGATGTAGAGTTTCCTATCACCACTTGCTTTGTTTTGATCTTGTGACTTTTTGAAACCCGTTCGAGATTTTTGAAAACCTTAGACCTTTTCAAAGGTGGTAAGAGAGAGCAGAGATCAGTGTCTAGGAGGGATATTTGAAAGAAGTGAAGGAACATTGGTGTGATGTTGGACAAAGTGTTTTGAGTGGAATTTCTTTCCCTGCCTAGTTAACACCTGTACAATCAGGTGTGCAGAATCCCTGGAACAAAAGAGGAGTCCTGGCTCCATAGCCTAATGATGCTACCTATACCTACACCTAACAAAGTGGGAAGAAGGAAGATAATTTGTAGGCTCTGGTGCTGCTTGTGCATTTTGCATTGAAGAAAACATCAGATTAAACGTGTACGTAGTATTTGTAATCTGGTTCAGTAATTGTCACTCTCCAAAAACTGCTTTCTCAGTAAATGTGCAGTGTAGATTTTCTTGAGTGAAGGGCCTATCTACCTAACTCCCTCAGGACCAGGGTTCTGAGGGACCTTCTTGCTAGGCAGACTCCTCAAGTAGTACATACCAAAAACAGGGAAATTGCAGAAGTTAAATGAATTTTCTTCCTCTTATTCTTTGGCAATTATAGGTTATATCTTAGTTTCCAGTTGATGTGCACAGGTTTTAGTCATGAGTTTACAGTCATCTGGAACAATTTCACTTGAGCTGAGGAAAGACTATCTAAGGTCAGGAAAAAACCTCTGTTACACTGCCCTGTCCATTTAGTATCTTCTTTTGAATACAGAAAATTTTATTAAAGGCAGCTTTCACTCTGATGTGTTTATGGCCTTTATAGCATTTACCTCCTTTCTCATAGCATGACTGAAAGATTGAAGAGATGAAGAGTAGCTTAAAACTGTTCTTTCTCATCTTAGGAGGGCAGCCCTTACTTGGTCTTACATCCAACCCTGAGTCATAAAATGAAACTAGAATAAAACAAAAAATATTGTTGTCAAAAGCAGAATGTGTTTTTGCTTAAAGTCTCACTAACTCATTGGATATTTAACAATAACTTTGTTAATAATCTGAAAAATATCCTCCCTCCTAAAGAATGTTGCTTTTTCTTATGCTGTCTCCCTTGGTATACTCAGCAATGCATTTAGTATCTTTATAAAAATGTCAGTGAGACAAAACAAATAGTCTCAAATAAATGAATAAATACTTCAGTTGCAGAGTTTCTACATTGCTTTTAGCATAATTTCATTTCTGGGGTATGTTTACAGGTTTTTTGAGGTTCAGATTTCTTCCTGTTCATTTCACTGTGCTGTGACAGCAGAATTCTTGTGGCATAACAAGAGAGTCACAAATAAAGAATCACAAATGCTGAATTGTGGCATAAAGCAGAATACAGATGGGACCTCTTTGGGCTTAAGTGCTGCAGCTTCACAATGGCATTCAAAGTAATGGCTGAATGATGACTGTAAATCCATTTATGGGGCACATGGATTTGATTTCTCTTTCTCCTGCAGTTTCCGAAGTGAAATCAAGCCCCAAGGCAAGCACAAACACAGGGAACGTGGGTTTTTTTCTTATGGGTAGAAGAGCCTCACAAAACTGGCTTTTTCAGTATCATAGTTTTTAATGATGGGTTTTTTCCCTCCTGTAAGGTAGATGGGCTTCTTTTGGAATGAGTGTGTGCATAGTCTTAGATTTAACTTCAGTTTTGCTGGTTAGATTTTATTTTTGTTAGAAGGAAAGACTCGGGTGGTGGGGACAGAAGCCTTAAGGGGGTTTGGTTTTTTTTGAAGGAGTGTTTAGAGTGCTTCAGCATCTTCAAGAGCAGTCTTAATCTTCTCAGGTCAGCATGCAGCATACCCTGACCAGCTCTTTTACTAGAAATTAAAATTTTATTTAAATTTTGACTAGTTTTAGACATGGTCACTTTGCTTGGGCTCAAATTCCAAAACAAGCAAAAAGCCCCAGGCAACTTTATGAGTCACAGGCAATGCACCACACGGATTTAAAAAAGCAATAGTTTGTAGTTGTAGGGAAGTAAAGAAATCCCCTGTTCATTCTCTGATTCTTGACTGAGAACTGTGAATAAATACAGTAAAAGTGCTTTAAAAACCAGAAGGACCAACTGTTTCCTGCAGTCAAATTCAAAGTATATGTGGTACATTTAATTTTTTTTGTTTTCATGGGTTTTTTAACATTTTGGTTTTGATTTTAGATTTCTGGGATTTGCTACAATAGCAGCATCTTAAAAGTTCATCGAATTCTTTGTGTACCCAGATGGGTAGCAAAGATATTTTCTTGGACTCTTGAACCAGTCTTCTCATCTGCGGAGCCAACGAATGAAGTTCGAGTGGGAATGGGAGCAACAGTTGACATCCAGAGGCAGCAGAGGATGGAGTTACTGGATCGTCAGATCATGATGTCTCAGGTTGCTCAAATGAGGCGGCAAAGACAGCAACAGGTATTGCTATACATTCCTTAAGGATTATATTGTTATAAGAAATACACTTTTTCTTTTTTTTTTTTGTTTGTAGATCTCGAATTGTTCAGGTTTCTTCACAGTAATGTATTTTAAATTTTTTTCCCCTTCAGTCCTTCATACACTGTTGTACTGCTGATAGCCATTCGAGTGGTTTATTTAGCTTTATATTTTAAAACTGCTTCACAGGATGCGAGCAGAATGTCAATCTTGTGAGGATATCAGTACTCCTGGCATTTTGTCACAAAAAATGAGGCTGTAAAAAGGTAAAGGTTGTCTTTAATGAAAGGCATTGTCTAAAGTTAGGAAGTAGAAATGCTCCTCACTCTTCTGAGTACCTGTCTGGTTAGGAACCTTTTGAAAGAGATTGAAAATTTTCAATGGAATTCCTTTGTTTGTAGATGTATAGGTTGTTTCTTAAGGGCAGAAATTTAATTAACTAACCTACGGAGTGAAACCACAAGTGACTTTCTGTTTGCCATGTTTAATCCTCTTGGTTTATTTATTGTGATGAGATAAAGCCTTGGCCTGCAACTGGAGTACGAAGCTTTTTTTCCAGTCCCTGATAGCATCATTCTGTTTTTCTTGTTTCCTTAACATTTCATTATGATGGAATTATTCCTCAAGTAGAAACTTCTAATCTACTTTTCTCTATCCCTATTAAAACGTTAATCTGTTTTAACATAAGGTCTGAACTAGAAATTACTCAATTCTTGAATGTTGCCACTGTAATAGCAAAGGAATTGAAACTGGATGTTGGGCTACAAGCAGCTGGGAAGAGTGCAGCCAGGTGTCTTCAGATGTGAGAAAGAAGCCATTTCCAGTTACGAAGGACAGTCTTTCTAATATATCTTTAATTACAAAAAGTGGTAAATAAGTTCAGAATGGTAAATGATAAAAGAACTGTTGCTAACATTTTCTTCTCATCTTGTCCTTTCCCTAGGCTATGAACAATGAAAGTGAAAAAATGTCTTTTCATGTTCAACTTCAAATAGAATTCTTTAAAAAGGTGGAGGGGTTTGACTAAAATGCAGGAACACTATTTGAACATCAGTAAGATGCTTCCCTTTACACGTTGCTGAAACACTTTCAAGTTACCTTCATGTTTAGCCTTTAACTTGAGCACAGCATTTATTTAACTGGTAGTGCTAATCTGTGAAACCAGTGATCAGAAGGCGATAGGATCAATGTATGAATGTTTCATAGAGGCTGTTCAGAAAAGATGTGTCATGAAAGCTTTTGACTCACCCGGCGTTTTTTAATGACTCACTCACAGAATTTACTGGTCAGCAGCTAAATCGGAAAAAGCATCACTCATAAATGTTGCTTTGTAGTGATAAAAATGAAAAACAGGCTATTTTCAATCTCAAAATAATAGTTGAAAAGTTGAAAACCATTTTCTGGATTGCTGTACTTGGGCAATTCTTTTGCCTTTAGAAATTTGGCAGGGTGTAATTTGAAGACAGTGGAGTGGAACAGATCATGCTACAGATGAAAGGAGTTTAAACGATAATTTTACCTGTGGGAGTGAAGCTATAAAGAGTACAGATCAGTTTCTTAGACATTTCTTTTTGTGAAATTGAAAATAATAAAAGCTGTGAAGTACATGTCAGTCATCAGATAGGGCTTTGGATTATATTCTGGATAAATATTGTGTGGATTTCTGAAGTCCCAATATGCTATCTGTAGGTAGTGTGCCATAGGTGAGATAAATTAACATTTTCTCTCACATTCTCCCTTGCTTGGTGAGGGAAGTGAGCTTAAGCTTTCTTCTCTGTGCCATAGTGCAACAATTTTGTTCAGCTGCCCCTTGAGAAGGTGTTCTGCTCATTCCTCCCATCCTTTACTCTTCAGTGAATCTGTTTGAGAAATGGGACAGTGCAGTTTCCCTGGATGTTGGTGGCATTATGGAAGGAGAAGATCAGTGCTTTTAATGGGGCTCCATTGTCCAGGCAATGTTGGCAGACTCTCATAAGGGAGGCTCCTCTTTTAAATAGATGCTTTTTGTAGTAAGTTTATTCTTTGAGTCTTCACAAGAAGTTCTGAAGAACGTGAGTCTAACAGATTCTGCAAACCAACAAAAAAAAGTTAAAATTAAAAAGAAGAAATTGTTTTAAAGTGCGGGGGCAAGAAACTGGGGAAAATGTCTTTCTCAAAAGTTGTTTATAGTGTTCCTCTACAATACTGACATGTAAATAATCTTCTCTTTCTTTTTTTTTCTTTTTTTTTTTTTAACCTGCTGTTCATGAAGCCGTTTCATCCAAAGCAGAATTCGCTTTGAATGCTTTCTACAAGTAAGAAAAATCAAGGAACAATCACCCCAGAATTTCTTTGCTAGCAATTCTTTGGGCTTTACCTTTCCCAGTCTTTTTCTAGCTGAAATCTCTTAGTTTGGAGGAACCTGAAGCATGGAGCTGTGTGTGTGAGTGCTGGGTTGTCAAACACCCGTGGCTTCAATGAGTAGATTGAGTGTATGGTAGAATTTGAAAATAAACCCACCTAGTTCATTACTCAATGTACCTCATTTTAGCTCTTAGGTTTTCAGTGGGCACTGTGTCTGAACATGTTGCTGGAAACTGTTATGCTGATAGTTTCTCAGGGGAGTGTGGTTAAATGGTGACTGGTTTTGTGTTGCTTTCTAGTTGTTGTGGATACAGCTCTTAAACACATGGTAGTGTTCATCTAGAAAACTTTCTAGATTCTTACTGTGTTCTTTATTTCTTCCTGTGGAGATTGCTGAGAAATTAAAATCTTGTCCCAGATTAATTACTTAGCATCACCTGCATTCAACTTTAAAGGCAGCAGAATAAAATGTATGCAATATATATTCTTTCCCTAAATATACCATCTTGCTATTTTGTTGCTGCTTTTAAAACTTCACTTTCTTAGTTATTTTCTTTCACATGCTTTTGTCTATCCTATTTTGTAAATAGTTTGTCCCATTTTTCTTTTTTTCCCATTATCTGGTCTTCTGTTCTCCTTAATATCACGGGTCACATTTTCATTCCCCACTGTGCCATTTTCCTCACACATTTTTTTCACCTCTTTTCCTTGATCTCTCTTGTTTCCCACATTTTGTATTTGCTCCTATATAAAAGCATCTTCTCTTTGGGGAAAGTTCTCTCCTGTCATGTCTGACCAGTAATCATTTGCTGTTTTATCCTTTTGCTACTGTAATATTGATGAAAATTTCGGTCTTCCTCTCCTGATGGTTCTATTTCTAGATGTCTTTTATTTCTCAGCTTTTTTCTAAAGTTTATCTTTCTGTAACCCAAATAAAACCCTGCTGGGAAAAGGGAAGCAACTGCTGCGTCTGTTCACCAGTGTGGGTATCAGGGAGTCAGCTTGACTTTCGCTTCCCGTTGAGAATCGTGGAGGGAGGCTGGCAGAGAGCCAGAGTGCAAATAGATAGGGAAGATTCCATGCCTAGGTGGTGTTGGGTGCTCTGATGTCACTGCAGACTCTTATGTGGAAGGTGGTGGAAGGTTGCATAAAGGTAGGAAGCACTTTCTGTTGGCATTAAATACAACTGCTTGGAGCACTCCTTCCTGTGCTCACTGGGGATGGACACTGTATCAACCTCAGTCCCTTCATCTTGAAAAAATGGGGTTTGTATCTGCAGAGCATTTTTGCTCAGCGTGTTAAAGACATCGTATTGCTGCCTTCCTGGCTTCTTTTATGTGTCTTGGATCAGGGAAGAGCTTCACCAGGTTGCTCCAGACTGTAACAAGCCTACAGCCATATATGATAATCTTAATTTCACTACCTCTCTTTCTACCCTATTGACCCCTTCAAGCCTATGTTGCCTTTTCCCTCCTGTCTTTTTGTTCTTCTCTTCCAGCTGCCATGAATTTTCACTGAGGTCAGGCTCTCCTTAGATTCATACCACATTGTATCTCATATGTATATCTCATCTTCATCATGTATGGGATTCTGCTGCTTGCAAAGACCAGACATCTATTACAAAGGGACTTCCTCTAATTGTTCATTCATTAGATGTCTTTCTCTTGGGACACAGGAGAGATGTTCTGTGGGTAGGCACACTGAGTGTCTTTATTGTTATTGGGAGCCTCATATCCTGAGCAATTTGTGAGTTTCATATTTTGTCAGCTAAGGACTGTGAGCTAGATCGGTAATTTACCTTCTGGTTAAATCTAAGCAATAAACTCCTGACCTTGGAAAAAATAGATGAGTGGAGGAAATATTTTCCTGGCTCAAGAATTCTTCCTCAGAAATGTTATTCTCATCCTCATGAGGGTAGAAAATAAATCCCCCTGTGAATATACTCATAGACAGTCCAATTCTGCTTTTTCAAAGTGAAGAACTAGATCAAGGCATATTTTTTAGCACTCTCCTACTGGTACTGAGGTGGCACTTCAGTGAAGTCTTCTTGAATAACTTCACAAGGTTGAGTACCAACAAGAAGAAATCCTTCAAAGAGATATTTTGAACCATGAAGACCTTCTGCAACCTTTATACATAGCCAAGTCTGCAAAACCCCTTGCTCTCACAGCCAGGACTTGGGATGGAAGCAGCTTTTCCATTTTGTTCCACAAATGTGAAAATGTGTATCACTGTCAGGCAGGAAACTACCAGACTGCTTTACCTGAATAAATGGGTGAGACTTTCAGCCAAGTGTCACACCACTTCACTGTCTTTTCTCTAATTAGGTTTCTCTTCTAATCAGTCTGTGTTACTAAGGCTTCTCTGGGGTATTTGAATAGAAACTGCCTTCAGGAACACTTCCATAAATCCCAAAGACAGTGATATGTAGGGTACCATAGGATAAAAAAGCTTTTGTCCCTAGACTAATGGGATATGTGTGCACATATTTTTAAAGAATTGTGTTAGCCAGTGAGTGATTTACAGGCTCATTTCAGCCCATGAATGAAGCTTGTATGCTGCAGCAGTACTCACTGTGGCTAAATTTAAACTCAGTATTCCATCACTCTTCCTTTCCTCTGCATGCCAATGTACACGTGTGGATGCATTTTGAAATAACAGACAGCTTCCATTTTTGTAGAGAAAACAATATCTTTTCCTTCAGACCTGTATGTCTTGAACTCATCTTTTACTTTTTTGCACTCTCCTGGCATTTTTCAAGCCTTGGTTATTCTCTGTAATTGTTTAGTATTATTTTCTTTCTGTTGAAAATAAACTTGGATTCATTTCAAGAGTTTATTTGGTGTAAAAACCACATATGCTACTGATGTTGGCATGCCTGAACTCTGGCTTTTAACTGTTTCATTTCAATAATGTATTTGCAGCAACTGATAACCCACTGCTGCTTAGACATTCTGAATTATTTTGCTGTATAAATTCTTTCATGGATTCTAGGTGTGAAATTTAAACTGTTGGATTTCCAGTGTCCTGATCCACATAATGAACAATTTAAGACTATTTCTTCTACAGACTACCACAGAAACTTCAGATTTCTGTGTTTTTTATGGAAGTTGGCAATTCCACAAGCTGACAGAAACCAGAGCCGGCAGACACTGGTGCAACTAGAATGTGCTGAATGTGTCTCATGAACAGCCAGCTGCCACAATCACAAGATTGACTTTATCTCCTACTCATTGGTAGCACTCTGCTTATATATTGAACAATCCTTTTTTCTCTTGGACTGAGATTGTGAAATTCTCTTTTGTTTTGACTCAGCTTTTGAGCTATAGCCTTTAAATTTGGTTTAATATTTGTAATCATCTTCCCTGGAGAAGCAGTGGTTGGACAACTTTCTAAAGCAAAGCATAATAAAAAGCATTTGGAACCCTGGACACCCCCAGTGTCATGCCAGTGCTGAGACCCTTCCATTGTCTCTCAGGCAGCTTCAGAAGCCAGATTAAGGTGTTCCTTCTAGATTTCAAAGGAAATACCTGATCAGGCTTCAGAAAAGACCACATGTGGATTTCTGAACTTCTGTGATACATGAGCTCCTCAGGGACAATGCAGGCATCAAAGTTCAGGATGCAGAAACTAAGAGCTGGAGACAGAGCCTTTTGGCTGAATAGACTCGTCTGTAGGGTAAATTTCCAGGAAATTAGAATATTGTTAGAAATTGCTGGAGTGCTTTATTTGACAGAAAAATTCTTTCTGTCGTTAAGAACAGTGCTTACAACATTAATACTGTTATGTTTCTGCCCCCTTTTAAAAGAGGGAAGTTATTAAAGTAAGAGGAAAAAAAAGTCTCCCCAAACAACCAAAAAACCAGAGGAGTTTTATCCTCACAAAAAGAGACAGGCTAGACTTTGAGTAAATGTACTGGAAATTTCACCATTTTTCTCTCTTATGCAATGTTTAGGGTAGCAGATATCACGCCATCCAAGGCTATGCTTTTGTTTGTTTGTTTGTTTGTTTATATATCAGTATGTGGACTTTGGAGTCAATGCATTGTTGAAAAATTTAGGCCAAAAAACCAAGTCAATGTTTCTTGTTTTCAGTAAATTTTTAAAATGAAGTTTTATGTGAAAAAAGTACGACAATATTTATTTATGTCTTTTTCAATTAAAGGCTTCTATACAGAGTGGAATATTTTACAAACATAACTTTAAAAGGTGAAATGCAGTGCAATTTCCTTTTTCCTTTTTTTTTTTTTTCGCTGTGCTTATGTTGTTAAAAAAGGTGAACAGGACATATCAGGAGGTGCTTCCTGTTTGTGCAATATGATAAGTTGACATTAACTATCTACAGGAGATAATATTATCAAATTATCTTAACTACATGCATCACTTTCAAGAGGATTTTTATAAAGCCTTTTCTTTCATTTATTTTGAAAATTAAAATATCCAAAAGCTGCATAACTGGACATTTTTTAATTGTCCATAATACAACACTTCTGTTTGTCAAGCTTTGGATAAGAAGTGCTTTTAGAAAATATGCCATGGCGGGTGTGCATATGGGAAACAGCTTGACCTGTTTTTCAAAACAGAGAAGAAGGAGATCACCAGAAAAGAAGTGGCATAACTAGGGTTTTAGCAGGCTGTCCAATCAAAAGCATTTTCTAGCTCTAGATATATTTCTTCCTTATTCTGTAGGAAAGGAGAGTACTTCTTTCATGTAAATAGAATTGTCCCAGGCACCACTAAAAGAAAAAAACAACAACCCAAATAAAAAAAAATGAAGGATGTGACCTCAGAAGGCACAGCTTCTGTACGTAAATCCTTGGCAGCTATCCAGGAGTAAATCATCAATGTGGCATTTCCTTAAAACCTTTTCTGTAATGAAGAGCTGCTATTTTTCCATTTCTTTTGTCCAATCCATTCTTAAATCTCATTCTTTGGTCATCTAAGCTTGTGACGAGTTTGTTGTCTTCCTGTAAGTGAAGTTCCAACATCACCAGTGTTCTCCTAATCCATTTCCAATAGTGATTTATTAGAGACCAGTAAAATTACTTCCTTGGTATGTTTGTCTCCTATCAGGCAGTAAAAAAGAACTTAAAATCAACTGCTTCATCCAGTCTGTGCTGCTAAACCAAAGGAATTTTCCGTCTTTTTAAAAAAATTACAGCATAGGATTAAAGGGGGAAGAAAGGCTTATAGGCCTTTCTTAGATTTGTCCTGTTGCAAATTATTCTAGTCAAATAATTAATGAAGCAGTGCTTCTGTCAAATCTTTTTCCTGATGACACGTTGAAGACTAAGTTGTGAGCAGAGATAAGGGGTCAGGCATCAAATTGTGCGCAGCATTTTTATGAATCATAGTCTAGAATTTTTCAGTGCTTCTCATTCTCTAGCAGGATACCCGCACTGGCTGCTCCCCGATGCCAAAGATTAGGACCAAGAAAAAATATTGCCTGAAATAATCTCAGTGCAAGATATCCCAAGCCTATCAGTTTTGGAATCTAGCTCTGGATCTAAGAGCTTTAAGGCATCCTCCTAGTCCTGGGTTATGTTAAGTTTCAGCCTCCAAACCGTGTAGTGTTAAACTTAATTCTTTTTATAACAAACTACCGGGTGGACTCACAGAAGAACTGCGTGGATTTCACTCAGTGGTTAGACTGGCACCCACTTGCCACTGAAAGCACTGCTCAGGAAAGGAGCTTACATAGTAGCCCCTGGAGGATCCCCACTGCTTCTTGTTTTGGACCACTCCAGAGAGCTCTGTTAACAGAGACAAGGCTTCTGTGGAGAGCGAGGAGATTGCTGTGAGCTCCTCTGTGCTGTTGGGTGCTGAGGGTCAAGTATAATGGGAAATGCTTAAATATGGTTTGCTGATTCCCCAGGAGGGAGTCTCAGATGGTTTAGAACTATCACTTACAGAAATTAATCAGACTGGATATCTTAATGTGAAATCTTCCTGCCTTCTCACAAGTAAGTCTGGTAGCACAGTGTAAAACCACTGCAGTACAGAAATGATCATAAGATTATGAAGGGGAGGTCTTCAGAATAGTTTCTGTGAGGCAAGGATGAATATTGGTCTGGAAATCTCCTTCGGTGCATTTTTTCAACTGGAATTTGTGATATTTACTTAATGTTAAGACATTATTTGATGCTTGGTATGGCTCAATTTGAAACAGATGTTTGTCTATTTCTGCTGTGATAGTTAAGGTTGTCTGAAGGTCTTTGCACAGTCACCATCCATACTGTAAATCCATAGCTTTGATCTCTGTCTTCTGTGGATTTAAGACATTAGCTGCACCTCCCAGTTTTTCCTTACCTTTATGAGACTGACAACATTACCAGTCCAACTAGCTCCTGCTGCAGTTCCTTGAATCCCTGCTCTTTTGAGCCTGACCTCGTGGATGTGTGCCATCTAATTAGAAGCAAGACTGTGAAGGGAAACAGTTTTCTTGCAGTTAAGATAAAGGATCCTAATGCACCTGGTTTTGGTGCAGTTTAAAGTGCTACACAGATGAGAAGTGGACCAGAATGTTAGGAATTAATCCTAACCATCAGTGTTCACACACCATTCAATGTTGGATCTCTTCCTTGCATTAATATAGTTAAGAACTGATAGATTATGTTGATCACAATTTCCAGAGGTAATTGAAATACTGCATTTGGATCTAATTTATCTTGTCCGTTTTCTCTGGGAATGGGGGCTTCACATGAAACTTCTGAATGCTTCAGTCAAGATCTACAGTTGATTAAGTTATCTGCTGTAAACCTTCAAAACTAAGTAGCTATATTTATAAGTAAAGTTAGGTTCTTATTGAAAATAATTAATTCTGTGTATATTAATGCAAACTGTACTGTAAGTTTAAGGTAAGGAAGTAGACAAGTCAGTCTGTAGTGTTAGGTGAGAGAGCACAGGACAGGGAGGATGCAAAACCAAACCAGAATAGGCAGCTCAGTATTGAAGCTCAGGGCAGTCCTGGAAAGGTACATTTATTTTGGTCTTCAGATACACTGAGATAAAGGTAAATTAATGTATAGCGTAGATTTTATATTTGATATACATTAATGTGTATGACTTACAGTGCTTCAAATGAATGTGTCATAGTCCTGTTAGTACTTTTACCAATTCAGTGTAAATGACTTGTGGCAGGAGTACTTTCTCCTCTTCAAGTCATCTCTACATAATAAAAAGAGGTAAAGCAGCATTGCTGCAGTACTCTCACTGAACTGTAGAGCTTAGTAGACTGTGAGAAATTCAAAGTTCATTAATTAAAACTCATCGTAATTCTGAGTTACGGGAAATTACAAGTGGGGAGGTACAGGACACGATTTCCCAAGACCACAAGGTACTGCAGTGGTGTCAGTACCAGGTCTGAGATCCCTCTTTCTCCTTAGGCTTACGTTCCAAACTTTTTACTACGCTGTGCTGTTCGACTAACGTGAAACTTACACAGAATCATTTGGTCAAAATCTCATGAATGTTAAGCAAATATTGTATACAGTATGGGAAATGTAAACACATAAATTATTAAATTCAAACTCACTAAGAGTGGAATCTATGTCTTGAAAGCAGGTGATGGCCTCTGGCTATTTCACATCTCCACAGGGAAAAGTGTACTCTAGTATAGAAGGGACTAGAATATTTCTGAAGCTGATGTTTCAAGTCTCATGACTCTTCAGATGCTTTTTAAAGTGTGCCATTGTACTGCCCCCTGTGGTGTCTGGGCTGGTTGGGTCTCCTCTGGACAGCAAAGAAGGAAACAAAGGAAAGGGCAGGAATGCTAAATATTTTTTTGTTGTTGTTGTCTAGGAGCACATTTAGCTGTTGCTGATCTGTTTGAGCAGAGGGGATTTAATGCTCTAAAGGTACATAAAGGCAGGAAGAGCACTCTGAGAGAAGAAAAGAAAAAACTCTTGTAAGAGGAAGGCCTTCTGAGAAACAACGTTATAGAACTAAAATAGAGCAACTAGAGGAAGGAAGGCCATGTCCTATATATACAGAAAGGGAGGGGGATATTCTCCATAGCAACAAGGACAGCAGGGGAGGAGGAAAAGGACAACACAGACTGCAAAAGATGTTTCAACAAACTATGGAAAAGAGAGATTGGGGTTTTTTTCTCTTACCTGCTCACAGAATCTATGGCCTTTGCGTGATACAAAATCCCTTCAAAAATCTCAATTTAAGCTAATGAAATGAGGATTCATTATCTCTGGACAACTATAAAGCTGGTATTTTAGTATTTCTTCTTTATGTTCCAACTTATTTTTACAAGAGTTAGCCCTTGGTTGTTAGGAGGAAGTTTCAGGGTCTGTGATTTGCACCATACCTATGTTACTGCTTTGTATTTGCATTATTACTGTGTAGCTGCAAGCTGTTTTGGCACTGGAACATGGCCAGGTTTCGCAACAATATTTCATACACTGAATTTAAGTAAATGTGGTGGGTCTGCAAATCACACTGGGTTCACAGTTGTCACTTGCATGGAAGTCTCAGCTGTCCTGAAGGTTGGGTTTATTCTGAGTTTCCTGACGTGATTTTACTAATGCACTGGGATGCCCCTTTTGCTTTTTTCCCCTCACTTATTTCTTCTACTCTTTTTCCCCTACTAACTTCAGCAGCAATTCTGTAAAGTACTTGCAGGACCTGCTGTTGCACCTCCTGCCAGGCAAACCCCTGTTAGTAAAGACAGCTTCTTTCAGCCTCAGAAACTTAGCACCGTACTGAACCAGATCTATCCCCATGGATCTGAAGCATCTTTTCCTCCTTCTGTTAGCACTTTTCCTTCATTTGCAGTGATAAGTTCAAGTAAATAGCAAAGCAGTCCAATTTTTGCTTCATAGGGGACCACAGCAGTTTTTGTTGTTTAAAATAATGCGCTGTACTTAAACATCTGCTTTCATATTATGTGGTACAGATGATCTTCTTGTTTAAAATATTTGTAGTTCTTTTTTGTTGTTTAAAATATTTGTAGTTCTTTTTTGCAAAGACTGACAGTAGTGTCTGCTTTCAGGGTGGCATGATTAACTGGAATAGACTGTTTCCTCCTTTACGTCACAGACATAATGCGAATTATCAAGATCAACGCCCGTCTGAACAAGGCACACCTCCACCTACTGAGGTTTCTGAAGAGCAGGTAAACACTTTCTATTTTTAAATGGCATTAAAAATGGTTAGGAATTAATATCTACTAGTTTATCTACATAGTTAATATCTACTAGTTATCTACATTTGTTTACACAGTTTCTCTAACAGCTTGTATAGCAGCAAAAACTAGAATGTAAGGTAATGGTCACAATACAGAGATAGCGTGCTGTCATAACCATCCAAACCAGAGTTACAGACCTACTTGGAAGTTTCTGTTTGTATGTGTTACTGCTTGTATTTTGTATTTAAAGATGTCAATGGTTTCAGTAATGGAAACTGTTCAAATCTGATAAAATAAATGTTTCAAAGAAAGAAGAATGATAAATAAATGTCATTATTTGTCATGTAGACATCATCTTTGCTGAAGTCCCCAGCTTAAGTTTCCAATTCAGTAAATTTGTTTATTTAAAAAAAAAGAATGTTTTGCCAACTGTGGGAACACTTGGGCTAAAACCTAGATGTTTCCCTCAATTATGTGGTCATCTAATTCCTTATACTGATGCCACAGAGAAATTTATGTTGTTTCTATCAAGTATAGATTTAGACTTCTAAACTTTTGTTGATAGTTTTATTCTCAAAAGAGACTACTATTTACTCAGAAATTTAAGAATTTAAGATTAGTCTTATTCCTGCATTCAGGATTTATTGCATGCAGTCAAGGTCTCCAGGTTGTAGCCCACCTGCAGTTAGCTGTATGCTGCATTTTATAGTTTAAGGTCTCTGCTACCCTTGAATAAGAGCAGGTTTCTTTCCCTTTTTCCTTTTTTATAAGGAGATAAGTCAACACTTGGTAGCAGCACCGTCACTTTTAGTTTAAACTGAGCTTGTCCCAAACAAGTCTTTTCTATGATCTGGTTTCTAGCTTTGAATGGATGTTAGATTATGTTCAAAATGTTCAAAACTTTTAACTGCACTTTTGACTGCAAACCATCTGGGCATCTAGGAAAGGAAAAAAGCAAAAACAGACAAACAAAACCCCAACTAACAAAGAAAAAGAAAATAAAAACCCCACACCAATCTCACCTTCTGAGACAAAACCCAGAAACTTAGTTTTGCCTGTCCTGAAAGCCTACTCAGCACCAGTATGGGATGGACCAAAAGATTTTCCTGCTGGGTTGGCTCACTTACTTATTTTATTGACAAATTCTGCTTATGGGGACTTCTACTTTTGGGCTGAAAGGAATGAAATAGTTACTATTGACTAAGGCTGGATTCTTACCCTAGGCCTTTAGGCCTGAGTTTGTGAAAGAAATATACACTTACATTTTCTGATGCATTGAGGATGTAGGGTTCCCTTGATTGCTGTCATTTGCAAGGCTCTCTGGTTACCCTGCAAAGGAGAAGTCATTAAAGCACCTTTGATTTTTCAAGACTGTACTAATAATGACACAAGTTGTTTTAAAACGAGAGAAATGCAAGGGTTTAATCTGTTCATCGCATTAAAGTAGGTGAGCATTTGCAGTGCTTTTGGTACAAAAATCTCTGCATTTCTTGTGGGGTTTTAGCACCTTTAGTTGCTGTCACCAGTTACACAACGTTTCCTGGAGCTGGATTTGTTTCCTGTGGTTAAAATATGCTCAGATGAAAAGAGGTTTTTGTTGTTACTATTCCCCGTGATGCTTGATGAATATTTCTGCAAATAGGAACGTTGCAATTCCGTCCACCATTTCTTAAAGTCAGAATTCATGGCAACTGCAATAAAAACTTTACTTCTGAAGTGTGTTTCTGTGGTTAGCTTTTATTCCACTGCCTGCCCTTTTTCTCATAAAAAACGCAATCTTAGTTGAAAAATGAGACTTACAGGTTACGAAACTGAGTTTGGACTTAAACTGTTGTTGCAGAAGTGTTGAAAATAACAATTCCTTTCTCTCCCTACAAGAAGGTAAAAAAATACAGCGCTGGATTGTAAGGTTGATGACAGCCAAGGTAGCTGTTCTCAAATGTATTGTGGTGGTGTATTTGTATTAAGAAAAGGAGGACCCATGCCTCTGGGCAAACTTGGCAGTTGTTTATTTCTCAGTAAGTCACCAAGGCAGAGATGACTAAAGACACTGAAAATCTGGGGGTGTCTTCGAGGAAGGAAAAGCTGCTTTTGGTGGCAACTTTCATTTAGAAGTACTTTCAGTGCTAGCATTGCACATTGGTCTTGCACCCTGGGAAGATTCCTCTCGAGATACGTGCAGCCATTTCCATGTTCCTGCTTCACTCTGCTGCTGCAGGCTCACTGCGGGCAGAGGAGGAGTAGCAGTAGCCCTCTGACAGCTTCTGTAGCCCTGGACTTCCAGGTTCAGGAGTTGTGGTGTCTGGTCATGAGGCCCTTTGAAGCAGGATGAGGAATGCTTTATGCTGCCAGCGGCCACAGTTACTTTTACATGCCATCCCCTGCCCTCCCACACCTTGTTTTTCCACTTCTGGAAGATTAATTATAAAAGTGAATGAGATATATTATGCCTTTCAGTCATACCAGGGTGAGACTTGTAGAGTTTAAATGTACTTTAAATTGGTATTTAATCATAAATTAAGTTTGGTTATGCACGCATTGCCTTTTTACGCCTGGTGCCTTGAATATCTGTTAACACTGAGCACAAAGGTTAGGTGTCAAGTACGTGATATTATAAAGAGGGCTGGTCGAGTGGTTATTGATTTAACAGAATCACTATCTTAATCTGCTCTTTTCCTTGTAATTCTTCCATCAGATGTCATTGATTTTTGCTTTGCAGAAGTTTTTGGCAAAAAAAGTGCTTTTTTGAATATATGTAGAAGCCCTCCGAGAATTTAATAAGCCAGTTTAAATATTGTACTACCTCTACTTTAGGGATAACTTTAAGGTTTATTTTTAAGCCCCCAACACCTGGAATGAATAGTTTTGAGGGGTTTTTTTAATGCCCTCTGGAGAAGTAGATCTTTTCAAGGGAAAGAACTGAAGATTCATTCTGGATAGGTTTTCTCATCTGCTCTATATTCTGTGTTTTGGTCAGCGTTGGTTTCTTGGGATCTTGTTCTTATTGAGAGCAGCAAGCCCTTAGGTCAGACTGTAGTTGTCATGCATGGTACCAGACTTTGGATTTTACTCACCTTTCAAAACTGGCCCAGGCAGGAAGATACAGGCGTGGCATTTTCTGCAATCAGCTTTGAATGAAGTGGCAGAAAGCAGCCATCTCTGTGGCAGCGTTTTGAAGCACGCTGTCCCAGACGGGTTTTAGATCAGTGGAAAAGCGATTTCTGACCTTACTGACTAATGTGCACATAGTGTGAATAAAACTCTGGTTCTAAAGCGGTGTTTCTTCATTTCTTTCCCAGGTCGCACGACTTATGGAAATGGGGTTTTCCAGAGGCGATGCTCTGGAAGCTCTGAGGGCTTCAAATAATGACTTAAATGTAGCCACTAATTTTCTACTGCAGCACTGATGGTTTTCTGTGTGAAGGAACTTCACCCGATGGGTTTGTACATGCCTGGGAGAGGATCAAAGCCACCTGCTGGGCAGACTCACCAAGGTCTCCCTGCAGGAGCATGGGAAGAGAGAAACGGCTCCACGAGACGGGTGACTCACAGGGGTGTTAAGAAATGATGTGAACTGTTCCCAAGCCTTCGGATCACTTGGTGGTTTCTAGTCTGGTTATCCTTTTCAAAGTAACTTTAGTTTCTACTTGTTACTGGATATCACCTAAGTTTATTTTTAAATAAAATAGGTGGGTTTTTTCTTGTAAATCTTTGTTAGGCGTTATCAGACTTAATGATTAGGGGAAAAAAAAAAAAAGCTCCAACAACTACAACAGCTAGATTTACCTGTCAAGAAAAATCATATTTTCTTCATTTACAAGTCTAATTTCTCTAGCTTAAATGTTATTTTACAGTACTTGATTTTTTTATTACAGTAATAAGAGGTTTGAAGATCACTTAATTTTCAACTCAATAAAGAGTTATGGGACTATTATGTCATTCTTTGCAAAGTTTTATTAATGCCTGTAATATTTTATTTCTCAAATTTCTTTTTGAATAAAAGTTGTCATTCAGCACATAATAGACAGATAGGATGAGAGAAAATTCATGTGTGTATGGTGAGTGATGGCAAGTGACCACTGTAAATTTGGATTTTTACAAATTGAGTGAATTGCTGTTCAAATACGGGTCATGAAGATACTCACTGGAAGCAATAAAGGTAAACTGAATGATGCAATAAGATCAGAACTGGAATGATGTGAATGACTTCCATGGCTAACTCAGAGATTGCTTCTGTAACAATGGATGTATGCTGTGTCCTATGTGCTTCTTTCATTTGTTTTTCAGCTGGCTACATACTGTCTTAAAAGGAAATTACAAAAAGCTAACTTTTCTACTAATGTAATTCTAGTTTTCTAGTGTCAGAGATGAGGATGCCCCTTCATTTGCTGAATCCTCACAGTCTGAAGCAACTCATTGTTGACCACAGGCTGGAACATTCATATTAGGGGTGATCCTGGCTGGTGCAGGAGGCGCCAGGACAGAAGTGCCAAGTTTGTGCCATGCTAGGCTTGAAGTTTAGATTGATTCCTGGATCAGCTTGGCTTGGCTTGGCTTGACTCTCCCAAGTGCTCAGTATTGGCACCTTAGGAGTTAAGGAGGTGGGGTGCCGAGAGGGGAACATCTCTATAAAAGCAGTCGGAAGGAGTACGAGATTCCAAAGTGCAACTCAGTGAAACCAGTCTGCACGCGTATCTTACACATTTCATGTCTGTTTCTGTATGTACTTGTGTGTTACAGCGTGTACATATGTGTCTGTTTATATACACGCAGGCATATTTAATACAGACGTACATTTAGAATAAGGTGTAGGTCGTAAGAAGTGTAACAGAGGCAATAACAGGTGCATTGGGGATGTTTTGGAAATCCAGGTGAACACTGTGTACCACAGCACAGATCTCTGCAGTCTCGCTTGGCCTGGAAAATGTACCAGGAAATTACAGGACAAGATTTAGAGAGAGAGAGAGAGAGATACTTTTCCGTTTTACTTGACTGATAAAATGGAAAAAAAGTCCTTCAGGCATAGAAGTCTTTATCTAAAAATTGCATCATATTTGTGCAGCCTTCAGCACGTGACATAATTTTTAATAAAGTCAGTGTTCTGTATGTATTTCTTTGGCATTTTGCCGTGGGTGCAGTAAGGGGTTTTGGAATGACAGTGCATTTTCTTGGGCTTTGATCAGTCTCCTCCAGGGTTTGGCTTGTTTCTATGATCATATTATTTAGGGAGGGACTGCTTTTTAATTGAAAGGTTTTGTTTTTGTGAAGCTGAAGCTGTGTGTGTGTAGACCACAGACACTTCTGTACCCAGGGAGCTCTGGAAACCTGCTGTCTTGGAAAGCAAAGGATACACAGAAGCAAAGGAAGTCCTACCGCAATTTGTATATGCAGACTACTTAAATGTTTTGAAACAAGTACAGGTTTTAATTTTGGAACATACTGATTCTTTCTTCACAAATATTTTATCCAAAAGTAGCAATAAAGGCTGGTAAATTACTTCAGAATTTAATTTTTTTTCTGTAGGAAATAAAAGTTCATCTATCCCAGAGTAAATAAACATGCCCTTTTCAGACATTGCCCTGCTGTAGGGACAAGCACAAAGAGTATTTATTCCTTGGAATTTCAAAACGTGTTGAATGACATATGGGGTATGCAAGTGGATATTTTCCAGGTCTAAATAATTTCTTACAATTGCCTCTACAGGGGGTATTCAAATGTCATGGTTGCATGGAAAATCCCATTGTGCTGGGCATTCTGCAAAATATGGTTAAACTTGCAGGTCTTGTGATGTCTGTTGAAAACTCCACTTCATTGTGAGAAAAGTTTGTGTTCAAAATTCTTCCAGGGTTGTGATTTACAATTAAAAAAAAAAGAAGAAAAAAAGAAATCTGAGACGCTGTTGACAGCAGTTCCTGTTTCATGCAAGAACCATAGAAGAAAGATTCACACGTTATGGGAAACGACTCAGTTCCACTTGATGAAACTGAAATTTTCATGAAGTGTCTCTGGGAATGTGAGGAGCATGTTCTTCACAGCCTACGCTGGGTTTGTCTGATACAGTTTTGAATGTCTCATCATGCAGTTTCTAATCTGTGTCTGACACAAACCATATTTTTAGGTGGCATGAAGAAGGCAGAATGCTTTTCTTTATATTTGATTTCAAGTCTCTAAAAATTTCACTCTAGTTCTAGTAAAGCCAAGATTTGATATTTTGAAATAAAAGTAGTTGCTGCTGTTAAAATTTCCCTTCTGGACTGGGAATGTCATCTTGTGAGACAGCACTGGAGTCACTTATTGGGGGACTTCTCTATAGACACTTTGAAATACACCCACAGTGAGGTTGGTATTTGTGTAAATCTACCTGATAAGCCACCAGGCTCAGGTTCTCAAGCCTTAACTTTTTGCCAGGGTGGAGATTGATTGGTCTCAAGACCTACCAAAACCGTTTTCCTCCCTCAAAACAAGTGTTAAAGGCTGCCTGTTACTGAGCGAGCACAGGGACTGTCGCAGCTGGTTCACGCACCAGCCTGTGCTGTCTAGCACTTGCCAGTGCCTTTTGGAATATGTGGTGGAGAAAAGGTCTTGTTATTTTTGTCTGGAACAGAAGAAGGAGCCAGAAAATCTTATTGCGAGGTACTGGGCAAAGGGCAACGATTCTGGCTCTCCTGTTTGTATGTGTATGTATATATATGATTATATATATGCATATCTGTGTGTATGCATGTGTATATATACAAAGAGTGAGTGAGAATATTTATGTATTGATTCAATGAATTCAAGTGGAGCTAAGAGTTTGTTAAAGAAAATTAAAATTTTCTGTATTCAAAGACACACCCCCCCCCACTCTCAAACGTGTGTATTTGGGGTATCTGTGCAGTTGCAAAGGCACCAAGCTCTGGAAACACCCTGAACTACAACTCTGATGCTATGAGGGAAATTGCATCTGATTGAGGATAAATAAATGTACAGCATTCATTTGAACTAATAGAGGGATTTAGTACAAAAGTGCAATTAAACTTGTGTAGAAAAGAAAAACCTATAAGAGATTAGCTTTCTTTCACTGTGTGGCCACAGTAATCTGTGTTGTACATAAATGAGCATGTTTTGAACAAATGAACTGTTTTACTAGGAGAGTCACATGAAGACACAAATACTGTATGTGTTTATATATATGCACTCATGCATGCATATATATATATATATATATATATATATATATATATATGTAAAATGTGTGTACATTTACTTAAAAAACACTGGTTTAATTTTTAGTAGGATTACATTCCTCCTGTTTCCAATATATAAAAGGGATTCTTTCACCACAGAAAGTCCACTCTGAAACTCAGAGAGGGTGTGTGCTTCCAGCAGTGTTTGGTGCAAATATGAGGTGAGACACCAGCGGTGGGAGCAGAGGAATGATACAACCGAACAAATGGGTGTGACTGTTGAAAATCTCAACACCTTGGTAGCTCAGCTGTCATCATTTGTTTTCCAAAGGAGTTTGAAGAGGAATGAGAAATTAGTTTGACTCATACCTTTTTGTAGGGGGATATTTTCTACACCTGAATGGTTGCAGTGGAGAAAACAGGAATTATGCCTACTTTTAAAATGGGTGAAAAATTCCAGGGCCATGGCTGAACGGGATCTGACCTTTTGACTGAGGAGAGGCAGGGACCATAAGTGTCACTAAAATTAGCAAAGGAAAGGACCTGAGAGAGATGAGACAGCTGGAACTGAGCAAACAGAGCAAGTTTAGGAAAGAGGAGCAAAGTGGAACTGAGGACAGAAAGAGAAGACCTGTTGAGAGAAAAGGGGACCGAGTGTTGTATTGCACTTAGTTCAGTTTTAAAGGAATTTGCAGGATTTAATGTGGAATATGAAAATACGCAAGGTTATGGCTAATCTTGTACTGAAAACCCACTCTTCTTTTTTAAAGGGGTGTCTGATAGGGGAATCTTCACATTCTATTTGGTCAGTTTTGCAGGAGGTGGTATCTGTGGCAAGTGAGAAAGCAGTTTCATCCCAGCAGCTGGGCAGTGCAGCAAACCCCGGAGCCACTTGTATGCGAGCCAGCAGATGCTTCTGGCTTGCCAAGCAGTTAGTCCTGCCAGCCTGACTTCTCCTGGCACCTCTCCATCCCAGCTGTGGAGAGACCTCCTCCAGAAAGGACACAGCTCCTCGCAGGTCCTGCGCCTTTTCCCACGGAAGGTGATTTATAATTCCCTGTTCCATGAGGGCACACACCTGCGTAAGGGAAGTGGATTGAGAGCTTGTGCTTGCCCTTCACTGCTTCTGGTCATTTGCTTGGAGGTGGGCAGAGGCACGTGTGCACCTCTGAGGAGGAAACAGTCGCCCGCATCTGCCGGCCGGATCAATCACACTAGGGCCTGTCGCTTGGCCATGAGAAGGTTTTATTTTTTGTAGATATGTGCGTTTTTACATTGCAATATTTTACTGGCTTACAAAGACACCTTGCAAATTTTGTGTACGGCGTGCAATAATTTCAGTTCAGGACAGTTTGAAGCACAGACTGAAGAGGTGTGGAAGCACTGCTGAGGGAAAAAAAGCTGTTCTGTTTGAGCTCTGTGCAGCCCCCCTGCCATGGGCAGGGACACCTTTCACTAGACCAGGTTGCTCAAAGCTCTGCCCAAGCCAGCCCTTGGATGGGTAATCCACAGCTTCTCTGGGCAACCCGTTCCAGTGTCTCACCACCCTCATGTAAAGAAGGAACTTTGTCCTAATATCTCATCTAAACCTGCCCTCCTTCAGTGTGAAGACATTCCCCCTTGTCCTGTCACTACAGGCTCTTGTCAAAATGGGCCCTTGTCAAAAGTCCCTCCCCAGCTGCCTTGGGGGCTTTAGGTACTCAGCTTTTCAGTGCTCTAAGGTGTCCCTGGATCCTTCTCCAGGCCGAACAGCCCCAAGTCTCTCCCGTCTTCAAGGGAGAGGTGCTCCATAACCTGGATTACCTTGGTGGCCCTCTTCTGGACTTGCTCCAACAGGTCCGTCTTGTTCCTGTGCTGGGGACTCGGGATGCAGTATTCCAGATGGGTTCTTACCAAAGTTGAATATAGGGACAAAATCATCTCCCTTGACCTGCTGGTCATGCTGCTTTCGATGCAGCCTGGATATTCTTCTGATGCAGACAGCACATACCCTGTATCTCTGCGTGTATTACCTGTTGCTGTGTGTCCACAAAGTGTTACCCTCTCCCTCAGATAAAAGTGCAATCTTCTCTTCTTAGAGGACGGCTCAGCAGCTACAGGCTGCAGAAAAGCGAGAATTACCTGCAGCTGCACAGCAGCTCTCTGCACGGAACGCCTTGGATCCCAGCGTGCTGTCGTGCGCTTCCCACAGACGCCACGAGCACCCGCCCCATAGGAAGGCGTCGCATTCCTACGTGCAGCAGACGCGTGGGGGGAAGGAAGCACCAGCCCCATCTGTCAGCGTCTCTTACATTCGTGGGAGTGTTTCTACCACCCAGCAAAGGTTCCGACTCCCTCTTTCGACGGGAAGCGGCGCTGTCCCTGCCGCCCGGAGGCCCCAGGGGCTCCCTCGGCCCCAGCAGCCCGGGGGCTCCGGGGTCTGCACCCCGGGGTGGTCTACATCCAGCGGGGCCGCTGGAGAGCTGCTTAAAAGACACGCAGGAGCTGCACTTGTGGACGTGGTTTAGCGGTGGCCTTGGCAGTGCTGGGTTAATGGCAGGTCTCAGTGATCTCAGAGGTCTTTTCCAACCCACATGATTCTGTGCGTCTGCGTTTCTGCGATTCCAAGGGATTGCTGGTGGGTCAAAGCGTCGGTGCCACGAGAGTCACGCGAGGAGCTTGGACTGAACAGGTGAGCAGCGAAGTGTAGGAAGATGCTGCTGTGCCTCTAGATGAAATGCTGTGTATGGGGGCTCTTCAGTTTTAGGAAAATGCCCCTTTTTCAAGCAGACGAGGAGCACCCACAGGTGGGCAATAGAGGATTTTTTAGAGCTCTCCTTTTCCCAGATCCCTCTTGACCCAGTATGCCCAAGTAACTTCTTTCTCCATCTCATGGATGTTCCCTCAGCTCCAGCTAATTGCCTGCTGTCCCCAGATTGGTATTTTCAAAAGCAAAGTATTCCAGGCTGGTGTCCATCCAGAGGAGAAAGGCCGGATCCCTCCTACCTTTAGCAGTGCTACACCCACTCTTCAGCTGTTTCCTGCTCCAAAGGCTCCTACTGGTGGCAAGAGGTGGAGGTACCTTTCTTAATAAAGCATTTCTGAGAAAAACAGAGTCCAAAAAGGAGCAAACAAGGTTATGTTAATGCTCCACGTTTTCCTGAGAAGGCTTGGTCACAGATTGGCTTTTTCTCAGCTGTGGGCTGCATCTCAGTGTCTCGATCTTGAGTAGGAGGGTTGGCTGCTGCTGCAGACCTCTGCTCCGGTGTTCACCTGGAAAGCAACAGCTACGAACCACTGGCAGCCCCCAACAAAGTCCTGGGGAATTTGAGTTACCAAGATAGCAGAGCCAAGCTCTTCATAGCACAAGTTGGTGATGTTAGGGGCACCAGCCACCAGCTGTGCCTGGGGAAGTTCAGACACCACAGTGGGAAAAATGGTTTTTACCCCTGCAAGGGGACCCTTCTTGCCTGGAATTTCCAAGCCTTGTCTGGATAGCCTTGTCCATGTCCAGCCTGACATTGTGCCAACCACAGTCCTGCTTTGGGTGGGCTGTTGGATGAGGCCATGCAGAGATTCCCTTCCAGCCATCACTTCCCAGATATATTAATAAGGCAAGGTAACTGTACAGCAACTACCAGCCTAGCCAGACTCCTTCAAGGGTGTTTAGACCACTGACATCCTCATATTATTGCATCCCAGCTCTTTCTTGTCCATTGTAATATGCTTTTCAGGACAAAGGCTCTCTGCAGGTCAGCCCTGACATTAAACCTGCTTTGAGGAGGGCTCACCCTCCAGAAAGGACCTGCTGGAGTCTGTTTCCCACCTGAGTTATTTTAGGCATCCCTCTTAGTCAGCCTTCAGCACGCCTTCAGCCTTCAGCCCCATACCATAAGTAAAACCACCACTGTCCAAAAGCTTGTCCACGTGCATTTAAAACAATGAAGGGCTACACGTGACTATTATTAACTTTGTAGGCACAAAAAAGGTTATTACCTTAAAGAATGATTTGTGTTAATCAAAAAGTGTCTGTTTGTTAAACTTCTTCTGGTATACTTCTCAGTAAAATACTCTTTTTTTCCCCTTTTTGTGTCTCTGTGGGTGTCTGCCCCTTCCAACTTCAAAGAAAAGTCTAGACATGCCAGGAGCTGTGAAATCCTATGTGTGGGATTTTAATCATAGTCTAGTGATTTCAGCAAGGAGCTGAGGAGGCTCCTGCCAACTTTCTCCTCATCTGAGAGGCACAAACCTCAGCAGGAGCCTGATGTCCCAGAGCTGCTTTCTTGCTCTGGCAATAGTCACAAGTAATCTCCCTTAGCAAGGCTCTCAGACTCCTCAGGACATCAGCCTCAAGGTTGATGAAGGTCATGTAAGACCACCCTCAGTTCTTGTCCCTATTTCTCTACCCCTTTCAAATTAAGGACTAATGGGAAGGTTTGCCTCGTGAGAACATCCAGAGTAGGTTTGCAGCCTTAGAGCTGGGTTGGGATCCAGGCCATCCCCACAATTCCCTTCCTAACAGTGGGTCCTAGGGTGAGCAAGGTTGGAAGGTGTGAGGAAGGGCACGCTGTGGAAGAAGCAGTCACCCAAAAGGTGAATGTAGGCAGCAGCACATCCAGGAGCTCTACAAATTCACAACTCTTCCTTGGGAGAGGGCTTTTCCAGCATCTCCCACACCCCCCTCACTTACTGCTTGCCTGTGCAGAACCCAGGTGCAGGTGCAGGATGCTGGGCAGGCAGAGAGCAGAGCTGCTGTTTGTCAGTGTGAAGAAGGAGCTGTAGGCCATCTTCTGCATGCAAATAACACCCCAGCCTTTCCCTGAAATGCCCTGAGCCCATCTCCTCCGTGCTGTCCGTCCTGAGGCCTGCAGGGCTGCAGGGGCAGTGCAGGGGAATGGGGCAGAGGGACATCCTCGGTGGTTACCAGCACGCCCCAGCCCCACAGGGGATGTGGACAGGCATGGGAGAGAGGTGCAGGGAAACCTCCAGCTGCGTTTGCCAGCCAGAGCAGCTGCACCAGCTGCCCCCTCTGGGGCTGGGATGAAAAGGTGCTCTGTGCTCCGGGATGGCAGGAGCAGCAGCGCTGAGCACAGAGCCAGGCAAGCAGAGCCAGGCAGGGCTTTGTCCCTGCCGGGTTGGCTTTGTGAGAGCTCCTGGCTCCAGGCGGGGCAGCGATGGAGCTGTTGGAGGTGCTGGTCCTGCAGCTCTACTCCGCCTCCTGCCATCTGGAATGGTCCACAAGTCACAGGCCAGGGCAAAAGGGAGGGGCTTTAGACGGAGACGGAGCCGGGCGTCTGGCTGTTGCTGTTGCTCTCCGAGGGGGTCTTGGCCGTGGAGGAGGTGGCCAGGGAGCCGCTGTTCCTGAAGATCCGGAGCAGCCTCCGCTTGTAGCCCCGGAAGGCGAAGAAGTAGATGACGGGGTCGATGCAGCAGTTGAGGTTCATGAACGCCACAGTGACTTGCAGGGACATCTTGAAGGCTTGCTGCTCACGGCAGGATGGCTGGTAGAGGATCTTCCTGACCATGAACTGGACAATGTTGAGGTGGTAGGGACTGAAGCAGAGCAGGACAGCCAGCAGCACCACCAGGATGACAGTGAATGCCCGGTGGTGGTGCCCGTTCTTCACTGTCAGCGGGTTCTCCTTGGCTGTCTGGCAGAGCTTGAGGTTGATCCTCACATAGCACACCAAGATGATGCCCACAGGCAGGAAGAAGCCAAGCACACAGGCCGCCAGGAGCAGGTAGGGCAGATTGGGAATCTCCTCGAAGTTGAAATACTCCATGCACGTCAGCTTGTCTCCCATCCTTCGCGTCATGGGCCGCAGGAGCAGTGGAGCCATCTGCAGGAACACCACGGACCAGATGAGGATGCAGATGGCCCTGGCACGGCTCATCTTCCGAATCCTGCCGGGGTGCCTGGTGCGCACCACGGCAACGTAGCGGTCCGCGCTCACGCAGGTCATGAAGTAGATGCTCACATAGGTGTTCATGTAGAAAATGAAAGCTGTGATGCGGCAGAACCAGTCCCCGAAGGGCCAGTCGGACTCCAGGATGTAGTAGGCGATCCTGCCCGGGAGTGCCAGGGTGAAGAGGGCATCGGAGAGGGCCAGGTTCACCAGGTAGAGGTCGGTGGAGTTGAGTTTCTTCTCCCTGCGCTGGAAGGTGACGCAGAGAGCCAGGATGTTCCCACAGGCGCCAAACACCAGCAGGATGATGTAGAAAAGGGAGAAGGTGACTTTGGTTGAGAAGAGGTGGTTGTGCACGTTGCAGCTGCTTTGGTTGCTGGAAGTGAGGTTGGTAGGCAGGAAGACGTCCTCCACAAGAGCCATTTCCATGGTGCCTCACAAGCTCTTGCTCTCTCCCTTGGAATAAGAACAGACATGAAACTTGCAGCTTATTGATAACAGGAGTGGCACCCTTAGAGCTGGCCCTCATCACAAAGCAAAAGCCCAGTCCTCTGCTCCAGCCAGCCCCCCCAGCAACGCACAGCTCGAGTCATTTGGAAAAATGCTTCTCTGGTGATATCGGTGAGAGTCGCAATGACTGTGACTCATTCTTCTTTTCCTAGAACGAGCTCATCTTAATTTTGTTTTTTCACAAGTCAAATCAATATGGGAAAGCACTGGAGGCGCTGGGAGGGGGAATTGCCTGTCACACAAGGAGAGTCCCAAACTCACCTGGTGGCAATTATGTCATTTACTCATTACTGCCAGGGGAATGGGGAGCTTCATTGAGAAAATGCCCAAAAAACTGGAGAGGCCAGGGACCGGGAGGGCTGGGTGACCGGCGGGCAGAAGTGCTGAGGAGCGCCTTCTTAACCCTCGGGCGGGATCAAAGCAGGAACAAAACGGAAGAAATCCAAAGAGAGGAAAAAACCTTCTCAAAAACCCTTCAACTTTCCCCAAAAATCCCGTGTCCCATGCTCGTGCGATCAGGGAGCCGGGAACACCCGCTGCCCTCCCGCCCCGCTCTGGCTCCGCGCTCATGCCTGGCGACAGCGGCGTCCCCTGGGCTGCGGCAGCTCCCGGGGCGCTCCCAGCTCCGCACCGGGACGGGACGGGGTTGGGATGCCCAAACCCACACCTACGAGAGGGAGGTCAGTGGGTACAACCTGAGAGCAGAGGTGCTGCCGCCTTCTCTTTCTCCTTCTCTTCCTCCTGTTCCTCCTCCCGCCCGACTTTTGAGGGGCGGCGGGCGCGGAATGTCTTGCCCGCGTCCGGCACTCGGGCTCCCCGGCCGTGTGAGCGCCTCCCGGGATTCGCTCACGTTATAAAAGCACCGTGAGGTTTGGGGTTTTTTTATTTGTTGGTTTTTGTTATTTTTGGGTGGGTTTTTTTTTTTTT
>VWZN01009175.1:182165-202920 GCA_013396955.1 Regulus satrapa
TTTTTTTTTAACCTGAAACTCCAGACAGCTTCTTAAGCATGCAGCGTCCTATGCAAAACTTTCCCTACCACAGCGCTCAGAAGTGGATTTTTTTTTCCAAAAGCTTCAGCGCCAAGTGTCTCCCGCACTGGCACCTCCATCGAACACGTCTTCAGGTTCCCTTGCATCCACCCAACAGCGAGGATGTGGGCAGAAATGGGGTCCCTGCCATGGCCAGGCTGCTCCACCAAAGCCTTTGCTTTATAATATTTGTTTCTTAGTGTGTCTGAATTAAAGACATTTAAGAAAACGAGGTGTTCAAAAGTTGCCTGAGGGAAATACCTACCATTCCCGTGGAGTTTCCCCCATGTCCTTCCTTGGGTGTTTGCTCTCCTGCCTGAAGTGAACTTCAGCCTCTTTGGGCACAGAGAGCTCCCATGATGTGCCTCAAATGTTCCTGGGTAGGGTAACCTTTAAAAGTTAAGTAACCATCATGGTTTTAGCCAGGTTTCGTTCTGAATCACCAACTTACCTCAAAGCAAAACTGAGAAAAAGTTCTGGGCTAACTCTTGCATTCTCAAACCTTGGACTGTTACACATTTTTACTTAGCATGAAATTATTCAGAGCTGATGCTGGCAACTATTGCTCCTGTTAGAAACCAGACAAAACCCCCTCAATTTCAGCGGTTTCAGGATTTGTTTTTAGTGGCTACCCCCATATTTAGCTGGCGGAAATGCTAGCAGCAATCACTACTGACATTAAGCAAACTCACTCTCACTTTCCACACTCACACCCGCTGCCTGGTGACACTGCTTTTGGGGAGGACCTGGACCTAAAGCCCTGCACTGAAATAGGGAAATACTGCACAATAAGGAGAGCTGGAGATTTTTAGCCAGTGGAAAGTGATGGGTGTATGGTGTCAGGGGGCAAAACCTGGCCCAGGGGGTCGATATAGTGCAGCCACTATAAAACATCTTTCCTCACGAAAGCCAACATCCTGCAGGGCTGTGAGGGTAATGCCCTCAGGAGCTCTTCCCATGAAATTTTACATTTTAAAAAATGCATTTTCCTTGCACTGTAAGGGTTTGACAGAAATGTTTTTCCTCGATGTTGCCCCTGTATGCAGATACCATAATGCTGGTGGGCACCTCGTGCAGAGGCAAATCCTTCCCCTTTGCAGTGTGTAAAACGGCATTGAACGAATCATAATGGTTTGGGAGGAAAAGAACCTTAAAGGCCATTTTATTCCCACCTCCTGCCATGCAAAGAGACACCTTCTGCTACACCAGATTGCTCAAAGCCCCATCCAGCCTGGCCCTGAACACTTCCAGGGATGGGGCATCCACAGCTTTTCTGGGGACAGTTCTAGTGTCCCACCACCCCCACTGTGAAGAATTTCTTCCTGACATTTAATCCAAACCTGCCCTCTCTCACTTGTAAAGCCATTGCTCCTTGTCTGATCACTACATATCCTTGTAAAAAGGTCACCAAGCTCCTATTTACCACTTACTCAGCTGTCAGGGCTTGCAGGAGGAGAGGGAGAAAGAGGTTCAAGGCCCTGCAATGTGGAAGGCTTGGCTGTGAGGATGCTGCTGCAGGCTGTTTTTGGACCCTTGTGTCCCTCTGTTCTTCTTGTCTGAACCCCAGGGACCAGCCAGCATTTCCATGTTCCCAAAGCATATTCAGGAGTTTTTGCAGGCCCATCATAACAACCTGTGCTTGTACAGGCAGTCCCAAGGACTTGTGCAGCCTTCCAGCTCCTTGGCACACATCAGGGGAGTGAGTATTGCTTCCTAGTAAAAAGAAGGACACTGGTGTACATGCTGTAGTTGAATTTGTTTTCAGAGATAGTCATTCTTACACAAGGCCAGGTGTGGGGAGGAGGGAGGGAAGAAACCAATGGGAGGAAGCAAAACACCCCGAGAGCGGTGAGGCCCTGATTCCTGGAGGGCACCTAAGGAAGGGTATTTGGCTTTTAAAGGTGGCTTCTGTCACTAGAGCCCATGTGATGTGGGAGAGCCTCAGATGTCACATCAGAGTCAGTGCTGATGCCTTTCCTAAGGTGTGGAGGAGGGCTCGGTAGACAGGGCACACAAAGCCAAGGCAGCTGAAGGGTCCCACCAGTCTCAGCTGGAGCAGGTGCCACCTCAAGCTCAGGACACTGTTTCCCTCATCTTGCAAGGGAATCTCCTACAGAGGCTGTAGAGGATCAATAAGAAAATAATAAGCCTTGCTAATAAGCCCTGTGGTTCACTGGACCGAAATTACCAAAAGCCAGTGCAGCTTTCCTGGGGATTTTGTCCATTTAATAAAATGTGCTTTCCATCTCGCTCTGGCAGCACATGACCCCAAAGATTGAAAGCAGGCCAGGAGAAGCCCCGAGGAAAACCCCACTGCAGGTATGGGATAAACTCCAGTACAGGCAAGTTAGGTGCTCATTAGAGACCATAAACACTTGAATAGAAAACACAGGGCGAGCTAAGGTGCTGGAAAATCCATTCCTCATAGGAACCATAGGAGAAGGTGAAATGCAGCTGACAGAAGCCTCTGTTTGGCACCAGATAGCCTGGGGACTAATTCTTAAGTCATCATTTAGGCAGAGCAAGGATCTTGGTGCATTTCAGCTTTGTTATTCAGGCATTAAGTGAAAATCAGGAAGACAATACATGTTACTCAGAAACCAGGTACTGTGGAAAAAGTTTTAAATGACAAGCTAGTTAAAGAAAAAAAAAAGTACAGTTAGGTGATTTTGGACATCCAAGTTTAAAATGGTTCCCACCAGTGCTGTCTTTATATGTTACATACCAAACCCACAAAATAAAAGCAAAAGATGGATGTTATTTTCTAATTTAGAGATCAAATGGTCAGCTTACTAATATTATCAATTGCAGCTTGGGTTAGGCTGCTGGTAAGATCTATTGCAGCCTTTCCTAACTTTTGATGAGAGTTTGCAAACAACATAGATTGAAAGAATTCAATTAATTATAGGCAAGTTCTAAAGATCGTGGGCCTGCTATCAACAAGAAAGTTAATCCTAGTTAATGCCTCAATCAATCACAAAAATAAACAGTTAGAAAAAAATCAAAAGCTCCTCCCGGCAATCCCTCAAACACTTTATTCTTTTTGGAGCAATGTCAATGACTTCAATGTTTAGGGCTTTTGAATCTACCTAGGAAAATTAAATTTGGGGCATTTTTGACAAATATGGGAACTTAGAAATAATTGACAATTTTGTGGTCTACAAGTTCCTCACGAGGGGAAGCAGAGGGGCAGGCACTGCTCTCTTCCCACTGATGACCAGTGACAGAACTTAAGGGAATGGAACGAAGCTGTGTCAGGGCAGGTTTAGGTTGGGTTTTAGGAAGATTGTTTTACCCAGAGAGTAGTTGAACACCTGAATGGGCTCTCTAGGGAAGTGGTTCACAGCAGCAGCCTGACAGAGTCCAAGAAGCATTTGGACAATGCTGTCACACACATGATGTGATTCTTGGGGTTGTCCTGTGCAGGGTCAGCAGCTGGACTCCATGATCCTTGTGGGTCCTGTTCAACTCAGGATATTTTATTATTCTATGAAAAGCATGACACTATTGTTTCTTGAATGAAATCACTGTGTTTGTGTGGGAGAGATTCAGGAGATCTCTGGAATCGCCCACTTAGACTGAGATGTCTGCAAAGTAGCTGTCTTCATGTGAAAAAAAAATTAAAATTCAGCTCTAATATTCAGATGCAGGCAGTGGAGCTGAAGACAGACAAACCTTTTGGAACTTAAGTGGATAAAAAGTAAGAAAAAGTTACAAACTGGTAGCCTGGACAGTGAATTTAAAAACTGCACAGGTCTGTTTGCTGTTGTTTCTTAGATTTGGGACATAATCCTGCTCCGATTTAAGTCAATGGGAGTTTTGGTATTGAATTCAGAGGGACCAGAATCAGGCACTTTGTCTTCTCCAGACCTGACCACTTTGTTTGGAAATATAACATTTTAAAACACACACTTCTCTCTTAAAATGCTACAAAGTAAAGCAAGTAATTACATTAGGCTCTACCTGAAGCTCCAGAGAATTAATACAAAGGCTGCTTGACTCTTGCCAACTTTCACTATTACAATTTTACTAGCACCATATGCAGCACTACTGTACCTGCTTGTTTCACTTAGTAAAATCATTTGGGTCTGTTTGAGTTTTTTGTTTGGTTGTTCTTTTTTTGTTTGGGTTTTTTTATTTTTTTTGTTTTTCTGGTTTTTGTTTGTTTGTTTTTTGCCCAAGGAACATGCAATATCCACAAACAAAAGTGTCAGGGAGTGGGGAGCAGCTCAGAGGCCCATGTGATCTTAGTATCAAAGTAATCAGAAAGGGAACAGGTCTGTTTGCTCAGCAGCCCCACCCTTTTTGCAAACATGAGAGAGTTGGCTCAGGAAAAGGTGCTCTTTTGGGTGGTTTCTGTTGGTTGCTGTCGTGCAAGAAACTTTGAAGTGAGATTTCCAGTGTTATTTTCAGCAGCCCTGTAGCCTAAAAGGAAAGAAGTTGTGAGGTAGGGAGAGAACTGGCTGTGTCAGCTTTGAGACCACGGGAAGGGTCAGGGACACTTTCCTAAGGACAGCCTGGAAAGGGTTTCTGCAGAGGAGAGTTTTAACCAGAAAAAGCTAAGCCTGTGATTCTCATTTGACTGTTTCCAATGCAGGAGAAGACTGAACACGGAGTAAAAAGTTGATCAGGGGTTTTCCATCACTGGACTTGAAAATATAGTGACCTCTTGCTGAAAGATGAGATTTGAAAACCCAAGATTCTGCAGGTGTGCTACTCTGACATGCACAAATACACTGAACTGTGACTACTGCAAGGCACAGCCACGTGGAAGTCAGATATCAATGACTTTAAGACACTGGCCAGCTAGAGCTGACAGGTTTGTTTGCAGTCTGGGTTCTGAGCCCCAGCATAGACTATTGCACACTTGTAAGTGCTAGGCTGAGACCAGAGCTGCCCCCTCCTTCTGACCAGCTGAGCTTGGCTGATGGTTTGGGACGTGCTTCTCTGCTGCTCGGGGGAAAAGAGCCACAGAGTCACAGAAATGTTGGTTGCATGAGACTGCTGGAGCTCACCTAGTTTAATCTTCTGCCAGAACAGGACTGCCACAATCACCATAACATTAAATTAGCCTTATCTAGCTAAGTCATAAAAAGCCTCCAAGCAAGAAACCACCATCACCTCTCCGGAACATCTGATGGAAAAGGCTACACTGAACATCTCCATCTGCCACGTGTGCCTGTTGCGCCTTGTTAAGTCTCCTGACATGACCAATAAGGTTTTGGATTTGTCCTTTTAGTACCTGCTCTTCAAGCAGATCTGTTTTGGGTTTCCTTTCACTGGGAAAACCAAGCCCAGTTCTTTTTCACCTCTCTCTTGCTGCATCTGCACTTCAGACCCTGGACCATGGTGGCAGCCCATAGCTGGATTTTTCCAGTTTTTTCACATTCCCCTCGAGGCAGAAGTCCCAAAACTCCAGCTGTGGATGCACCAGTGCTGGGAAAGGGAAGTGCATGGTGGCAGATGTTTGAGCCACAGCCTGGTGTTGTGGGTTAATGCATGATGCAGACACCACCGTACCTCCATCCCTATTTCCACCGCTGACTGTCAAAGGGGAGTAAGCAGTTGCTATTAACTAGAAGAAACAGAGAGATTTTGGTTACAGCTACAGCTTTGGCTCAGTATCTGTCTATAGCTTTCCATGCTTACTCAGCAAATCAGAGCAGAGCCCAGCTTATGTCCTCTTGTTCCTCGAGTTCATCTTTCAGTCTAAGACTTACCAAGACATAGTTTTATATGCTAATTTCCTCATAGTAAACCTCTTACTGTATGTCATTCATCAATACCAAGCGGTGTACATGTAAGAGTAGGCTAATATTCTGTGTATATTACCAACTTTATGAGTTAAAGAATTACAATGTGCTTGCTTTATTTAGGTGGTAAACTTTTTTAATGAGTCTGGAGGGTCCTTTACATAAAAGTAGTGACTCTAGCTTGGAATCTCTTTCCATGTTTATTAGAAATGTGTTTTACTTTACCGTGAAAAAAGCCAAGGAAACATGCAACCCTAAAGTCTAATGAAGTAGTTACTCATGCAGTCAAAGTTCATAAATTTTAAACACATTTAATTTATAAATTGAAAACATAGCTTGCGCTGGCTTTAGCAGGATTATTGCTTGCCACAGGGGTTTTAGGATAGTTGCTGGGCCATGCATGTTACCTCTTTTCTTTCTAGGCCAAGACTGGATCCTCACTATTTGCTCACACTCGTGTTTTTATTTTTAAATTTTCCTTTTAATAAAAATATTTTCAGAAAGGTATCTCTTTAGAATATTAAAAATCACAACCCATCCAGCAGTCTCAGCAGCCTCTTTGTTCTCAACTTAGATAGGATGTGTGTTTGAGCTGACACTTCGAGAGCTCTTTCTCCTGGTGAGAAGCCCTTTGTTTCTCTGGAGATCTGTCTTCTCAGCTAATTGTGAAGAGCAGTCCCTGCAGTGGCAGTCTGAGCTGGATTCCAGTCTCTCACCAATAAAACCTCAGTGCCAGCCCGGGTGAGTAGCCCAGCTCCCAGGAAAAGGGAATTTGGGGAAGTGGGGAAATGAAGATGCCAACTCCCTGCTTTTGCCCTCTGCATTCCACAGGTTGCTCATCCATCCCTTGTGAGCAATTCTGCCTGCACAAGCTCCACCATGATTTGTCCTACTTGTAAAGCAGTCTCAGGTACAAAAAATACCATAGGGATGTCTGGCAGACAGCAGTGCTCTACCTGCTTCAGTAGGAGATGAGAGAGGGTTCCAGTCTTATGCCAGCTGGAATTTCCACCAGACATCCTCACTGGGCACACTGCTTCACGTCGGTGCCTCTGTGAAGTGAGCCAGCAGATAGCTGAGGGACTGCAGGATCACTGTTTGTTGACTCAGAGTCACAGAAGGTCAGTTCTGGAGCTTCAGGTCACTTTACATGGATGTTATAGAATTCAGAGTGTGCCTACAATAAGGGCAAAACATAAAACCCACAATACCTAGAAAAGCAGTGTTGGTATTTAACTGTTGAATGTTTAGATTTATATGGACAATTCCCACAAGTTTCTTTTAGTAATATGGCAATGCAGGGGGAAAAAAAAAGGGTAGCAGGGCTCACCCTCTCTGTTTCCATGCCCCCAAAATGATCAATTATACCCAAGCCACTTCACAAAGATATTTTTGGGTTTTGGGTTTAACACCCACAGTGCACAAAATCCCTTGCCTGGATACTCACCGAGTCCCTGTCCCCACACTTGCAAGGGCTGCTTCTGCATGGCTCATCCAGATTACTCCATCCTCAGTCGAGAGGCACCTCCAAGGGCTTCTGCAAAAGGCAGCTGTGGGATGGATGAAGCCCTGCCAGTGACTGATGCAAGTCCCTGCTCTGGCTCACCGCTTCTCCCAACTCTTTCCGCCCTAAGCCCCGCAGTCCCTGCGTCGCTGCCTGGCTGCTGGCACACACCAGGCCCAGCCAGCACTGGGAGCAGGGCCAGTAATTGGAAAGGGGAATTGCAAAGCACCAAAGCTTATCAACTGGCAGTGAGGGAGCGTTCAGCAGCCACTTGAGGGGCCAGCCCAAGGCCCGAGTGGGTTGGCAGCCTTTTGTTTGGTAGCATGGGGTGGACACGCACGGCTGCTCTGCTCCGAGCAGGCGCTGCTGAGGTTAAAGCAGGGTGGTGGCTCGCTGGCTGGAGAAGCCTTCTCCCTCTGCTGGGGCTGCCGAGGCTGTGGAGTGCTGGAGCAGGGAGCAGCCGTGGCACAGGGCTCAAGGAGCTCACGCTCACCTCGGGTGCAGCTTCTTGGCCTCAGGAGTGCCACCAAGCACCATTACTATGCGCAGATGTAGCAGCCATTTCCTCATATATCTTTTACTCATTAACCAAAGCTTCTAAATATAGCCCCAACTAGCAGTAGCAAGAGAGTGGGTGCCCTCTGTGGTCGGGTCTTTGCTGTCTGCCTACCTGCAGCACCAGCACCTGATCTTCATTTTATCAGGTTCCCTCTGCTCTCAGCCCTGGGACACAGAGATAATTTACATCACAGGTTTCCTGTAACACACGGGAAAAGCATGCAATCCAGGAATGGAGCCAGCTTCTCCCGTGCTCCTGCCAGCCCTCAATGCCTCTTGCAGCCCTCCCCTTCATTCCTGAATCAACTCCTGACCAAAAAATACTGCTCCTCTCTGGGAGAAACCAGGCTCCTGGTGGAGCCAACATGGGTAAAACCCATGAGTTCAAAGCCTGACTCCTTTTGCAGTCATTCTCATTCATTACCTAGGATGGCTCTATTGGGAGCTCACTATTTTCGGCAGGGGAGGAGTCAATCTTATCAGGCAGATAAAATGGAAAGCATTGCCTTTGCGGGGAAACTTTCAGGATATATTGGGAATATCTAATATACTGGTATGATTAGGTTCCTGACTTCAGCCTTGGCTTGATGGCAGGTACTGGAACCTCTGTACCTGCTGATCACTCACTGCCAGCCAATGCACCCCTTCACTCAGCAATTAATTTTAAAAAGTGGGCAACTGAGGAAGAGGGAAGATATCTCATGTTCCTCTGTGGATTTTGGGCTACATCCCACCTGTAGCTTCTGCAGGAGTTACATGTGTCCATTGTTCTTCTAGTTCTCTAATAATTGAAAAAGAGGGTTAAGGGAGAAAAACTAAATGACCATCTGCATTTTGTCTGACAAAGAAGGAGGTTATGGATGTTTAAATGTTTGTTGCTATACTTTAGGTAAAGGAAAATTATTATGACTTCTTGCACATTAAAGTATGATGCCACTTGACAGCTGAATGTTAATTTAACTTTTTGTCCATTCCTAACAAAATGGGCTTTACAATGCAGTAAAATTGCTAGGCAGAATTCTCTCAAATCCCCTCAGAGCAGCCTACCATGAAACTTCATAATTGTTCTATGTGAATTTCTCAACTCATCTAGCTCATCATTGGAGAAAATTGGAAGACTACGCTTCTCTATACCTTGAATTCCTTCTGTTATAATATTTGAGGTAGGATAGCATTTTATAGAGAGAAAAAAAAAAAGTGTGAAATTGGCAAAATATGCTAATCAGAAGTAACCTGCCTTTTAGTGAATGGCCTCTCATCCATCCTCCATCCTTCCTTAACCATGGATCATTTTTCACAGTAGCTGGAAATCTAACTACCCCCGGGCTCCTTGCCAATTCTTCCCCATCTGCTTGTCAGGAGCAAATGCTTTGTTATTTGGCTTGGTAAGGGAGCAAAGAGCAGGAGAGAGGACAGTGGGTCATGGCCATGACCTCCCTCAGGCACTCCCCCACCCAAAGGAAACTTTTGCCCGGGACCTTGAGCACTAATACTCCATGCTAGTGACAGAGAGAGGGCCGGGACTGGCTTGCCTGCAGAAGTGGACACCTTTCAGGAAAAAAAGAAAAAACCTGGAGAAAAAAAATAAATGAATGAAGATGAATATATGAGGCTTAAGGAAAATGAAGGTGGGTGTGGGAAATCAAGAAAGTAAAAGAGAATTTCAGTGTTCCCGTGAGATAAAGGTACATTGTGTCACTGATAGGAGCTAAGGGACTTCCGGGGGCTCTGAGCAAGTGAAAGAGTTGGTAGTGCCTGGAGCTATGTTGCTGTGTCTTCAGAATTCTCTAAAAGTGTGAAAAATTAGAAGAGCAAGTGCAAGAACTATGTAACTCTACCACAGCAGCAATCTCAGCAATCCTATGAAGTCCAATAAGGAGACAGCAAAAAGTTCTGTTTGTGGGACAGAAAAACCTCAAGCTGTGAAGTAGCAGCTCTTCTGGAAAGGACCTGGGGGCTATGGTGGGTGACAACAGGAGTATGAGACTAGAATGTGATCTTATTGCAAATAACTAACTGCAGATTGCATGATCAGAGTGCTGAGAGGAGGGTGGCCAGCAGATTGAACTGGATATCTGCACAGCACTGATAAGTCTGCAGGTGGAGTACAACATCCAGTTTTGGGACTCTTGTCTCAAGAGGGATCTGAAATAAACTGGAAAGATCCAGCTAAGGGGTGCCACTATGGTCCAGCATCTGGAGTGCAGATGCAGCATGAGAGAGGGGGAGGGAGTTTGGCTTTTTTTTCCCGGTGAAGTGGAACCCAAAAGGTGATGGAACAGCAGCCTACGTCTGCCTGAGAAGAAGGTACAAAGATGACAGATCCAGATTCTTGGTGCTTTCAGAAAATGGCACAAGGGGCAACAGGCAGACATGGCAGGTGGGGAGGGTCAGGCTTGCTGTTAGGAATGCTCTAGGGAAGTGGAGGCAGTTCCTGCCTTGGAGAGTTTTCACAGCTTGGCTGGATAAAGGCACAGCTGACCTAACAGTGGTGTTAGTCCTGCTTCGAGTGGGATGATCTTCAGGGTGCAACCAACATTTCTACAATCTCGTTTCTCAACATAAAGTTATCAGTGTAGGTAACGCCTACTTCACTAGCACAGACAAAATTTTAGGAGAAGTTGCAAACAATCAATGCTACACTACATAGACAACTTGCTGCAATCCAAACATGTCACCCAGCCTCAATCAATGAATGCACAGGCTGCATATTCAGCTGCATGTATTTTCCATTCAGCCAAATCACACAAATACAATTGTGTCCTTCACCAAGCTTTTCCCACCGTACCCAAGGTGCCAAGGCACTAGCAGACTCAGCTGTTGATTTTCTGTAATTGCTTCCAGATTCGCCATTTTTGGCAGGCCAAGTCAGCACAGATTGCTCTTTCATTTTTTTCTTGGCTTGCAAAACTCCTGAAGCACTCTAACATGCTTCAGACACAAACACAGTACCAAGAGATCTTGCAATCCATACAAATCCATACATTGCTATGTGAAATGCATTATCAGCCTGCCAGATTACCGCTCTGCACTTACTCTTTTATATGAAGGAGGAACAGTATAGAAGCTGATCCTTGCTGAAACAGTGTTGTCAAGCATCCAACATACTGGCCATCACACCCCATGTGAACACACCTGCAGCACCATGTAATGTCACTACAGTAATTACCCTTTCCACACTTAAATTTTCTATTATTTTAATCTGGGAGTATAACTGTTCTGCATGTTGCAAAGTCATGCTATTTAGGAAACCATTGAAACTGAAAAACAAAACTGACTTGCAAAATTCTTGGTGTTGACAGATTTTTGGTAGTGTTACTTCCCATTTTCTCTGCAGCACTGCACGGTATTCCTGCTCATCCAAAGCCAAGAACGGCAAACAAACACCTCTTTCTGAGCAGTGCCACGAAACCTTTTCAGACCTACCCACCATGTAGGAGTGTTTGGAGATGATTTTCATTACAGGTATTCAGAGATTTGCATTGTTAGCAAATTCAGATGTCAGGTGCAATTCTTTTCATTACAGCCTCTATTTCCTGCTCCTGCCTGTTTGCACAGTGACCCATACATTGCAGAGCAGGCAAACCTCCCAGGGAACGTACTGTAATTTCCAGAGAGAAAAGGTCACTGTGAGAGCCATCTTCATTTCACCAGAACTTCCCAAGCATTTCTGTGTCTCTCCTATGTAAATAAAATGCATGGGATTTTTTTTTTCCACATCTGATCAATATTCTTCCTACCAATCATAAATTGAAGAGGTAGTTTTGCATTTATTTGTATTTTACATAGTCTTATTATCTTTGGTGAGATATGGAAGACATATATCAGCATGTAGTTCAAAATGTCCAGTATTCCTCTACTTTACAATGAATTAATAATACAGAATAGCAGAGATAATAATTCTCCTACCTGGTGTTTTACATCCATTTTCGACATCCTAGTCCCATTGATTTCTAATTTAATAAAGTTTTACACTAACCTACATCCTGTTATTGACCAGGACATGTTTACAAAAAATTTTTAAAGCATGTGATACTTCAAAAATTATCTCAGCAGAGAACTTACACAAAAATCTATAGGAGGACCTACCTCCCCTAGTGCAATCTTTCCTCTGAAATCTCTAAGCATTCCTAACATGTCACTTTGAAAAGGGTAATGAAGCCACCTAAGAAAGAAGTTTATTTGCAAATGAGGCCACATAACCTTATTAAACCAGTTTGTGTGTTGGAGCTGGCAAAACCACCTCTTGCAGTCTACCCAGTAGAAAAATGCACCTCTTGGTTGTTTCTGATCATTCAAATCTGGGTGCTTTGAGACCCCACCCTCTAAAATATAAAAGGGAAATCATTATGAGAGGAGTTGCAGTAGGTTTGCTTGTTTTTCTCCCTCACTTGGGAAAACAAAAACCTTCATGCAAAGGATCTTAATATTTTTGTCTGTTTAGGGCAGGTTTGTATTGACTGATCCAGCAAATCCTGTTCTGTTTACAGATGTTTACACCATTGCTAAGAAGGCAAGGGCTTTTGCATGAAACTACAGCACTAGGTCTGTAATATTGTGCTAAGTTTATAGTCTTTATTTTGTTACTCTTAGAGGAAACAAAGTTACCCCTTTTTGTGCCACTTTCTTTCTCCACACCTTTCTTCCTCTTCTGTCTTCCACATACAAGGCTGATCCCTTGCCTCGTTTTTTTCCCCCCCTCTGCAGAAGTTTAATGGAAACCACCTGCCCCTAGTTTACCCATCAGAGTGTTATATGGGACAGCATCAGAAGCCTTCCTTGTACTGCAAGCCACCTTGATAACCATCTTTTTGACCATCAGGGCATCTTCCTAGGTGGTCACACTGGCCTCTTCCCACTCCTGCTGGGAGCCCCCTGCGTCCAGAGCGGTTTTTCATCCCATCTTCGGTGCCTCTTTTAGGAGCTGAGAGTTCTCCAGGGCTTCCTTTCCCATTAAAATTCCTTTCCACAAGACTGCATTTACCAATTCTTTGAGTGTGTTGAAGTCTTCTGGTTTAAGTTCATTAGTCCACTGCTTCTGCTCGCTCCTCTTCTGAAACTCAAGAGCTCTGCTGATTTGTGATCTTTTCCACTCGGACCACCTTCCTCAGCAGCAGCAGCAGCCTCTCATCAGTTGTTCCCACACTAACCAGCAGCAAACCACAAGCCACCAGGTACAGCTGCACACGCCTCACGTCACTGCAGCAAAAAGCTGCTCTTTATCCACAAAACTCCAGGGACGGGCTGCACATTGTAATTGCCTCCTGAACACATATCTAGGACAGAGTTTCTGGTGCTGTGAGATGCATCCTACAGGAGTTACAGGCATTGCTTTCCCCCGTTCCCTGCTGCACGCAGGGATCTGGTTCAAGGTATAAGCTCACTACAGTTAAAGAAGGTTGTGGCTCTGCAATCAGACTCCTTATCTCCATGCAAGCAATTCCACTAGGAGCCAGAAATCAGCTCAAACACCTTGCCTCTGTGCTGTCACCCACCCCAGTAAGCCCTAGGATGTAACTGACTGGAAAGAGATGAGTCTGGGAACATCAAAGTTGCGTTGGCATCCCCATCCTGGAATCAATGCACTTCTATCCCCAGTAACAGGCAGTCATGTGTTCAGATACTGATTTTGCAGTTCTCATCTTGGCTGCTGAATTTCTCTCTGAAGTCAAGGAAAGTGGCATCAGGAACCAGCAACCCTGAAAGTCACACACATTGTCTAAAGAAATGGCAACAACAACAACAACAAAAAACCCTCAACAAAATCCACAAAAAACAACGCATATGAATCTGAAATGCAGAATTCACAAAAACATTAAAGAAATTTTGCCTGGATTTCTTCCAGAAACAGTCACAAAAATTCTCCATCAGGCTGATGATCAAGAAAATTATCTTCTAGTTCTACCCACATAATCTTACATGGTATTTTAAACATAATATTATTCATGGTAATTTTTCACTTCTAATTGCAATGTCCTTTCCCTTCTCTTGCTGCTAAGTGCCAAGCTTACAAGAGCTAAGCAAAACTCTTTTCAGTGTCAAATTCTCCTCAATTTAAAGGGCTAGTTGCACTGCATTGCTGTTTAACACCCATCCTGCTTTTTGTGGTTCTCTGTCTTGCTTTTGCTTTTTTCCACTTATTACTTCCTTTCCTTTCTCCGCTTTCTATTTCAGGCTGTCAGGGAGAAAGCAGAGTCCGACTCCCACAATGAAATGCTTCACCTGTGGAGCCTGCTGAGAGTGAAATTGATAAAGGACAGCACCAGCCCAGGCAATTTCACTCACAGCGGGCACTCAGAGGTGAAGCACTACCATAAAATGGAGCAAGGTTACTCGCCTGCTGCCTCCCAGCACAAGTCACCAGTTGATAGCTGCTTGTTTCATGACCTTTTCAGTCGTCTCCTGCCATGCACCACTTGCTCTGACCCCAGTGTGAGAGGCAGGAATCAGCCATGTAGCCCAGTGTTTGCAGGCAGGGGCTGAGCCCAGGTACGAGTGCTCCAAATGTTGAAAAACCTGGCTTGAGGCTGGCCTGGCCACGGGACTGCTCAGGCCAGCTTCCCACGAGGGGGACCCTCGGGATGATGTTTGCAGTCCCACCCACCCCCTCATGTAGTACAACAGCCGCACAGAGCTGTCACCACTGCAACTGCCTGACAGGACAAAGGCAGCTCATAGAGGCTTCTGTAACATCTCCATAGGGTACCAGCCTGATGCCTGATGTCATTTAAGACAACCTATACCTCATTTTAGCTCTGGTTCCCATGGATCTATTTCAACAAAGGTTTGATCCCAGGGGGTATCACTCTCACTGTCACTCCAGCCTTGCTTTGCCCCAGTCCCGCTTTCTTCACTATTTGAAAATCTTGTGTATTAAAGAACAATTTTAGTCAGCTCTGGATTTTTAAAAAATTTGATAGGAATATTCCTCAGAGCCTGACAAATACCTGGGTTGATGTTTCTCCCAAGACAGGTTAGTGTAAGGAGTATTCATAAGAGAATTGTGGTGATGCAAAGTAAAGAAACGGGCCGCTGCCATCTACCCCTTTTTTCAATACTAGGAGTAGGGGATGAAACCCAGAATCTCCAGATTTGGACAAAACAAATAAACAAACAAACTTTTTGTATGTAATTCATCATGTATTTAACAAGGTCATTGCATTATTTCATACCCAGAACCAAAATATTTTGAAATCTAAAAAATCTTAAGTCTTTCAGGAGAACAGTCGTCATTTCACTTAGATCACGTGGGTAAAGCAAGCTAAAGAGTTACAACAGATCACTTTTCTCATACTTCAGGAAATAAAATTCCAGGAACAGAAGGGATTATTGAGAAACTCCCTTTCTAAACAGTACTTCTTATGGAGCACCTTGTTAAAGACTTGAATACCAGGCAGTGCCAGACATGTGGCAAAGCAATTCCTGCAGCACTGGTGGGGGGAAATCTTTGCTACAAATATTCTTGCTATAAATACCCATCATACCATTTACAAAATTCAAGGACTGAAATTAAGACCTAAGGAGCACAGTGCAAACTCAATGTACTTGAATACCCAGCTCCTAATTTGCAACATAATTCTCAATTGAAATCAGTGGAAAAATAGAAGTCTCAGAAGGATTTAACCGCCTCGATGCCTTAATGTCTGGATTTCCAGTAGATGCATCTCAAATCAGCTCTGCAGCCTTTACTGTGCTGTTCCAGGAGGCTTCTCAGAATCTGAAGTGCAAAATTTATCACCAGGAACTGGCCTTGAGTAAAGAATTTTATCAACAACTGTGGCTCATTCTAAGAGTGATTATTGTCATGTCATGGGAGGATACAAGGCAAGGAAAGAACACTTCAGAAATGTGACCACAGATTAACTGCTAATAAGCAGATGGTCTCTGTGTGTTCCCATTTATGAGCTAGAAACAGATTTTAATACTTTTAGTGGCTTTTTTCCCCCAAAAAAAGATCTAGTTTAACTCTTGTCAAAGATCGTGAGCAGTCTCTTCTTGGAGGAAAAAAAAAAAATCTACAGCAGATTCTTCTTTTCCTAGTTGATAGAAATCAGTGACCACTAGGAGTGTTTTAAGCTTGAAAACTTAAATAAGCCTGTGCATTTAAGCTGGCAGTAAAACTATTACTTGATCATGCTTGCTACTGAGCAGGTAACCAGCTCAACTGACTTGGGGGTCACAGAGCTATAAAAGGAAAGCATTTCCCTTTGTTGTGTCCACAAACATATTACAGTATAGGGGTTTGTTTCTTTGCAGTCTCTGTAATGCATACTGATGTTAACAGCATTATATTTTTACACACTAATTGGTGCAGCCTGAACCAGACCCGCTCCAAACACAGGAGATATGAGCCAGGCAAGCAGCAATCTTCCCACACTTCCTTTTGTGCCGGTTTAAAACTCACCAGGGAACCTCACAGAAACCTTACCAACAGCAGCAGCTGAAACAAGTCATAAACGTAGCTGGTCCCAAAGCCCAGAGTGTGCAGGCTGCTCTGGCTGGTGCCACGTGTCCCCCTTCCCCTTCCCAGAGGAGTCTGGCTTGTGTTTGCTGTAAGGTATCACCACATCCCTCTTGGCACACGCGTTTCTCCGAAGGCCCCCTTGTTCAGGCAAAGGAGTCAGCTGAGCTGAATTTAGCTTTAAATATACTGTAATTGTCTCAGCATTTTCTTTTTAGATGTAATTCATTAGCTGTTTTTACCTGACAGAGCCCTTCTTTGCCTATTTTATTCAGTCAGTCCTTTCTCTTTTTAACTTAGTCAGGTATTGGTTGCATATTTCTGGTGCTCTGTGCAACAGAGAGAAAAAGGACATAGGCCTCCATAGCATATCAAAAGCCTGAAAGGATTTATGTTAAATATTAATTTGAAGTTGGTCATAAAGTCACAGGAAGTGCTGAATCTAATGCCTGAACAAAGATTTAAAAAGTGTCACAAAACCAGACTTGCAAGTCATAAAAACCAAACAAAATCAGCAATGGCACAACCAGATGAGTTTCTGCACACCTTGTGACTACTCAGAACACTGCCTTGTTTACTTAGGTAATGATGTGGCTTCCCTATGAAAGGACAAAAGGTTTTTCCTGGATACTATGGCTCTATTGGACCTGAAGGAGAAACACACCTTGGTGTGTCACCAAGCCCTGATGAAGTCTTCACCATTACTTCTGATTTTGTAGAAAAATGGCTAACCTACCAGTGTAGGGGCTACTTAACAGCAGGGCATTTCCCCCCACATATGAAAATGTGAAATCTGTCATTGTTAGGGCTGATAGTCTCAGGAGAGAAAAAGAATGCACTTATATACAAAAGCCTGTATTTTAGTTGCTGGGGGAGCTTCGGGTTCCAGGCTGCAAACAGATAGTTTATATTAAACTTTAAAAAAACCCCAAAAAACAGTTGTTGAAACAACAATTAGCAGCAAAATGGACATTAGTTGTATCCAGTTAGCACCTTAAACGTTACGCAACAGAGCATTAATTTGTTCTTCTGGTAGTAAAATTGGAACAGAATTGTAACCTGTAGTGGGGGCAACAAGCGTGTGCTTGCACCTGCCACGGCAAGGATTATTTTTCTGTTCCACAGCAAGTGGAACCGCCTCACAAATTGGCTGCTAAGGAGCTCAGGCAAAGGAGGGAATATGTGAGGAGAAGGCATTAGACATTGAGCTATAGGATATGAGGGACTTTTAGGACTTGGTTTCTGAAATGAAGAGCTAAACTATGGGAATTGTGACTCCTCAGATGAAGAAGGCACCTCTTTGAGCCCAGACATTAGCAGCAAAATGTGAGAACCACCACAAGAATAGCAAAAGTGATTCATAGCACTTTCTGATAAAAAGAAGGGGTAACACTTTTCAAGCAATGACACTTACTGCCTCAGAAGTTTCCAACTGCTCTAAATTCTTATCTTCGTATTTTCTTATTACAATAATTTATCAGGAAAAAAACCACAGAATGTCCTTTTGCATTGGCTTCTGTTGGTTCACTGGCTTCTGAAACAGTATTTTTTCTGGCATTTTATTTCACAGCCTCGTATAACTTTGAAATTTCTGACGATAAAACCTGTGATACTTGTTCTTCCAGTACTAAAACCACACCTCCCGAACTGTAACCTATGGCTATAAAACTCGTAGCAAGGACATTCAAGAAGAGAAATTATCAAGCAAGTTTCCACTGAATTTCTCATTAAATTAGAGAAGATGGGTTTTTGCCCAGCTCCAAACTGTATCTCAAGGACCATGGCCATTCCATGGTTATAGTTGCTCCAAAATAACACAGCCTACAAATTGTTTTTCCACTGCTCACCTTTGCAGAGCAGTGAGGAGGGAGAATTGCAGCATATGGCACCACATCCACAGAAATGCTGTCTGGACCAGCTGGCAGAGCACTCCTCAAAATAGCTCTGAGTCAGCAGGTTTTGCAGTCACGAAGGCAGAGCAAGAGGAGAGATTTAAGCAGATCACAAAGCATTTATGCACACACCGCAACTCCTACTCATGGCGCAGCTTTTGGAGCGTTCTCAAGGAAGAAGAGGATTAGATGGGCAAAGGCTTTTAAATATTCTCTCATGCGAAAGAATGGAATTAGGCCCACAAAAGTAATTTGCTTGGAATATTAACCTGGGAAATGGGAGCTATGTTTGAACTCCCTTGTGGCAGGAAAGGAACTGAACTTGGGTCATTTACAACCTGATTATCCTAACCATGAGTAATTTTAAATAAAAAGAGGGAACTGGGATTTCTTCTCCAGCTGTGCTTGTCATAAGGCTTGATCTTATAATTGTGCTCTTAGGATATCTACAGGATGAGACAAGTAGGAATTGGAATGAGAAAGGTAGATGAACAACTTATATTTTAAATATATGGAGAGTTAAAAAATATCGAATGCATATACTATAAATTAACATGTATTCATCTCAAACTTGAAGAATGGCTTGTGTAATGTTGAAAATTCATTAAAAGTTATGAATTATTGAAGTCCTTACCCAAGGACTATGTTGTGGTCTAGGCGCTGAGATGCTCAACCCTCGATCTGGTCAGACACTGTGTGAATTTACTCACCTGAAGCTTCACCCTGCCCTAGACAGGTTGGCTGCTGTAGGATTGTGTGATGAACAGGTGTGTCCCCCAAGCCCTGTAATAAATAGCAGAAATTAAACAAAAAATGTTGTGAGAACCAAGGCAATTAGTGGAAATGCTGCAGCATTTACAAAAATAGTTCTTCATGAGAAGGTGGTGTTCGGAGATTCTGCTGCACAAAACCAAACTGATGGAACGCTTTAGGAAGTAGGGAAAGATAAAATTACAATCCTCTCCTACATTATCAAAACAGACCTTTTATGTTTGCCCCTCTTACAGGGTGAGGTTTTTTTTGGTGGGGATTTTTTTCCAGTAGATTTTTCTCAGTGCTGTATGACAGCAGCCATCGGTGGTGTGGAGGGAACGGAGTCACAGATTGTTCTGGTGGCTGCAATGGACAGCCACCACAGCCAATATCTGTCTGTCTGTCTGTCTGTCTGCCTGCCTCCTCGCCAGCTCCACTCAGCCAGCAGTATGTCTCACCCCAAGAATTCAGTTTGAAAACCATGAAGAGCTGTCCACCCATGAGAATTAAAAAGACCAAAGCCAGAAAGGGATGTTGCTTGCTCTGGGCCTGGTATGGGCAGTATCATGCCAAGGCCAAACAACACCTGAGTCTGGAGGCCATCCTGCCTCCTTGGCCACCCAGCTTTCAGGAGTGATGTCCACCTGCCTGGCTGGGTCGGTTGTTAATTCCCCACAAGAGCCCATGGGAAGAGAAGTGAGGAATAAAGACTGGATTTTCTATTTTAGAGAGATTTTATTTTGCATGAATTTTAAAATATTTTTGTAAAAAGGAAAGGCCTTGCTCCTCCCCCTTTTCCAACAGCAACCACACTCCTCTGCATCTAGAAGTTCCTGTTTTGTTGTTTTGTTTCAGTGCTTTGAAAATAACTTTATATTCTAATAACCCCTTCCTCACTTTGGAACCTTTGAACTGAGAACTATTCAAGGGTGTTGGTAAGAGGGGATGGGCATGGCAGTCTCCTCTTCATAGTGAATTAAGACAATTCCTCCCCTTTGAGAATTAAGAAACCCCTCGGCCAAAAGAAAACAAAACAAAAAACCCCCAAAACAAACAAACAAACAAAAAACCAGACAAAATTTATTTTAAAACAAGGTACAATTTATTTTTTAAAAGACAAAATTTATTTTTTAAAAAGCAAGGACTGCAGGACAGGCATGAAACCAGTGCAGCCTGACCGGGATCAGTGGACCCAGGCTTTGCTTGGATCCATTGCCCAGGTGCGGGGGTCCCAAATGGCAGCTGAGCACCATTCCCGCCTATCACCTGTGGACATCACAGGATCGCTGGATGGGACAGGGACCGCAGTGGGACATCCGAGCCAACCTCCCTGCTTAGGCAGGGTCATCCCTGGGCACAGGATTGTGCTCAGACGGTTCTTGGGCATCTCCAGTGAGGGAGACTCCACAGCCTCTCTGCGCAGTCTGTTCCAGTGCCTGGTCACCTGCACAGTAAAGAAGTTCATCCTCATGTTCAGGTCGAATTTCCCGTGTATCAGTCTCTGCTCATTTCCTCTCGTCCTATTGCTCGTCACCGCCGAGCAGAGCCTGACTCCATCCTTTCGGCACCCTCCCTTCGACACTGATGGACACGGCTGCGATCCCCTCTCAGCCGCCTCTTCCCGAGGTTGAACAGGCCCAGCTGTCTCAGCCCGTCCTGCTGAGAGAGACGTGCCGGTTCCGTGACCCTCTTTGCCAGGCTCCCCTGGCCCCGCTCCCGCTCCCACCGCCCCTCACGCCCTCCCGCCGGGGCGGGGGCGGGGCCGCCCGGCACC
>VWZN01009175.1:203092-264363 GCA_013396955.1 Regulus satrapa
TCGGAGCCGCCTCGCCGTGCCGTGCCGAGCCGTGCCGGGGCTGCCCGGCGGAGCGGGGCTGGGGCCGCGGGCACTCGGAGCGCGGTTCGGTGTTCCCGCTGTGCTCGAGCTGCTCACAAGATTGCTTTAGGGTTAAAAAGGGACCTCTGGAGATCATCCGGTGCGACCCCTCCTGCCGAGGCAGGGTCGCCGGGAGTGGGTGACACGGGAACTTGTATGAGTGTCCCCAGAGGGGGAGGCTCCGCGACCCTCTCTGTGGGCAGCCTAGTCGGTGCTCTGGCACCCTCAGTGGGTTTAAGTCGTTCCTCGTGTTGAGGTGTTGTAGCTTCCCTTGCTTTGGTTTATGGCTTTGCTGCTTGAGGAGGAAATCGATGAGACGGAGGGCCCAGGGAGTGGCGGAGGTGACCGCGGTCCCTCCGAGGGAAGGACAGAGCTGCCCTGTGGGCTCCGGCCACGTCGGGGAAGGAGGAAGCTCCGGCCCGTTGTCTCTTGGGCCCTTTCAAATCCTTGCAGGAAGGCTGCAGCAAGGAAGGATGGCAGTGACAGGTCATGCCGAGGGGTGTGCGTGTGTGATTCTTGGCAGGAGCGAGCAGCTGGTGACTGGAGCAGACATCAGAGAAGGCATCCAGTGAGGCTCTCCTGGCTGTGCCTTCCTGGCTGCGCCTTCCTACACCTCAGCTGTAGGGGCTTCTAGGCCCCCGAGTGTCAAGTGAAGCTTAAACCTACCTTCATTGCCTGCCGAAGTGACGAGGAAAGCTCTCATAACCAAATAACTCATTTGTAAGGATATTGGTGGGGAGTATTAATGTAAATCTCCTCTGATTAAAAAATTGTCTTTCCTCCTTTGGGGCACCTTTTGAAGTTGTTTCCTGTGGCTGTGATGGAAACTATGCTTTAATACTCGAATGAGAATTAAAGTTGTGTGATCCATGCTGTAGAAAGTGGCTGTCTTTGCACTTTCTGAGCTCTCAGCTTCTGCACTGCATGAAACACTCGTTCATAAGAGAGTAAGAGCCTGTATGCTTTTGGTAAATAGCATGTGCTGTCCTGAATCAGCAGAGCCAGGAATAAGCCAAGCACATGATGAAGGCGCTTGGGCTGTAGTAGTAAAATATCCCGTGGACATTCTTTTATAGGACCACAGAAATGGTGTTTGGAAGTGACCTCAGCAGGTCACGTACTGCAGCCTCTTGGGCACGGAGCATGAGAGGACAGAAAGCACCGCTCTTGGCAACACTAGATCAACTCGGCTCTGCTTTTGTTTAAGCAAGCTTTGGGAACATCCAAGCCTGGAGTATCCATCTCCTCCCTGGGTGACCTGTTGCCATGCTGCACCACCCTCTTAAGGAATGGGGCTTTTTCAAATACAGCCTAAAGCTTTCAGGCTGCAGTTTGTGTTTCTTCACAGCATCCCTGAAAAATATTGCTATGTTTGGATTATTTCTGTTTTAAGATTGTAGAAGAACAGTTTATTTTTAAGTTAAGTGGACCACATAGCCTACTATCTTTTGTAACCAATGTGAGACGCTTAGGGGGTGATCTTTCCCAGGTGTCTCTGTATTTTTATTTCTCATATAACATACGCAAAATGAGAATTTATCGTTTAATAAATGTGAAGTGAGGTCCTTGGTTTAGGTAAATGTACCACCAGCAGGCAACTGCGCACCTCAACAGCTGCAGTAGTGCAAAAATTATTTCTGCAATTAGCCACCTCTTATCAATATCCTTATTAGACATAGGCATATGGAGAAGTCTGAAGTGCTCTTGGCATCTAATTCTCTCTGTGTAGTCTACAGCTGAAGGTACTCTGCTTCCTGGTAAGGAGAAACAATATATCATCTGATTATTGCTGTATCATATTTATGTAGGTGGATAAAATGAGGCTTCCTTGGACAGGCTTCACTTTTTGCATTTCTCACAGGTTTCGTGCAGTTATCGCTGTTAATTGCAATGCCAGCAGTGGGGAATTTTCCTCTGCCTGAGGATTTCGATCCCCGTGGCAGATCTCAGTACCTGCTGTTTGTCTGCTGTGACCCCTGTGATCTCCTGTCCTGTGCTGGGGAGGTGTTGTTAGTGGGGCGTGCAGTAAGAGCAGTGAGAGCCGTGGTTTTCCCCCTCTCTCCAGGTTTCCTGTTCATCTGCTTGGGCAAACTCCGTTTGGCTGCTTCTTCTGGTTTTGGTTGGATTATCCTTAGAAATGGAATGGGGATCTGTGCAGACTTAAGTAGTAATTCTTGCCTGAAGATTGAGAGTCCTTCCTCGGTTTTAAACAGTACTGATCTCTCCAAAAGGGTTTGCTGTTTTATGGGAAATGGTTTATCAGATATGCTGATCTGCAGTAATGCATGTAATTCTTAGGAAAAATTGCAGCATTCAGTAAATCTCCTCCAATGAAAAGTAGCTAATTTAAGGCCACGGTTCTGTGGCCAGCTGAGGCAGTCCAATTCCCCGCTGCTGAGAGTGAGAGATTTCTTCCCTGGGGCAATGTGTTCCTGTCCTCTGCATTGACCCAGCTGTGTTACTTGTTGGGTTTTTTTTTTTGAGCTTAGCGTGGCAGGCAACTATCCAACTTTTTGCCAGTCTAGTTTCCTGCTGTGTTAGGGAGTCGAAGTGGCTTACAGAATTATGGCAGGTGTGCATGGCCATGGGCAGGGGAAAGATGAGCCTCAAGGTGTGTCCTCACTTAGTGGGTCACGCTAAGAGCGCACAGAACTTCCCGTGTCTCCCAGGACTGCATCCTGACTTGCCCATGGACAGCTGAAGTATGTCAGTAAAACGCAATACCCAACTGAGCAACGCTACATGTGAACGTTTCCATCTTTTCTTTTCCTCCAGAATGTCTTGGTTTGGCTAAACTTGAGTGAATTGTCATAGGGAGGAATTGCTCTTCTGTTGGTAAGAAAATAGATGGCTTGCTGTCGGAGGGGAGAGGGCTTGTTCTGGAGGGCATTGGCCTCTGTTTTGCTCTTCTGCTCTTGTCTGGTTACCCAGTAAGACAGCTCGATTTGTGTTGGGGTTTAACCTTAGCTGGCAACTAAGAACCGCACAGCTGCTCATTCCCTGCTGACCCCAGTGAGAGGGTGAGGAGAACCGGGGGGGAAAGTAACTTACGGGTTGTAACAAGAACAGCTGAAGTGAAATAAAGTAAATACACTCATACTACTAATAATTATAACAATAATAATAATAATTTTCATGAAAAGAGAGAGAGAGAGGGGAGAAAAAGCCAGGCAAAACAAGTTGCAGGGTACAGTTGGTCACCACCCATCTGATGAATGCCCAGCCTATCTCAGAGCGGTGAGGGTGCCTTTCCAGCCAACTCTCCCAGTTTCTGTAGTGAGTGTGGCCATTCCACGGTGTGGAGTCGCCCTTTGTTTGCCCAGTTCAGGTCAGCTTCCCCTGGCCCTGCTCCCTCCCAGCTTCTCGTGCACCTCCCTGCTGGCAGAGCACGGGAAACTGAAAAGCCCTTCACTCAGGGCAAGAGCTACTTAGCCACAACTAAAGCTTCGGTGTGTTATCACATTATTCTCACACTGAATCCAAAACACAGCACTGTACCAGGTACTAAGAGGAAAATTCTGTCCCAGCCAAAGTGAGGACAGCCTGCTGTGACAGTAAGAACTGCTCCCTAAAATTTTTTTGGAGAAGTCTGTTTAAACCCATTGGATTGGTTTACTGTGCAAGCAGATAACTGCCAAAAGCAGCGTAAGGCAAACACTTATGAAATGTATCGGAACTGCAAGACCAGAATAAGGGAAGGGATTTTGAGACGAGGAGGGAAGAGTGAGGCACCTCTCCCTTCCCGCAGAAACGGGCTAGCCCATCTATAATTAATGCAGAGAGACCAAACCAGTCTGAAACCACAGTAGACTGAATTTCAGGTTCTTACTCGGGAGCTGACAGAATTACTGAAAAACTTTGATAGAAAGGTAAATGTGGGTATCCTTGCCTTCTCTTTGAAGAGATTCTGTTCAAACTGAAAATGTTCTGTCAGTCTGAATACATTGTTGAAATTCTCACAGTTCAGTTTTTAGGTACTACACGGATTAAATCTTAATTACAGGGAGAAGTACTGGTCTCATCTGCACTTTTCTTCATATTGTTTTAAGACTTTTATTATGCAAGAGTTGTGCTGATGACTAATACGACTCTAACTTGGTACATTAAACTCAAACACTGGCGACTGTGCTACAGATATTATTTTTGTGCATGATTTCCTGCTGCCTTGTACTTGGAATGGTTATGATAGCCTTTAAGTGTTTTTGTCATATGGTCACTGCTTTTTTGTGATGGTTAGATAGAGCTTTACTTACGCTCCCAGCAGACAGAGTTCATTACACAGCAAGATGTACAATTACACAAATCTTACATTTTCAGCTTTCCTTAACCTTATTCAAGGAAATCTATTTTTACATATCCATGGGAATTGAAGAAGTGCTTTAAATGTAACTGCTGATTGTCTCTACTCTTGCAGTCTGGAATCGAGCTGTTTGTGAACAGGCTTGACTCAGTAGAGTCTGTCCTCCCCTACGAATACACTGCGTAAGTATGTTATACTGTTTGTGCCATTTTAGTTGTTAGTTTTTCCAAAAAATACTATTTAATTTACCTAAAAGTATTACCTACCTCTTGTTAGAGCAGTGTGCCACTGAGGCATTGCTATTTCTTTTGCTAACTTAAGTTTACAAATACAGAATTTTCAATGAGCAGATGGATGGATGCCTGCATTGCTTCCTTTGTCTCAGTTGTCTTTGTTCATACTTTAGTGCATGGATTTACAGGCCCTGATGCAGGTTGAATCACTGTTGTAGTGTAACTTAAGGGTAAAATATGTGTGTGTAAATATATGATACTTTACTGCATTAGTTGTCACTGTAGATCAAAGTATTGCCTCTGTCTTTAATAGCTGATGCCAGATGAGTTAAAGTGGTAATGAGGTGCGAACATCCCATCAATTATCTTAATGAGGTGTTAAATGGTTTTTTTGTACACATCATAGGAGTGCACAAAATGTATCAGTGTCTGGTACAACTATGTGCAGTTTTTGTTATAAAGAATATTTTGACTATTAATATTGAAGAGCTTAAGCACCAGTTATGTCTACACTTTAAACAACACAAATGTGATATATTTTGCCACAAACTGAAAAAATGTGGAGGATGTGCTATTAAATGTGTTGCTGAATAAAACTGCAATAAACTGTTTAACAGTGTTTCCTGTAAGGGATCTGTCTCTGTCAGTGTTATTTTATTTTATTTTTTATTTTCCCTCAAATTCCAGAATCTGGCCTGCGTGCTTTTTTCTCAGTCATTATTAAACTCTAGATGAAGATTTAATACTTGTCTAAAATCCCTGTTCAAATAGAAAACTTGGAATTACTCAAAAAAACTTATGCTATTATGTTCTGAAATAGCTGATGGAGAGATTTGATTGTTGGTTCTGTTTCATCTGGTTTATTTTCAAACCAGGGTAGTGATTTCCACAGGTTAAATAAAGAAACCGCTGTATAGTTCCTCTGCTTGTGACGAACAGGTTGATTTGGGAACATTCTTTCCAGCTGAGAATATTTTATTCATTTTTGTATCTTTTCTCTAATTCAGGTTTGATTTTTGTCAAGCAGAAGGAAAGAAGCGTCCATCTGAAAACCTTGGCCAAGTGTTGTTCGGAGAGAGGATAGAACCATCTCCTTACAGGGTTTGTTCTCTGACAGGGGGTGTTTGGTACTGCGTGCATTCAAACGTAACCAAAGGAGATCAGAATCTTGAAGATGATTTTCACAAGGGCTTTATATGAGGAAAGCTTCAGCATCTGAAATCCCACACGCTAGAAATCTGTCAGTTTAACCTGATTGTAACTGCATGCTTTGCATCGTGGAGCTGGAGCCTGAAGTGCTGCGCAGGTTATCTTCTCTCTTCGGGTTCTGACAAAACCTGATTATTGCTGCTCAGCACTCTTGTTCCTTGGAACCAGATCTGAAAATCCTGCAGCCATAAAATTGAAGAATTAAAAATGGTGTTAGCTTGCTGGTCTTTTCTGGGGACTGAAGCTCTCACATTCTCTTCTGCAGAGGTAGCAGGAGAGAAAATTGTCAATTGAAGCTGCCTGTGACAGCATGGCTGCTGTGAGGTCGAATGACTTACCTGGTAAATCATGGCAGAAGACATCTCTTAGTCAGTAAGAAGCAGCTCTTGCTGTAGGGCTCCTGCTACGAGCACAGGAGGAGTTTATAGCACACACCAGTGTAAAAATCTCCTCTGGAGGGTTAATGTACCTCAGTAATTTGTTAGGTGCTTTCATTGTAATAGTATAGGCAGTGAAATGTATAGGATAAATTGTTAGGTACTGACATAAGAGTTTATTACAACCTTTTTGCTCATGAGTCTTTCATTTTTCTTAGTTCACATTCAACAAGAAGGAGACATGTAAATCTGTTTGTACAAAAACATATGATACCACAAAGCCAGAAGATAAACAGAAATTAGACTTTTTGAAAAAAAGTATGCTACTGAATTATCAACATCACTGGTAAGTTGGTATCAAAATTCACAGATTGCTTAGTGTAATATGTTGGTGATGATTTAGTTATACTTTTGTATTTGCAAGGTAATACAGATGGAACACTAGATATGTTCACTTAATTTCATCCCCTTCTCTTTTTGCATAAAATGTTACATTGTTTGTTGTCTTCATTAATAAAATTCCTTCACTTGAGGCATAAAGACTAGGAGCAACAGAGATTAATCTGTTTCTAAACACAAAGCTTTGTGCTTAATGTAAAATACTGCTGCCTTTTTTCACCTGTAGACGTAGAAGTTAGTTCTACCTTAGCTTGAGAAAAGTCTTACAGGACCTTTACTCTGTTGCTAAGTTGTCTTTGTTTTACTTGAGAGTCCTTGCACTCACCTTCAAACACTGTGTCCAGGAGACAGGATCAACAGTTCTGAAAGACTCAGGCAATGTTTGTTTCTCATCTGTGGCTGTGGAAGGGAAAGGTGGCCAATGAGCACTTCTTAATGAAGCAATTTCTGGGAATGCGTAAACTCTTCTTCCTTTCCTGTTCTCTGAACCTCTCTGTAACAATCTGATTGACCTTGGAGCATGCTGGGGCTGTTTCAGCTCAGACACTGAATCCTTGTCTGATGGGCATTAAGGGTGGGGCAAGGCTGAATGTGTGTGCTGAATCTCAGGCAGATTTTCAGTTTCCCAGCACTGCACCCACATCCAGGAGCTATTAAACATTTATCAGCTGGCTCAGGCTTGACACTGGAAATACTCAGCCACGTTATCAGTGTTTATTTAGTGCTTGATGTTTTGGCACGCTCTGCCAACAGCAGCTTTCAGATGCAAGAAGAAAAGGAACAACTTGAGCATGAGTTCCTGAGGTGTGTCTTTGCAAGAGCATCATTAACTGATGTCACTCACGGGAATGCTCTTAATTCCAAATATGGGCCTCCTGCTTTATGGGAACAAGCGTGTTGGTCTTCACCTAATCGGATTTAAATTTTGGGGGTATTTTAGTAAAAATGCACCTTGAATTTTGCCACTGTCATTAAGTGTTTTTCTGTAATGTCACGTTCTATTCCTTCAATTTTGAAACAGCTGGAAAAGCAACAACTGCATTTTCCACTGCTCTCAGGAGCAGATATGGCATATCCCTTTGTGGGAATGGGCTGTGGTTCACTGATGTAAATGTTTCTGGGAACCTCTTGAAAATGACTGTAGTAGGAATTGGATAGGTTACATCAGAAGGGTTCACAGTCAATAGCCATATGTTCAGGTAGGTAAACAAGGAAGCCATAAAGAAACTGAAATGTACAGCTACTTTAGCAGGGATTTGAAGAGTGTATGGCTAATGCTAAAATAAGTGGAGTTTCAAACATGCTGGACTTGATTATATTCCTCTTAAATACTGCATATGTTTGTGATATTTTCACCACTTTGAATTTCAGTAACACATGGGAGTCTGGCATAAAAGACTCAGCTATAAAAGATTGTGTATGTTTTGGTGTATAAAATAGCTTCCCAAGGATATGAGGCTTGACAGAAATTAATTATTTTTTTTTTTTAGGAAAACCCATAACTTAAGCTAATAGAAGCTGAAACAGAACTGTGTAAAACTAATCATACAAAAAAGTACTTGAGTCTGGTTTGGGTTTTTTTTCCCTGTAGATTAAATTGTTTAAAAAATATACTTAGTGTATTCAAGTATACTTTTTTCTTCTTTTTTTTTGAACCAGTGTAGCTAACTTGATAGGACTGTTGAGGTTTAAGTAAGATATAATGATGTTTTTCAGTGTAAAAACTCCCCTTGAAATTTAGGTTATTTCTTAGTTCTTTTAATGGGTTTGGGGTTTTTTGGGTTTTGTTTTTTTTTTTTTTTTTTTTTGGGTTTTTTTTTTTTTTTTTTTTTTTTTTTTTTTTTTTTTCCCTGTCCACTGCCCTAAGACTTAAGAACCAGTGAAAAATCCCTGGTTATGTCTATTAGTTTTCCTTAGCCACAGCTTCACAAAGTGGCAGCGGCTGGATTTTGTGATTATTGATGCATGCTTAAGGAGTATGGTACAGAGGTATGTTGTACAGGGATCAACAAGGTAGCATCAGTGAGGATTCCGTAGAGGGTTATTATCCAGCTTCAGTTTATCATGAAATTCCTGGAGAACACAGATGGTGCAAAGTACTTTTAAGGTTTCAAAAGCCACTTAATAAGATTAGGAATTGACACACTGAATTGGACTGAACAGCTATACTGATATCTTGGCTGACAATGTTCATCACCAGATGTTCTTGAGAGACATGTAAGAGCACTGTTGAATAGCGTATTTGCTCCACATGTATAATCTCTTCAAGTCATTTTAAATTTGAAGATTAGCTGTGAAAAATGATTTGCTACTTAAACTATCAATTTGTTCCAGCATTGCTGCTTGAAGGCAGCTCAGTATGTCTTTGCTGCGTAGATGCAAAGGAAAGCCTTTATCCAAACCGAATTTACTTGCAATACGTTAATGTTGCTTTGTTTTGATTAGGAGATGAAAACGCTTAACAAAAGCCAGCAATCTCTCTAGCGTGTGTTCCGGAGATAAAATTTCAAATGTACAAGCACAGAATTGTTTGCGTTGGAAAAGACCTCTAAGATCCCTGAGTCCCACTGTGTGGCGGGCTGACCCTGGCTGGACACCGGGTGCCCACCAAAGCTGCTTTGTCACTGCCCTTCTCAAGTGGAGGAGGGAAAATGTAGCAAAATGGGTCAAGATGAGGGTAGGGAGAGAGAGAGATCACTCCTCAACTGCTGTCATGGGCAAAACAGACTAGGGCGGGGAATTTAGTTTAATTTATTACCAGCCAAATTAGAGAAAGGTAATGGGAAATAAACCCAAATCTTAAAACTCCTCCCTACCACTCCCTTCCAAGCATCAAGTTCACTTCCAGTTTTCACCACCTCCTCCTCCCCCCAGTGGCACAGGGCATGGGGATTGTGGTCAGTTCATCAAACATTGTCTCAGCCACTCCATCCTCCTCAGGGTCAGGACTCTGCACTCTGCTCTTGCTCCAGTGTGGGGGTTGCTCCACAAACTTGGAAGAGTTTTTAATGAACTTCCCAAATGTCTTTTCCATGGGCTGCAGCTCTTCAGGAACTGCTCCAGTGTGGGTCCCTTCTGTGAGGTGCAGTCCTTCAAGAAGAGGTTGCTCCAGTGTGTGTCTCCCAGGGGTTCACAAGTCCTAGCAAACCTGCTGGAGAGTGGGCTCATCTTTCCATGGGGGCAGAGGTCCTGTAGGAGCCTGATCCCGTGTGGGTTTATCATGGGATCACAGCCTCCTTCAGGGCACATTGACCTGCTCTGATGTGGGGTCCTCCGTGGACTGCAAGTAGGTGTCTGCTGCCCTGTGGTCCTCCGTGAGCTGCAGGGGGACAGCCTGACTCGCCATGTCTGCTTCTGTGCCTGGAGCATTTCTTCTCCTCCTTCTCCACTGACCTTGGTGTCTGCAGAGTTATACATATTCCCACTCCTCCCTCCAGCTGCTGTTGTGAAGGGTTTTTTCTCCTTTTCCTATATCTGTTTCCCAGAGGTGTTGCCTCTGGTCACTTGTGGGCTTGGCCTTGGCCAGCAGGGAGTCTGTGTTGGAGCCAGCTGGCACTGGCTCTCTCAGACATGGCAGTTCTTACAAAACCTTCTGTACCCCCTGCTAGCTAAAACCTTGCCACACAAACCAAATACAAACATTAACCTAGCACTGCCAATTTCACCACTAAATCATCTCCCTCAGAGCCATATCTAGTCTTTTAAATGCTTCTGAGATTTGATGACTCTATCACTTCTCTGGAGAGCCTGTTCCAATGCCTGGCCACTCTTTCTTTGAAGAAATTTTTTCTGATATCCAACCCGAACATGCCCTGGCACGACTTGGGGCCATTTCCTCTTTTCCTATCACTGGCTGCCTGGGAAAGTGGCTGACCTCCACCTTTAGCATCTGTCATGCATTTGAAGATAGCAGTAAGGTCTCTCTTGAGCCGCCTTTTCTCCAGACTAAACAACCCCAGCTCCCTCAGCCACTCATCATAAGTCCCTTCCTCAGTTCTGTTGCCCTTCTCTGGTCACGTTCCAGCACCTCAGTCTCTTTCTAGCAGTGAGTGGCTTAGAACTGGACACCAGATTTGAGGTGCAGCCTCTCCAGTGCTGCATCCAGGGGGACAATCCCTGCCCTGGTCCTGCTGGCCACACTGTTGCTGATACAGGCCAGGATGACAGGGGCCTGCTTGGCCCCCTGGGCTCACTGCTGATTCCACATCTCTGACCAACACCCCCAGGTCCTTTTCTGCTGGGCAGTTTTTCAGCCACTCTTGTCCCAGCCTGTAGTGCTACGTGAGGCTGTTGTGACCCACATGCAGAACCCACCACTTGGCCTTGTTGAACCTCATACCATTGGCCTCATATAATGTGGGCACAGTGTAGTGAATCTAAATGTGGAATAGCTCCTAATTTGCAAATTCATCATACCCTGTAGTAGCATGGTAAAGGGAGTAGGAATTGGTTGGTGCTGCTGCTGCTTCGACTGCAATAGTCTTTGGACTCTCCTGAAAACCTGGAAACTCTTGTAGGGCTTATCTTCACCTTCTCTATTGTGTCGGTATAAACCAAGAATACTGCAGTTTATTTCTGCTGGGTAGCTCCTGGTAGGGATTATGCAGCTCTCTCCACGTTGCCTGGATGAAGGCAGCACATACCACTCCCCGACTGCTGATGGGCTTTGGAAATTAGGGCTAATTTAGAGGCTGTTCCAATATGTAACAGATTAAATAGTGCTTTGTTTTTGTTATCCGAAGTTGTAATTCCTGTGTTTAGTTAAGTGTTTTAAAGTATCTTTAAGACACTTAATTGTGAACATATTCATTAGCTTGGTAAGTTAAGTTGTAGAATATTGTGTTAACTTTGTGGGATGTCCTTTTTTAGTTTAGTGGTACACAAAATGTGGCATTTATCTAATGTCTGCATGTATGAAGTTCATTAATATACCTTTGAAAATATACCTTGGGCAATTAATGCTGGAAGGTACTGAATTTTAAGTCTTCTTAACATGACATATTTTGTGGATTTATGTTTCAGCTATTTAAAGCACTTCATAAAACATAAATTGGTTGACTGTCTTTTAGTAGTTCCTTTTATGAAGGGACAGGTTCCTTTCTTTGTGTTCAAAACTATGTTTTGATTTTGACATTTAGACTGTTAGTTGCATGTTAGATGCAGTTTGTATCTTACTGTCTTACAACTTTCTGCAACTCATCATGGAAGTGTGCACTTATACAAATTTTTCATTGAAACTGACCTATAAATCTCCTGGGTTTAGGTAATATAAGTCTTGGGAGGCAATATAAAAGCAGCAGGTTTGAAAGTTATTATTTTCCCAGTTTGGTGGCTTGCAATTTTTTGGTAATGCAAATCATCTAATTAAAATGTTGCATACTTTTTGGTAGCCATAAATGAGGTAATGATTAGGAATTCACTTAAACAGCAAATTTTAAAAGGGTTTAAGACTGCCATGAAAAATCTATTTTGCAATGGAAGAGCAGTGAGGAAGCTGGAGAATTAATGATATGTGATGTAGGCTTTTTGAAGATTTTGTGTTTTGTCTTAAACTTGAAATTGTCAGTTTTATCTGGTTTAGCAAATGTAATGATTTTGGCCATTTTTAAAAGATAATAAGAAGTTAAATTGTTACGACTGTGAACTGGGCGAATTTTCTGCTTTGAGCTGTTTTTGTAAAGGCACTTCATGAAACAGTGCAGGGAATAGAGTGGTTTCAGTTGAAGAGTTAAATGCTTGCAACTCGTTCAGAACTTGAATTGGCAATCAGTACAATTCCATTATTGTTGTAGTTCATTATTCCAGTAACGAATGTAGCCAAGTTAGTTTAATGTTAATCTGGTTTTGTTTCCGTTACACACTCCACTGTGTGTTTTGAAAAATGCTGAAGTGTCACTGTGTCATTTACAGGATTGTGGACAACATGCCTGTGACGTGGTGTTACGATGTGGAAGATGGCCAGAGGTTCTGTAATCCTGGATTTCCTATCGGCTGTTATATTACAGAAGATGGCCGCCCAAAAGATGCCTGTGTTATTAATGTATGTTTATGCAGTTATGTATTTTTTATTATCCCCTTTTCACTATTTTAGACTAGCATTTCTCCCGTGTCATGTTTCTGTGGCGAGTCTTTGCTATTTTAAGAACCCATGTTGCCTAAGAATAGGCAAGTGTTTTGGTCTGTGCAAATACCTCTATTTGAAAACCTGATCTAAGCCTAAGAACCTTGTCCCTTGTGCTGCATAGTTCAGAAGGGCTCTGAAAGATCAAGGAATGAACATACATTAAGTACATGTGGAGGTAAAGGTGAGGGAAACCACGTCCTCCTTCATTGCCTAAGAAATGGAGACATTTGAAGGTTTGGACTTCACATTTTTGTGGGATAGAAGTGTTCTCATGGAAGCAGATTTGCATAGCCGTGTTTGTACCCCTGTGTACTTTTTGAAGGTTTGCTTTCCCTAAAACTGGGAGCTGATGGAAAAAGATAAGAGATTTCTGCATGAGCAAAGAGTCTCTTGTGATAGATGGTCTCGTGGTGGAGGTCCAGACAAGTGCACTGAAAACATTATGGAGATAAGAATACAGAAGTCTAGAAAGTCTTTAGAGTGACAGATATTTTCTATGACTGAGAACTTAGAATAGGTTTTTGGGTTTTTTCAAAATGGTTGGTTTTTCTTAATAGATCTTACCAAAGATAACAGTTTCTGTGGTTGCCAATTTTGTTTAATTGCCTCCATAATGAGTTTGTTTCAGGGGCTCTGTGTGAATTGATGCATTTGTGATCAAATATGTAATCTGGCAATATTATTTTACTGTATTTTAATACTTGCTTTTAATAAAAAGAAAATAACCTTTGAAGGTTATTGAAGGAGTAACTGATATACTGTAGAAGAAAATTTAATTTATGTAACTGTTCTTATAATTGGGGGTGCTCTATAGAAAGGGTGGGGATACAGCCCTTAAGAGGTGCTTACTGAACTTCAGTAGACATAGCTGTTAAATTATTTTTGAGTTTAACAACCTCTTTAACTGACTAAATTCCAGGGTGATGTTTCTCTTCACCTGAGGTCAGCATTCTTGGCTGCTGCTTGTTGTTCATCCCTGTGTATCTTTGGTTGCAAGGGTGGTTCTGTCACAAGAGAGAATTTATTTGCATTGTTTGTCTTGGAAGGTTCTGTTTCATTTCTGAAAACTATCCTTGTTGTTTTAAAATAGCTGGTGTTTATGAAATGCTTCTGATAACAGAAGTTGTCACATAATTGTCTATTGAATTTGCTTAAATTTTTTTGCTTAAATAAAATAGGACATCTTCAGTTAGAGAAATTTATTAATATATATTTAATTTCTTTTTTTTTACTTTTCAGTTCTACTACACTGCTCTTGGCATTAACTTTTCTAACTTGTGTTTTTAATGCAAGAAGGAACTTGCTATCTTTATAATTATCAGTATCTCACATTCATATTTTAGGAGAACTTCTTGAGAGAAAAAACTGTATGCAGTATAAAATTCTGTTATGCAGGCTTCTGTCTAAAGCTTTGAGATGCCTTTTATTTTTTGACTGTTTAATATAACCCTTTGTCATTGCAGTCAGAATTTCATGAAAAAGACACCTTTTATATTTTCAACCATGTTGACATAAAAATATATTACCATGTTGTGGAAAATGAAGCTCTGGGAGCAAGACTAGTCGCTGCTAAACTTGAACCAAAAAGGTTAGTGAAAGTAACTTGTCATCAAAAGTGATCCCTCCTAAGACACTTGCTTTGATCTGGGAAGCTGCTGCTAGTCAGGAGTGCTTTCAGGTATATAACCTGTAGATTACCTCTCCTGTTGATTTTTGTAGTGTAGTTAGGACAGTCTAATGTCACTTTGTTGTGAATTTGATGGACCTTGGTACACTTTTTCCTTGGACCAAGAAAAGATGGGATAAAACCTGTGTTTGTGAGGTGTGAAGAGTGTGTGTGTGTGCATGCATGTAGAGCCCTCATTTCCCTTCTGGGGAATATTCTGTCTTTCATGGTATAGCTGAGCTTGTTGCATTGTTGGGTCAGTTTCTTTTCTGATAGAAGTTAGTACTTCTGGTGGTGTAGCTCCTAAAATGTTTTGAAGGTTCATAGCAATACTAAAGCTTTGTGCAATTTTGGTACTCTGCTTTGGAGACTGTGCTCTTTTTAGAAGAGACAAATCTTGTTTAACAAGTTCAAGTTTCAAAAATTCTTGAGCTTGGGGATATGTTCCTTACGAGTTCCAAAATTTATGGGGCATTAAGTACAATTCTTATATTTAAAGGAAGGATCCTTGGTATGCTTTTCTAAGATTAATGAATTCTTTCTAAAGAATGTTGTCAGTGATGTGGCTTTCATTCTGTGTCTTTTCTTCCTGCAGTTACAAGCATACTCACGCAGACAACCCCGACTGCTCAGGAGTACCTATGGATATAAGTAATAAAGCTAGTGGAGAAGTCAAAATTGCATACACATACTCCGTTACTTTTCATGTGAGTACTAAGATTTCTGTGGCTGTCACCTCTGAAAATCATGCAGGAATACTCTAATTTTAAGGACAGATAATTAAAATCAGCTCAGAATGGTAACTTTTGTCGTTTTAAAACTTGATTTGAACTGGAATGTCAGGGTGACTTTGGGATTTAACCACATACATTACAGTTTTGCATACCAACACGTGGAGAGTGGATGTGAAACACATTGGTGGTTTTTCAGAGAGTCACACTTTCCATGTCTGCCTAGGTTGTCTGGTAGATTATTTTTCAAGTTCTTAAGTCTGAGAAATTGTGTGTTTCAGCAAATTACTGTTGTAGGTAAGTTGAAGCTGGTAATTTTCTGTCCTTCTCCTGCAAAACCTCCCTTCTCTCCAAGGTCTTCCTCTTATGGAAACCTGCAAAAGAATAGGAAGCAGGTAGTCTTTGTTCTACTACTCTTTATTTAAAAGCAGAGGAGCAGTATATCAGGCAACTGCAGACAGAAGTGATAGCTGAATATTTCTCATTCTGCTCAAACGAGAGGGAGGTTTTGGTTTTGTTTTGTTTTTCTGTAAGTGGATTTTGCTGAACCAACTGTTTATCAAAGTTTCCTACTTATTTCTCCAATAGTTTCCATGTTACTCTGAGTTCAAAATAGAATAAATAGTAAAAGAAATATACTCAGGAGGGATTATATTACATTATACAATATAATTACATTTTGAGAAATTATATCAGTTATGAAATGAATTTGTATACTGAAAAGCAAGTATTTCTGGAAACCTGTGAGAAATTAGTAATTAAGAGTGAGCTCAGCTTCATGGTATTTAATTGGTTGTCCTTAAATTTTAAGACGTGCCCAGCTCTGTGTGTGCAACTGTTTTGCACACAGTGTTACATCAGTTGGAGGTAATCCTCTGAATTTCCATTGGGTTGGCAGACCAGGTCATCTCAGGAAGACAAAAAAAAAAAGGCAGTTTAGGTATGAGGGGAAAATGCAATTCTGTCCTAGAGTCATTGATACTGGTTTAGAAATTTGTTGCTTGCTTTGAGACATGGTTTTATTATCTCAATAAGCTAGATACATCATCTTGACTAAATTTTTTAACCCCCGTTTTAATTTTTTTTTTCAAAACTTGGCTTTACTGGAAAGCACTCTTGCCTCTTGTATGTTACAAATTACTGAAATAACAGCCTGTCAGACACCTAGCCAATTTTATTTTAATTGATAGTAGTGTTTATGGTTTGTTTGATAGATAGCCATCTGCACCTTGATTAGCACTGTCTATCCCTTTTTTTTTCCTGTTTACTCTGCAAAGTGAAACAAAGAAATGTTCTTTTTGAAGTGTTTCTGGTCAATGAATGTTCATTTTGAATAAGTTTAATCTGTTTAAATGCCTGGAGGAATAATTTGCTTCCCTCTACTAACTAGTATAAGTTCTAAGTATTGTCTCACCACCTGTCTTGCAGTAAAAGCTGTTTGTAATGGGATTGGTAGTTGGTACTGAAATGAGGTTGTATGAAAGCAAAGGATAATTTGAGCAGATGATTTGATCTCGAAAGTGAAGTATTAAGTGGTAGGCTGTATAGCATAGCTTAGTTTCTCAATATATGGACTTACATGTGCTAAACAATGCATGTTCTTTCATTATTCTGCTAGTCCATTCCAGGTGAACTAATACAGCTCTTGAAGGGAGGATGCACAATTAAATTAATTTGGTAAGAAGACATTAAGGTGCTTCAATTCAGAAAATATTTTGGTTTAGATTCTATGGTCAGATCTTAGGTTTGCTCTAGGTAGCTGTTATTAAACTATTTCCTGTAAGGCATGGAACTTGAAATTTCAGTCATGGGATTTTAGATTGCTTTGCATGAGCATCAACTTCTAAATATATGAGTTGGATACTGACTGTATCTGAAGTTCATGTGTTACTCTTTCAGGAGGAAAAAAGTATCAGGTGGGCATCAAGATGGGATTATATTTTGGAATCCATGCCGCACACTCACATCCAGTGGTTTAGGTAAGAAGGAAGTTTATTGTACTGAAGCATTTACATTGGAGTTTGAATGATGACTTTAATTTTTTTTTTTTTTCTTTTCAGTATTATGAATTCCCTGGTGATTGTCCTCTTTCTGTCTGGAATGGTAGCTATGATTATGTTGAGGACACTGCATAAAGATATTGCAAGATACAATCAGATGGATTCCACTGTAAGTCTAAAATGTAGCTCCTAAAATTTGCTTGGAATGTAATTTTTTTCAGTTAAATGTGTAGCTGTAAAGGCTATTTAAGTTACAACCTACTGTGTTAAAATAGATTTATTTCTTTTACAGGAAGATGCTCAAGAAGAATTTGGCTGGAAACTGGTTCATGGTGATATTTTCAGGCCCCCAAGAAAAGGAATGCTGTTGTCAGTTTTTCTAGGCGCTGGCACACAAATCTTAATAATGACTTTTGTTACTCTGTGTAAGTAAAGTGGGGAGGATTTTGTTGATTGTATGTGATTTTTCACTGCTGACTGCATGGTGCTAATAAAAATAATAATATCCTTTTGTCTAGAAATTTCATAAAAGTCATTAGAAACAGCTGAGCTGATGTAGTGCACATGCAACTTATGTTGCACAGATTTCAAGATAACTAATGTACTGGCTTTAAGTCAGACATATAGTCTAAGGTTTCTAACATGATTTCTGCGATTGTGCATCTCTGCTTCACAGTTTTTGCCTGCCTGGGATTTTTGTCACCTGCTAACAGGGGAGCTCTAATGACCTGTGCTGTAGTTTTGTGGGTACTGCTTGGAACTCCAGCCGGTTATGTTGCTGCCAGATTCTACAAATGTGAGTAATAGTTACTGAAAATGACAAGGCTTAAGTTCATTAACATAAATTATCCTTACAGAGCTGGTTTTCGTTTTGCTGCACTGTTTGTAGCTTCCCTCAGGGCAACTTGGAGAAATATCCTTACCTTAACAACAAAAAAAAATATATATAGAACACTTAACGTAGTTACACTGGTTTTGATGTAATCATGCCTAAAGAGCCTGAATTGCTCTTGCTGCTGTGTATTTGTGAAATTACACAAGTACTAAGGTCATTACAGTTTCCTGTCACTGCAGGGGTGGTGTAAAGCTGCATTTAGTTTTAGCCGTGGATGTTGCATGGTAACACACACCTGCGCCCCCAAGTAGTGATGTGCCTGAGATTTGTCACCTCTTTTTAGCCAGCTCGCAGGTATTTTGGAGGATAATGGGACTGTGGCTGGAGCGCAGGGAGAAAGGTTGTTAGGTGTTGTGTAGTTGTAGAAACCAGCCCCGTGGTGTTTGGGCCCCTGACAGGAGTTAGTTCATACCGTTTCCCCTCACTGATCCCAGCTATTGTTTCAACACCTGTCTGTCACCCTCAGATGGTTTGCCCCTGTATCCTCTGATTTATTTTAAGGTTCCACGTACAGCTTGTTTTAATTACCTTACTCAAGGTGAAAGGTTTTTTGACTAAGATGGATCTTTTGGACTATTTTAGTTGTGAATATACAGGGCTGGAGGAGAAGTTTATTTCAGAACTTCAGCCTAGCAGAAGATATTGGAGTTCTTTCTTCTAGCGATACTGTAATTTTCACGTGGGGAAAGCCAGTGGGAAAAGTGAACTTGTATCTTGTAGGGACTTTTTACACAAGGGTGGTTTTTTTAAATGAAGTATTCTTGATATCCAAGCCAGTGAAACTTAAACAGAAGGAAATTTTAGTTCTAAGAGCAGAATTGAAGATATATTCTTTGTATTGTGGTGTGTACTGTGTGTTTTAAATGATTTTTTTTTTTGAAGTGTACCAATGGTAAATTGAATCCTGTGTCTCTGGTGGAGATGTAGTTATTAATGATAAAATTTCATGTTTTACTCACTGGGAGTTACTTAATTGATACTTGAATGTTGTGTTTAACTACTAAGACAGCGAATGACTGATCCAGAGATATTTTTGTTATAACAGGAAGTGGTTTATACCCTGTATAGAGCATGTAAACGTTTATGGGGGTTTTTTTATAGTATACAAATAAAGCAATGTGAGACATAAACCAAAGTGCAACTGAAATGGGTATCCACTTTTAAAAGCTGGGGTTTTTTTTCCAAATTGCATTTAAAAAGTGAAACCTGAGTTTGAAATGAAATGGTTAATCTTAATAACTGCTGTCACATTCTACCAAGTTTTTATGAAGAAATAGAAACTTAATTAAAATCACTCTCACCATAATCACTTCTGACTCTTGAAATAAAGAAGCATGTCATTATGGCAGTGCTCAGATGAAATTATCAGCTTCGCTGCACTCCAGCAGGATATTTTCATTTGAAAGTATACTGACTAGAATTTTTATCAGCATAGTGCAAATTCATAAAGATTTTCTTAATAAAGCTATCTTTGGTCTTTTGGTATCACCACTGCTTAATGCTGTTAAGACTCAAGAAAACATCACTACTTCTGTAAGCGTGTTAGTTCTGACTCTTCTGTAAGATTCATAGGCAAGAATTATTTCAAGAAGGCTGTTTAAGCTTGGCTTTCACATATTTATGTATCTTTACCTACTGAAACCTGCAGTCAAGTGCTAGAAAGCTTAAATTTCTTAATCACTCCAGGTTTAAAATATTTTTAAAGACTTAGAAATATGGCAAATCTGCTCCCTCCTATTAGTAGATAAAGTGGTCAGACACGGTTTTAGTTGGATGCTTTTCCTGACCCTGGTCTGAGACATTTTGCTTTGAAGTTCTGTGGTTAAGCAGTAGGATAAGGAAATCTAATTTTATTACTGAATATTTAGTTTACTGTAATAATTTGGGCATGCTAGCACATTATTTGAGTATTTTCAAGCTAAGTATAACAGGTAAATGGACTGGAAAATTAATAGTTGAGCTTAATACATGTGTTAATGTCTGTCAAATGTTTTAATATACAGCATTTGGAGGTGAGAAATGGAAAACAAATGTCCTGCTGACATCATTCCTTTGTCCTGGGTAAGTTGAGAATATTACCACGATTAAGAGAACTAAATTGCATTCTGATGTGCATAGCCAATTTTTTAAGTTTCAGTGATACAAGTAAATCTTAGATTGTTCCTTTATTCTGGAAGCTACAAGAGTATCATGGTGCTTTTGACAAAGATGAGTTACGTTAGTGGCATATCATCCTTAGATGTTGTTTTTTCTTTTTGTAGGCATTTCTTTCATCACATGAAAAGGTTCATTAGGAAAAAGCATTATGACAGTAGAAAATTATTACGCTAGTCGTGAGTTTTAGGCCCACTTTTTCATTGTTTTCTTTTCTTCTCTAGACTGTTCATCTGATCACACTGTAGTCAGTCTTACATAGTGTCATATAATGTATAACCACTCTGATAATTTTTCCCACTTAATCACAGCAAGCAGTCTTACCCTGAAGTGTAGTTAAGACAAGCATATATTTGAAATAGCTTAGCTGGAACGTCAGTGCCTGCTGGAGTTCAGTCCCACTAGATTAACAAAGAATTGCTTGTCTGACCTCTTTGTTTTCATATTCGTGTGTGTCATTTGGTTTTTGCAGAGATTTGCGCTAAAATCTCAAAACAGTGCCATTGTTTTGTCAGTGTTACTAAATGCTAAGAATATTTCTGTGCCCTAAGTGTGCTGTGTTTTTCAGAATCGTATTTGCGGATTTTTTTATCATGAACCTCATTCTCTGGGGAGAAGGCTCTTCAGCAGCTATTCCATTTGGTACCTTGGTTGCTATTTTGGCACTCTGGTTTTGCATATCCGTACCGCTGACGTTTATTGGTGCCTATTTTGGGTTTAAGAAAAATGTAAGTGTTTCTGAGAAGTTGTTCTTTTCAGTGTATGCATCCATAAACACACACAAATATTTTTCTCTGTAGAGGCCATGACTGAGGTAGCACCGAAGCTGGCTGCACTGCTGGCTCCAGTTCTGTTCAGTTACTTTGTGACACGTGGTTGGTGGCAGTGATCCTTCCTTGCAGCAATTTGGGTTATCGCTGTATTTAACTGAGTGACTGCTACAGATAAATCAGTGATTTGAGCATTTATATTTTAATTAGCATCTTTTCCATATATTAAAACAAGTACTTGACCCAGCAAGCATAAGGGAAAGCAAATGATGCATTTCTGGGTTTTGTCACGTATTTCCTGTTCCTGTCCGCCCTCTACACTGAGGATGTTTCCTGATCAAATTGTTGGAGTTCTGTGAAATCTGTTTGCACCAGCGTTCTGTAAGTGGTTATTTCTGCTTGGCAGACATTAATTGTGATTTACTCCTAAACCAATCAATTTTACCTATTTTTATGAGGGCTCCTTGTGACCAAACATTTCATAATTTGGTGACCAAATCATTAAATAATGAGATTTGTTCTTTCTTTTTTTTTCCTTAAAAACCAGTTTACTATCCCCCCCAAATAAATTTCTGTAAGTGCAGATACATTTGTGGGTTTTTTCCTGCATAGGAAGCCAGGGTTCCATCTCTCTGTAGATCTCCTGTAATACCTTCAGAGGATATTGTTTCAGTGTGCACTTTTTAAGTCAGTTGTGTAGTTATCCTGTTTTTCTTGAATAGAATTCAATGGGTTTTTTTCTGATAACCATGTGGAAATTCCATCAGGTTCCCCTGCCTTTTACAGGTGTGTACCTCTTTTTTTAAGGAAGGAAGATATAATAAGTTAATAAAGCAATATGATAGGTGTCACAAAAACTTGAAAATCAAATCAGAAAGGAATTATCTATTGATGCTTTTGGTGTAATCTTTATGAAAGGGGAAAGATGCAAAGTATGTATTATCTTACAATGCCTTACACTGTTTTCTCCCACCATGCTGATCCCTGCATGTGTCTTAAATTAGGATTAAATTGACAGATTGAGTCCTTTCAGTAAGTTTATCCTAGTGTAATTCCTGAAGTAAATCCTGAAAAACAACATGAGGGAATTTTTAGAAGGTGAAAGCAGGAGTCTGCACCACCACTACATAGCTGAAATGTGGTAAATCAGCTCAGGCTCTGTAACAGATGATAGATAGGCAAACATTAAGAGGGAAGTCCCAAATATCTGTCACTGTTTTCAGTAAGAGCTGTCTTTTAGTGAGTTTTCCAAGCAAGTGTTGGTAACTGAGCTGGGAGGAACAGCAAATGTAGTGTAGCTGGGTATGCACATGTTAAAAACAGAGTAGACTTTATCTGCCACCCCTCATCACAAAAAAGAAAGCTAAAAGGTTTGACATTTTATTTTATTGAAGTGTTTGTTATTTTTGTTTAAAGGCTATTGAACACCCTGTTCGCACAAACCAAATTCCACGTCAGATTCCTGAGCAATCATTCTATACAAAGCCATTACCTGGCATTATCATGGGAGGGATTCTTCCTTTTGGATGTATCTTTATACAGTTGTTCTTTATTCTCAATAGTATTTGGTAAGTTCACTTTAAACTCAATTTTCTCTGTCATAAAAAGTGGTAATTTCTTTGTGAAAATTTTTCTTCAAGATGCTTTGCCTGATGTTTTCGGGAATGCAGGGTTACCATAATACTGGTTCAATAAAATTTAAATGTTAACATCTTTTTAATATTTTGTTGTTTCAAAGAGACTCAGTGTCTCTTGTGCTTGTTGGGGAGTACAGAGAGGTGGCTGTGATATGCTTAGCAATTTACAGCTGACCTACCTTCAGATAGTTTGTTGTTTTCTTGTGCTACTCTTCTGCCTTCATGTGGAAGTGGCACTGAAGCTGATATATGGCATATAACTTGACAGTAGTAAAGTTTATTAAAATAAACTTGAGATTTTTTGGTAGTTATTATTAGGCTAGGAAAGTACTAATATTACTCTTGGGAGGGGGGAAAAAAAGAACCATGAACAAATTCTTGTGAAATTTTTATTTTAAAAAAAGAATAATTACGTTAAAAAATAAAGCACTGTAGACGAGTCCAGTGTATAAATGAATTTTGATGTGAGCTCACTGACTAACTAATCTACTGTGAGGAATTTGTCTTCCTTCTGGCACAATTTAGTTATTAGGTCTTGTTAAACTGTTTCTGAACCTTGAATAGGTGCCTCTACCCAACACAGACAGCTACAGCATTTGACATTTCTTGTTATTTTGGAGCTCTGCCCCTTTGATTGAAATGTGAGGTGAAATCCAGGTTCTGCTGAAGTCAGTGGAAGAGGTCATGCTGACTTCACTGGAACTCTGATTTCACCATTATGTTTAGTCATTTCTTTCTCTAAAATCCCAACCAGGGGCATGCTTTGGCCTTGGTTTCTCAGTGTTCTCAGACTGAGCTGCCAAGGTTCCTATTCTTTAGTTAGAAAATAAATTAGTTGATTGTATGGCGGCACAATTGACAGTATTTCAATAGGAGGGGGAAATACTTAAGGTGAAGGTGATGTTACTGCATATGAAGTAATAATAATAGCACAATGGACATTTAAAATTTTTTAACTCCCTTTTATAGGTCTCACCAGATGTATTACATGTTTGGCTTCCTGTTTTTGGTATTCATTATTTTGGTTATTACATGTTCTGAGGCTACAATATTGCTCTGCTACTTCCATCTATGTGCAGAGGTAGGAAATATTTCCTCTGTTTTCAAACCTTATAACGTTCTAAGAGTGCTTCAGAAAATTTTACTGCTTTTGTAATTGAAAATAAGTATTCCAGAATTCAACATGAACAATAGTGCTAGATGAGATGTATTTAAAACAGGTCTTTAAAAAGTGAAGCAGACAATTTTTGGCATAACTTGTAAGAAATATTAAAACCCTGCACTGGGTATTGCTGAGTCAGATATCACATCTTTAGATTCTCGCTCCCTGTTTTCTGAAGGTGCTCAATGAATCCATTAATTTTGTTCAATCAGGGTGCATTTTAGACGTGCCCAGCCTTGGGGAGAAAAATCTCTGTGGCTGGAAATAAGTACATCTGGCTTGTTCGGGGTTTTAGTGTTTTGTGTATTTGCTATTGATCTTTAGGCTACTTATCTCTAATTTTGAATGGTGTAATTAAAGCAGTAATGATTATATATAGTTATCCCTCTAATTAAAAAAATCCTACAAAAACTTACTTTTGGATAAAGTAATAATAGAGAAATGAGCTCTGCATTCACTAGTAGGGTGAGTGAGCTAGAGGTGTATGCATTATTTCTCACACATTTGTATTTTTTCTTCACTCTTTCTAGGACTATCATTGGCAGTGGCGTTCGTTTCTCACTAGTGGCTTCACTGCAGTTTATTTCCTGATATATGCAATACATTATTTCTTTTCTAAACTGCAAATCACAGGAACAGCTAGCACCATTTTATATTTTGGTTATACCATGATTATGGTTTTGATCTTCTTCCTTTTCACAGGTAAGTGTATCGAACCTGAATTTTAAATTTTGAATCTGCCTTTAGTTTTGCACAGTAGAATCCTTGGCGAAACTGATCTTGATGCAGATTTATACATTTATATATGCCTTTGATTTTTTTTTTCTCCGGGTACAGCATATTGCAACTATGTGATTAAAAATTTTAATAAAAGAGATAAGTGAGGATGAGGCAAAACTGCTGCTTATTTGAGGTGTGGCCTACAATTAGGTCTACAAATATGTGATAAATACTTTTCCAGATTTTGTTCTTATGATAGTCAAATGACAAACTCAGTTGTTTTAATTAGTTGTCTTGGGAGAAGCATACTTCAAATCACACCCAATCAAGTATAAAGTTACAGTGTCAAGATAAAAACGGCAGATTTTATGGAATAGCTGGAGGAAAGAGAGAGGAGTAAAAGTTGACAAAGAAAGCCTTTTTAAAAAAAATTTGCTCTCTTCCACAATGTATTTACCTTTATCCCAATTGCATTGAAGTGGCAAGGGAAGCAGACAGAATTCTCTAACATTTTTTGTATCAGTCTTGCAAGAGCCTTATAATCTTCCTTGTGAGCGGTCGGAAAAACATCTGTCTTAGGTGCTGCATTTCAATTTCCTCTTCAGTGACTGAGATGAGGTCACAAAATCTTCCAGTGTAGTCTTCCATCAGACAGAAATAGCCCTTGCTTAGGGTGGAAAAATTGCAGTGAAAATGCAAAAAGTCTCCTTTCAAACTGATGCAGGAAGGCAGCAACCGCCAGCTCCTCAGAAAAATAATCCGAAAAATTCTGTATTCTCTTCTAGCAGAATGCAGTCCATGCTTGTATACTCTACCCTGCAGAGCAGTACTTTTGAAATGGCTTTGAACTGATCAGTGGTTTAAATAATTTCAGGCTTCATGTTGATGATGACTTAATGATTCTAAAGGCCTGGATATGTATTTATCTATAGACACTTATCTTTTGAGACCTCCTGGACTACGAATGGCTTGTAATCAGAGCTTTTAATACAAATCTCGCTATAACTATCAAGTAGAATTTTCATTTCCACTTAACATACGAGAACAAAAATAGTGAAAAAGAGAAAAGAACTAAGAATGGTGTTCATTTTAAGTGTAACCGAATATTCAAAGACGTTTCCACTTCAGCTAAGGATATACTGAAGCTGTGCACTATGACTGAATGCAGATGATGATGATGAACAGGAGCAGTGGCCTGCAAGGATTTTCTTGGGTCATTGCTTGTTAAAAGGAAGAAATGGGACTTGAGTGCATTATATAATCTCTTTGAAAAGTGATCAAGCTGTGTCCCAAAAGTGGTCAGTTTTATCTTCCATCCTTCGTTTTAAGTCATTCTAATGTATTTTGGCATTGCGTGCAGATAGTTTGCAGTTTATACATCTCTGCTTTTATTCACATTTCTACACCTGTTTACAAGTCACCCTGAATGCATAGATCAGAGATTCTGCCTCCCTTGCTCACTTTTTCTTTTCTCACTTTGCTTTTCTCTTAACCTGTACTTCTGCTCTGGGGATACTGATAGTTTCATTGAACTAAAAAACCTAGGACGTGTGGTTGTTCAACTAGAAATGAATGTGTTCTGCTGTATGCAGATCAGTTTTCAATGCAGAGCAAACCTACAAAGCAGTGGGAAAAATAATAAGGCCTTACATAAGTGTAAGGTCAATTAATTTAGTTTCACCAGCTTTTCCAACAGATGTTCAGCAGGTCTGCTTGTAATAGTCAACAGTTTTGCCCAAAACCAGAATTGTCTTTACCCCATCTCCTTTGGTCACTCAGTTTAATCTGGATGGCATGCAGTAATTCTGGAGCAAATTCATAAAGGGGATTTACAATATTTTTTCTATGCTGAGACTTGGTTTATCTGCCTTTTTGCATCTCACCCATATAATTTCCATCTTTTGCCCTTACTCTTTCAAGGCAGTCATATCACATGACATTGTTTGGAGGCATTAAGATGTGTCTGCTGCATCCCCTTTTTCCTTTGCTCACATGTTTCAGTTGACCAAGTGGCTGTGCAGCACCTGCCAGCACATTTTTAGGGTAGCTTCACAAGCATGCAAAGAAGAGATGGTTTATTCTCAGCACCTTTCAGTTGCTTTTTGTGCCAGTCGTTTGGTTCGTAACTGGGAGAGTGGAAATGCAAGTCAGCCTGTGCAAGTTTTCAGAGTTTGTGTGCTCTTGGTTTTTTGGTTTTTTTTAAATTTTTGATTTCTGTGTTGAAATCAAGGGAGAATACACGTGAAATTAATCACACGGAATTGTAAAACACTGTGTGCTTAATGATTTCTTTAATCTACTTTCCACAAAATAAAATGCAAATTACCTTTTAATTTGGGGAAATAATCCTATTTCTTAAGATTTAAGAAGAATTTTGTCCATTTAGGTTGATAGGAATGTAAAAGCAGACTATGTTCCGTTCTCTGAGATTTACTGAAGTGCTGTGAGATAAGGATTTACAGAAGAAATCAGAGGTGTAGGGTAAAAGAACAGGCAGTTCTCCATTTTTTTAAAACAAAAGAACATGTTAGCAATTTAGCAAAAACTGCTCCCAAAGGCAACTGCCTTCCCAGGTCAGTACGATTAAAAAAAGCTAAAAAGAAAAAGTCATAATTGTTGTATGAAAACTACTCCACTGCTGCTTACTCATCTGTGAAGAATTGTCAGGATTGGGAGGCAGGGTTTTGACGGTGCCCTGCTGCTATGTCGGTGTAACACATGCTTCAGGCACTCGCATCCATACTGCATTCCAGGTCATTGATCAGGCTCAGCAGGCAGAGTACCGGGAGCTACATGACAAATCTTTGATTCACAGCTGGGATCACAACTACGTATCATAGTAAATGAGTCACTTAAACATCACTAGTTTAGCAAGCGTAAAGTGAAAAAAAAAAAATGACCATGATATCATTCATGGTTCCTTTCAAGCTTTTATAGAGAAACAGACACCACACAACTTTTTTTTGTCTGTCTTACCAGATCTAAAGCAAATGAAGATTTTTTTTTTTTTCCTCTAAAGAACTTCCCCTGATGCTTGTGTAAGTTAAGGATATGATTTTAGAAGAAGTACTTAGGCAGAAATCGTAATCTTCTGGGCTTTTTTCCTGTCCTAGTTTTTGTGGGAAATTGAGGTTCCTGTAACAGGTGTTCTGAGCTGCTGTTTAATCCAATATAATTCTGATTGAGGCTGAATTTTGATGTAATCCAGTTAGATTAACAAAGCCCAACTGTATCAACTGTTCCACATTCAGAATTCTGTTTCGGTTAAAAGTTTCTTGTGGAGTTACGCAAAGAGAAGGGATGAAGCTGTTTATATTCAGCTAGAAGGATGATAACTGACATGGGAAATTATCTTCATCCTTCAATTTCAGTTCAAATCTGTGTGTTCCTTTTGGCATAAATATTTCGGAGGTGTTTATTTTCAAGATACGTTTTCAATAGGACTACAAGTTGTGTAGTAACTACACTATGGTTTGAAATTTGTATTAACTCAGGCTATGGAGAAATAAAGGTAGCGCTCTAGTTTTCCAAGACCTTAAAGTAATGCTAATTAATGGGAACTCTGACGCTGTTATTATGTTCATCAAACATAATAAAAATATTCTGAGCAGATCAGATAAAATGTGTGAGAGTAGTCACTGAGAAAGGGTGAAATGGAGCAGTGTGAAGGAGTGGGACTGCAGCATACTGGAACAACATGAATAAACATGTAAGACGAGTAACACGGAAACATCTTACAACTACAGTCCTCCGCATGATCTGTTCTATGTTCCTGAAAATAATGAGATAGGTTATAGAGTGGTTGATGCCTAAGGACCAGGTACTGTCTGTAACTTTCCATTATCCGATCTGATTGATGTACTGAAGGCTAAGGACAGCAGCTCACAATACATCCTGACTTGGAAACAACGGATAGAAATTCATGTCTTCTCTGTCAGTGTCCTAACATGTACATTTTTATTTTATTTCTCTTTTAGGGACAATTGGATTCTTTGCATGCTTTTGGTTTGTAACCAAAATATACAGCGTAGTGAAAGTCGACTGAAGAAACCAATGTAAAGAGTTGACACAGAAGAGATTTAATTTTCATTAACATAACTTAAAAACCTGGTCTCGTTGATGAACTTGAGCTTTATCAGAGGTGTTGGCTTCCTATTCTTTGAGAATGATACTGAAATGCACCTCCTTTTCCACTAACACGTTTGTATTGTGACTTAACAACCTGTTTTCATTCAAACCTTAATGAAGATCAGAGTTACAATATTTATGCATTTGTACATATAACTATACTTTACAAGAAATGTTCAATTCTAATGGCAGAATAGAAGTGGCTGTATTACACAACTTAATGATACTTCTGATCAAAGTACAACTGTAAATAGGTTTTTCTAGCTTGGTAGGTGGGATGAATTATTTTTCTTTGAGGGAAATGAGAACTTTTTATTATGCTAACTTTGAAGGATGATTCTTAAGAAGTGTTGCTTTTAGTCTGGATGTGATTTTTATTTTTTACTGGTGTTATGTCCATAAATATTCTGATTTCTGTGACTTAATTAGTTTTGGTGTTCTTGGCCTTTTAAACTATGTGCCTCTGAGTCCTTGAATTTATAAATTCATAATCTAATAAACGTTGTAAAAATGTCTTCATTGACTTATTACATATTATAAATTCATAAAAATATGTAAATACAATTATATTGAAAGCAGATGCTTAAAGATTGCATAGAGTATTTTATGGCATTTTCTATGGTTTAATGTATATCGACACACATTCAGATCTGCAAGAAATATTATTTGTGCTAAATGGTGATAACATGGACATGTGATTGTGGCGCATGAGAACTAAATTATACACACATTTAACAAAAGCTCTCTGCAGCATTAATCCAGTCCTTAACCCAGAGACCTTCCCAGAGATTGCTATGGAGTTGTCACTATGTTGAGAAGATCTTACAATGCATGAGTCGGCATTCTCTGCTGATCTTGCTTTTAGATCTCAATGATGCATATTCTATAGAACAACTATTGCTGACTGTACTTAATGTAGGTTAAAAAATAAAAGAAAATTACTATTTTTGCCTTATATTAAGAGACTAATTTTGGATGACTGGCATTAAACCTATATTTGCCTTTTTTTGGAAATGGAGTATTTTGTTCAGACCTTGTTCAATAGTTCTAGACTCCTAATTTGGCTGGTAACATTTTATTTAAAATTAAACTTCATGTACCAATTGCCATTCATAAGGTTGGTTTTCTTAAGGTTATTCTTACCAGTTTACTTTTCTAAAGGACCTTAACCTGATGATGCTTGAATATTGGACCAAATAAAAATATCCTTGGTTAAGGTAACTTGTCATTATTAACCTCCCAAAAGTTGGCACATCAAGGCTTCAGGAGGCATTCCCACAGTTGCAGTTCTCCACAACCCTTCCCAGATGAACCACAGCACTCTTGCTCTGCCCATCGCCAGATACAGCTCTGCTCAGACGTGGACAGGTTTGTTCTTGTGCCCCTCCCAACATGTAGTCACTAAGAAATGCAGATTTTAGGTAAATCTTCCATGCTTTATGTTCAAAACAGGAGAAGGGTGGGTATGGTAACTGTTTGCTCTTTACTACTGCAGTGAACTGTAGTGTGACTCTTGATTTAAACTAAAAAATTGCATAGTCTTCATATCCCAGGTTTTGTGGTCATCTACTGTATAGTCACTGCCTGAAATCGTCAGTAGTTTTTACACAAATAGGGATATTTAGTTTGAGAAATATTAATCACTCGTTTACTATTCAAATTCAAAAGAACAGATTTTTTTGTAGTGATGTATTTGCAGTTGCTGTTTAAAGATCAGATTAAGAGAAGTTAGATGAAACCACTGTGGTGTGTATGTGGGTTTGAAACTGATGGGTGTATTTTTCTGGGTTTTTTCCTATGGATTAGTTGACAAGTTGTGGCATCTTCTGAAGGATTTTATTTGCAGCTCTAAAGGCAGTCTGGGAAGTGTGTCACTATCTTTTGGAATCTGAACCTGCTGCATGCACAGCTTTTCAAGCTGCCTTGTAATAATTGTGGCTGTTTTGCAATTGAAATGTTAACTTTTCCATGTGGAGTACTTGGACAATTCAGAAAGTTCAGTACACCACAGCTGTTTTAAAGTTGTTTTTGCCCTTGTAACACATTACTGCCTCAGATAATTTTAAATGTTTTTCTAGAATTTAAGCTTCTGGTGTGTGTCAGGGCATCTAAGTGTTCTGCTGTGTACTCTATCTGTTTTCTAGATCTCTTGGGTGACCCGTTTGTTTTTGTCTAAGCTTTTCCAAAATCTTACTGTATTACCCAGTATTTTCATAAGTCGCACCTACGGCATCAATGTCTGAGAAAATGTATATGAATAGGAGGGTGAAGAGGTAGGAAAAATTGCTGCACTGCAGGAAGACAGGGCAGATTTGCACAAAGCACTTCAGAGAAATGTCCATATTTCGGTGGCTGATAAATAATTTTAAAACTTACTGTTCAGAGTCTGAAAAAGAGTGGCCATCACTGCCAGATTTAGTCTGAAAGGAATCCTTCGTCCAAATCATACTTTGAAAACATGATATGGGAGTTGGTGTCCTGATATTTCTTTTTCTCCAGAAGAAATAAAAAGGCAGCTTTATGGCAAGCTGTCACAGCAAGCTCATTGGGCCGTCTTTAGTCTGTAGCTTCCCTTCTTGTTCAAGAGCTTTGCTGTGTTTGAACACCTGGGAGAGTCCTGAGGTGTTTGTGCCATCATACAGTTTGTATGATCCAGCTGCTTGGCTGGATCTTGTCAGCAATATCGTAAATATTAGTTGACTGCGAACCAGTTATAGTGTCTCGATGCTTTTTGTGCCATTCTCAGGCAAAAGGCTGTGAGAAATGACTTGAGGAAAAGTCTGGAAGTGAAGACAAGAGGTGAAACGGGACAAAACTCTGGCAGGCACCCGAGGTGCTCAGTTGTACTGATCTGAGTATCTGTTTTGAAGGGCTGGGAGGCACCAACCAAGTCCCGTTTGAACTGATGTACCAATCAAGAAGCTGAAATGTGACATTTGTTTGGCTAATACTGGTAAAGGCAAAAATACCAATCTCTAAGTAAGTCTGGACAACATCTATATTTCAGGCTCAAATAAAAAAATAAAATCTCATTTCCCCTCAAGGTAGGGGAGAAGTGAGAGACTTTGAAAGGGAGCGGTTTTAGTGTATCTGACTTTGATCAGTGGAGTGAAATCGTGGCCAAAGTTTTCTGCAAAGCTCTGTGAGAAAGCTGGGGAGGGGCTGGTGGAGAGTAAAACAGAGGTTTCTCACTGAATTGTTACTCAGCTGATTGAGATCCTGAGTTTCACAGGTAAGAAGTTACATGAAATTTTGTAATCGAAGTATGGTAAATCCTTAAGAGCCATAGATGTTTTTGTGTTTAATGGCTGATAAAGTGCAGCACTGAACAAAGAATCACAGAAGGGTAGAATAGTGCAATGTAGGTTTTTTTTCCTTTTTTTCCTTTTTTTTTTTTTTTGGGGGGGTGTGTTTAGTTGGTTTTTTTTTGGTTTTTGGTTGGGGTTTTTTGGTTTTTGTGTGGTTTGTTTGTTTGTTTGTTTCCTTTTAATTGAGTGTTACTGCAGTGTTTGGTTTAGCATAGTGTTTGATTTAGTTTTCCTGCTCCAGGAATTGAGCAAGAATTTTAGTAAGCTTAGCTGGTATAGGACACACATGTCCATGAGTTTTTGCCATGAAGTTGCAGGCCATCCTCTTTCTGTTTGGGTGTCTTTGCCAGTTTGGACACCACCTTGATTTCTGGGGGCAGCTGTATCTCCAGCTCCAAGAGCCCAGCACAACTATGTATTTTCTTGAAGGAAGGGAGATAACTTGTGCAGAAATGTCTTGTCCCAGATAGGCTGCTTCCTACGATTCACCTCTAATTTAATTTTTTTATTCTCAGTACCACGCTGTTTCTCCTTATGTCAGACACTAGTGATCTCTTTATTTCCATATCTCCATAAATCCATGTTCCTCGACAGACTCATTAAATACTCTTGTTACCTTATAGGATGATTTTGGGTACATGTGCCTACACAAGTGCGTTACACTTCAGATTAAAGCACAAACCTTCAGGGACTACAGAGAGACTTAATTTATCAGTTGATTACTGTACAGCTGCAGTATTTCTACTTATGCGAAACATCTGGAACTTGCTGTTGATGAGATGAGAGTAGTTAACTGCTTGTAAATCAGATAAGCCAGAAGATTACAAACGAAGCCTGTCATGTTTGGGTGATGGCACAGTCTTCCCACTTGCCAGGACTCCAGGACTTCCAATAAACTCCTGGTTGAAGTTCTCCCTTCCCTTGAGGTATTTGAGCATCATCTGCTGGCCACAGCACACACACAAGTACAGGATGCTGGAGCAGAGGCAAGGGGATGACAGGAAGGTTTGACTAAAGCAGTCTACTGGAGGGATTTAGCATTTGAGCTTTAAATATGCATGATCCAAAGTTTCTGGAAACGCGCAGACAAAAATCTTGGCAAAGAACAATAATGGTAATTACACAAATAATTTACCACTGAATGTGCAAACACTGTCTCCTGCATGTAGTATGGGCATGCTGCTAGCAAGGGCCCTCTAGAATTCACTGCATTTATAAAGCCTTGCTTCATAAAGATTAATTGTCCTTCCTCGAGAACCCGTTCTGATGCCTTCAAACAGTTTTTCTAAGTTCATTACAAAAAGCTGCTTCAGATAGGAGCCCACGGGGTGTCCTGAGAGGCTTGGGCAGTGCGATGGGCAGAATGCCACATTCCAGCTTCTCGAGTTCAGACGTGCCAGTGCCTTGTTTTCAGACAATTCAGCAAAACCACTGTTTTGCCTCTGCAAGACTCAAGACTTTATATGGTTTGTGTGATGGTTTGGATTGGGGTTCTTTCTTTTGGAGGTGGGGGGGAGCAGGGTTGATTGGTCGGGTTTTGTTAAGGAGTTTTGCAGTAATTATATCAAGTCAATTTTTGTTCAGGTAGAGAAGATGGTCTTCCTGATGCTTTCCCAACTTCCCATGACTCTTTTGTTTGCAATTACACATTTGGTTAAGGTGTATGAAATCATTAAACTGTCTTAGCTACATGATGAGAAGAAGGGATGTGTGCAACTGAGAAGAAAAGTGATGTCCCAGCAGGGCAGGCACATGCACAGTCCTCTTCTGCTTGCCCTCTGTGTTGCAGAAGGTGGGTAAACTTCTCATTCTCTGGAGGCTGGCAAAGACAGGTGGGCCATGATCAGCTCCCACCTATTGCATGTACCAGTAATTAGTTGCTCTGGGATATTCCTGAGGAGGTCAGCAGGCTTCCAGGATGGCCCATCCTTTCCCTCTGTAGCCCAAGGATACAAGAAACGGTAGGGATGTGACATTTCTTCTCCAGCCTTGCTTGGGAGCTACAAAACGGAGCAGTCAGAAAATCAGAGCTGTTTCCTACATTTTTCTGCAAGTTCTCACAAAGAGCTGTCTCCACTTTCCTGCTGGAAATTGCTCTTCTCTGCCCGCTGGAGGAAGGCTAGCAAGACATCTGTGAAGAAACTGATGTTCTGTTGCTCTCCCTCCTGCAGGCTGTAGTGACAGCAAGAGAGCTAAATCATACATGTTCTCCTGCTGCACCATGTCAGATCAGTGCAGCCCCAAGGCAGGCGGAGGGCAAGGCAAAGGAGAAGCAGCGGGTGGCCCTAAATTTGCTGTTTATCCCAGCAAGCTGGGTGGCCACAAGTAACACTGGATAAAAATTGGAGAGAGGCTTCCTTCCCTTCAAGAAGGATAATATCCACAACCCAGGGGGCAGAGTCCAAACAAAGAATTGACTAATGTACCAGGAAAACGATGGTTTATTAAATTCAAGTATTTTCTGTCAGTCTGTTATTACCTGTTTCAAGAGGGGGTTTTTGCTGGAAGGGACATCTTAGATACAGAACTGAATTTCTGAATAGACAAGACTGGCAGACAAATGTAGGCAGATTAAGAATGTGACTAAATCCTCAGAGATTTTCTTGACTGGTGGATTATTTTAAGGTTACTTGTCTATTTTTTTGTCTTTTGAAACAGCTTTACCAACAGTTTGGTGAAGGCCCCTTGCTGCACAGAAGGTGACAGAGTTTGCAATCTCAGTTTTGTTGCAAAGGACACGGTCTCCCGCCCCACTCATTCCTGATACTTCAGAGAATTGCTGGTAAAGTAACCTGAGCAAGCCATCTACCATGTACTTTGAGGCAGAAATACACTTCCCATTGCTCCAAGTGCACAATGTCCATATAAGTACCCAACAGAAACCCCTGGAGTTTGATATTAAAAAAGAAAAAAAAAAAAAAGAAAAGGGGGGCATAAGTAGGAAACAGAAACTTTATGAATAATGCAAAGTTCTTTGGCTGCAAATAGATGACATCAAGGACAAATACTCCCTCTTGCAATTTCACTCAACTTTGAATCTCACAGCCTGAGCAAATACAGATAAAGCTGCAGCACTGCTAGTTCATATACAGTATATAGCAGAAACACAGCTAAGTCAGGGCCTGTTACACCAGGAGAAGTTCATGGAAGAAAAAAATAAATCTGCTCTTAAATGAATAATAAGAGTTGTGTTTACCACAGTTAAGCTTCAAAAGAAAATCTGGACTGTCTGGAATGAAAGGGGAAAGGAGAGGACAGACTTCCCCACGATGCAGCAGAAGCCAGAGGGTCCCGTTTGGTATGGACATGTTCCAGCCCTTTGCAGTTTATTTGTGTGGCTTTCTTTCTCTTTTACTTTTTAGCACGGTTTTGATAGAGCTGTGAAGGCATAGGAAGAAGCGGGTATTTGCCAGCAGTGGCAACATCCACAGCTGGAGCAAAAGAGATTGAACAGGGCTAACAAATTACAGAGCAATAATTATTACCCATTGCTTTCATTATAACTTTGGGCCATTTATTCTATCATCTCTCTGCTTCTCCTGGCAGCTCAACAAATTGATCAGGTATTGCTGGGCTTTTTTCCTCCTCTCCATTAGCTGTTTTTCATTGTCCTGTCAAACTTCAGTTTGAACCTGCATGTCAGTCTTAGCAATTGACACTTAGTGGTCTTTGGAAAGCAGCAGGGAAGGCTGTGGTAGAAGATCACAGATTGGTATCAGCAAATTGGTAACATTACAAATTAAAATTTGGCATTTCTGAGGGATCAGGTTTGTTCCTATCAATGAACTCCGACAAGATTTTTACGCGTGGAAAACACTGAATTCACACTATGGTCACCAAGAGTAGCAGTGCCATCTTCAACTATTCTGTTAAAAACTGAACAACTGAAGGCTACTTCTAAATATCTAAATATAACCACAATGGTTAATGAGGCCAGACCTCGTTATCTGGGAGATGCACAGGCGGCTGTCATAGTAGCTGTCACTCAGCAGCAGCATTAAATATAAACCAAGGCATTAAAATAACAAACAGGAGAGGAAAGCTGGGCTGCAGAAGGATTATCCCAGGCCCTGTCCATGCTGAAAACAGCACGTGACCTTCTCCCAAAATGGGAGGCAATCACTGGGTTGCGTGGCAGTGAGTGATCCCCTGGTGAAACTCTGGAAGGCAGCCTCTTCTCAAAATTGCTCCTGTTAGAGATTTTTCTTGTCTGCTTAGAGCACAGATTTCTCTTGGAAGTTTATTTCACTATTCCTGAAGATGATGATCTTGTTTTGAAGACTTTGTGCTTCCACTGTGCATGACAATTGACTTGCTGTTTGGTGTGTGGTCTATATCTGGCCAAAATTATTTGTCATTTTTACTTTCAGTTTAACTTAGGTTTAATTGTCTTGATTTAAGCCTCTTGCACTAACACTAAGCTGCTTTTGTTTTTACTTTGGATCCAATAATTTTAATGTTTCCTCCATATGGCAGTGAGTTTTTGAAGGAAAAAACAAGGTCTGAGATGAAGTTATTTGAATGGATTGAAATTGGGAAAGTGAAACTAAAATTATAGATAGGAAATACCAAGCTAATGTGGCATAAATGTAGGGAATTTCTGTGTGATATAGACATATTTTAAAAATTGACAAAATTTTCCACTTCTTTAGTATCTCTAGTGGATGCCTTATGCCTCTATCAGCTGGATAAGCAGCACAGCTACTCCTTTGGGGTGACTGCCAGAGAATAACAGTTATAAAATACATTTCAGTGATTCTAAACAATGAATTACACCTCCTTGTCAAAAGTATTTTTGTCAAGCATAACTGGCCTGTGGGCTTATTCTGTGAGTGTGGTATGTTTTGTTAGTCAGGTTCCTTTATAGCCACTTGGATCATTAGCACAGGGAGGAATATGGGTGTGTCGACCCAGTTTTTCAGTCCAATAGGTATATTGGTAAATATTCCCCCTTTGAGAACACTTCACCATTTGTTAAATTGGTAAAACCAATATTGTTTCACCCAGAATCTGAAACTGGGTCTTCATCCATCCTTGTGGCCGTGTCCTGCGAGGGCAGTCTGGGGGGTCTTCGCTCCCAAGCACACGGTGCATCAGAGACTACACTGCAGTTAGATCTGCAGGCTGAAGCATTTATGTGACCACCCTGAGCTCGTTTCATTTCAAACACACTTGGATAGCCAAGACCTCCTACTTAAACCAGCTGATTTCAACTAAACACCTTGGGGAGCAATCTTATGGTCCCTTCTCTCAGGTCACCCACCAGGCAGCTCAGGAGGTCCTGCAGGTCACAGTAGGCCATTTATGAGCACAATTTATTTGAGCGCACTTTTATTTGCACTGGTGCAAATCTACCTGAACCAGTCTCTGTATCACTTTGCTAAAAGCACAACTCTCCTTTTCCCTGTAAAAAAATGTGTTAGATACAGGAAGTGGCACATTTCTGCATCTGCTTGCACTCCTTTACTTTCATTTAAGTCTCAGGTTGCTCTCCAGGTTTTAGGTCTGGGCTCTAAGGTGGGAATTTTTTCAGTCCTTGACTGATCTAAAGGTAGCCCAAGAGGATGTATCTCCAGCCATGTGATAGCTATGTGGCAGTACCTGTAACGATGGATGATTCTGTTCTACTTGATAGCAGAAAATATTTAGGTGTCATTAAAATCATTGTGACAACAACTACTCTTCGCATCAGTCACCAAACTGGAATCATTTTAAACAGAGATTAAATGGAAAGTGTATTTTCAAGGTACTCCTGTAACATCAGCCACTCTGAGGCTACTGAGATGGAGAGGCTCTGTGTTCCTGGTGGGCAGGATAAACGTGGATGCCGAAGTCAGCAGATACTTCAGGATCTGGGACCGGCCCTAAATTTACACCTGCCTTATCCAAGTGGAGAGCTACAGAGAGCTCCCAGCTTCATTCTGCTGTGGCATGTGGCGTGGAGCACTGGCACCAGTCAGAGAGCTATGTGGCAACTTCACTCAGTGAAACAAACACAAAACCCTATAAATCTGAACTCATGCGAAGGGGAGAGGCAAATTTAGTCATTACAATTCTAGCTGAGACAGAACATGGGAGGCAAGGTGCTTTGTAAATTTGCAAGAATTCCAGGTTTTCTCAGCAGCCTGAGCCCTCCTGAGCATCTCTAAGGATCCTGAAGGAGATCTGCTTCCAGCATTAATGGTCTGTGCTTAAGGATAGAGTATAATAAATTGTCCTACTATTCATCTGATCAAGAGTCCCTGCTTTTTGCTGGGATGCTCTGGTACCTGGCTTATTTGAGGAAAACAAAATAATTTCACTTCATGTTTCACACATCAAAAACATTTTCACAAAATCTAATCACATTTGCCAAGTCATTTTTTCTCTTTATAAAAATGAGAATACTATCTTATTGAAGTAGTGTGAGACACCAACCTTTAGATGTTTAATGGTCTTTGGAAAACTATTTTATTTTGAGATCCACTGCTTTCTGTCATGACAGAAAACAGCAAGGTTGAAATGATGTTTTAGAGTCTATAAACAGAATAATATAGTCCAAATATGCACTGTATTCAGAACATGTATTCTTACCTTCTTGGTCTCAGCAAATGTACAGGTTGAGAAAATCTTACTGGAAATCACTGAAAGCTCTGTTTCCTGGTTTTCTGTTTTCTGCTTTTTTCACCTTTTGGCATTAAAGGATAATGTACTATGAATAATATTTTATGTAGGAGCTTCAGAAATGTTTTTAAATTATGTAAAGTCAGTTGAAGAGGTAGGTAGACCAGCTATTTTCAAGTTCTCTATGACTTCTTTAAATGTTTCTTTCATCTTTTCTTATAGTGAACATAAGCTCTGAAGCCATCCACAACCAAGTCTAAATTGCTAGTACTACAGGGCTAAGTTATAAAAGACTTTTTAACTAAGGAGAAGTAAAGGCTAAGTTGTACAGACCTTTAGTTTAGAATTAGATAGAAACTGGACATTCCTTAAATGCTGCCTCACAGAGAGCTGTGCAGGTAAATCAGGCTCGCCAGCTTTTTTCTATGTATTTTCTCCTCCAGTTTCCCAGAGCTGATTCCCCGGTTCTTTGGCAACAAGTGCTCTTTTGGAGATGCACTGAAAGGCTGCCATAGGTCCTTCTTTTCTTTCATTTGAATTCATGTGACGCTTTTTAGGAGATGCAGGTTCCCAGTCCCTGCTGCACGACCCTGGGCACAAGCATTCGTGGCCTCAAGTGCCACAGTCACCCCTGCCTGCAAGTCACGCTCGCTGCCAAAGCGATGCCTTGCGCTGGCTGCGTTTGCTGTGCCCTTCTGCCTGGGCTTTCACAACCTTCTTAAAAGCCACAGCATCATCTGCCCGGGGGCTGTGCAGACGTAGGAAGTGGACCTGAAAAGCAACTGAGACGATCAGCTGGCGGATAGTCCGTGGAAGAGAAATCTCCAGCACAGGCACGCTCACAGGAGTTTAATGTGCGTGATACCAAAGTGTCTGAACCTCCATTCAGGAACACTTGAGACTCTTCTGTCAAGTACAAGAGGGACCTAGACCAGCTGCAACAGGACTGAAATATAAAAACAAACAAAACCACAGCTAAAACTGGAATTAGAAACTTGTTTTTTTTTTAATATGACTTACATTATAACTGAAATGCAGCATAAACGTGTTACATCTTATTCTACTTACCTTGTAAATAACATGATTTCTATGCAGAAATTTTTTCTTTACATGTTGGCACCTCACAACTGAAATTTTATTTTGTCTCCTAGTTTGCTTAAAAATGAGTGTCAAGCAAAGTTCAGCTTTCCTTCACGCAGAGCAAGTTTTAAAGACAGCACTCCAGACACACATAAAAAAATAAACTCGAGGGTCTCTCCCTTTTAGACACATTCATTTCCCTCCCCCTTCAGCCAGTAAACAGCTTCTGGCTGCAGATTTGATCGTTTATGGAAGAGATTTTGAAGATGCTGGCTGACCTGTCCGGCACCCTGGTAATCCTCAAATCATCTGCTCGCCATGCTCACGTGGAGATGTCACCGAAAAGGCTTGTTGACAACCTTCTGCTGCATTAAAGACAAGCCTGTAAAACTGCCACGATCTTACTCAGTTCAACTTCACCACACGGTTGAATAAAGCTTCTCCTTCTGACAATTTCCCCAAGACTGCTGACAGAAGAAGATTGTACTGCAAAAATACTTTTGGCTTCCAGTTCACTTTGGCTTAGATTAGATTGACATTGATCTGTATAACAGTTTGTGAACTCATTTAAATTTTTTTTAATTTACAAGTGGTTTTTTGAAAGTCTAAATGTCCTTTCCATGCATGTTCTCATGCAATGCATTTTAAACATCCAAATACCATATTTTATATTTTTATGAAGCTAAAGTATTTTAATTAGATTTATGTCAGTTATTCAGGTTTTCAATGTTTTCACATACAGTGATTAATTCTCAGGTCGTAACAAGAGCTTGTATGGCAAAAAGTCAGTAATTTAGTGATAAAAACTGTGATATTATAAGCACCTATGAATCCTTCAATCAAATTTCGCATTGAGTAATAAATACTAATCTCAGCTAAACTGTTTTGTTACACGGAGAGCATGCTGTGATCCCAAACAACTCCTTAATCCACTATTTTAATAATAGTCTATGGATTAAGGGATCTATACTGTGTACTGACACAACGTATTGAGTTCAGGGTCTATAGATGAACGTTTCTGTGATCTCTTTTAATGGCACACAAGCCATCACAGCATTATGGTGTCAACAAGCCTGCAGATTATCTCCTGGCTTTCAAAGCATCCTGCAGGAAAGCGAGTCTCATGAATCTCCAGAAAGGTGACAATGTTAAGAACATTCTGCTTTCTTGGCTCCCTCCTTCTCTACATGTGCATCATAATTTTCTCCTAGCACCCTCATTTCCTCTCACAATTTGCCAGTATTTCATGCAGGAAACCAATCATGATGCACTTTACTCTTTTTTTTAAAGAACCTGCTCCTAATAGCCCGTGGTCTGTTATATTCCTGCTTCTGAACTACAGCGTGGCTAATTTAAACCAAACTGCTGAGCCTGCAGCAGAGGCTCTCCAGCAAAGGAGAGGGGTGTCCCCAGCACCCACTTCACCTGCAAACCTCACCATGTGTTTAAGGGTACCTCCCCAAGCTCTGCCTGTAGGCAAGGAAACGACACTCACCTCCTGGAGTAGGAGTTGCTGCTGTCAGCTCGTAAGAGACCCAATGAAGAAATCACACCTCTTTATGTAATGGATTACCTGCTCCCACCTGGAGAACTGGCAAGCACATCTCTCCAGAGCCTCTTACAAACTCTTGTTTTCCCTGTTTTCTCACCCCCCCTTCCTTCTAATCTTTCCCAGCCAGCGTACAGAGCGTACAGGGTGTGCTCTGCTTCCCAGCATGAAAATATTTTGACTTTTCTGAATTCCAGTGATTCTATGGAGCCACTTTTCAATAATCTCTTCCCATAACACCTATCAGCATCTGAATCTCATGGCGACAAATTCACTGTAATGTCCTCCTCATATCTGGAAACAGGAATTCTTATCTAGCATTTTCTTAAATTTATAGCTGGACCTATTCTCATGGTTTATACTCCCTGCAGCTTCACCTCAGCTACTGGCCCTCCCTTTGATTTTTCCAGATGTTTTTGCTTTTTTTTTTACTTTCTTTTTCTATCTGTTGATGATGTTTACCAGTATTCCCAGCTCACTGGGGAAGGGAAGAGTCCAATTTCAAAGGTGGAGAACCAGACTTGGACAAGCAACCTCTAGAGAACATCCCAAGTAAGCAGGGTTATTTACCTTTCCTGAGATCTGGAGAGGATCCAAGAGCATGAAGCTGTGGATTTCCCCTGGTTCAACAGGATGATGGTAGCAGGGGCTCTCTGCCCTTCCCAAGTGGAGGAAGAAGCTGCCTGAGTGCTGCTTTTGAGGCAGTTGAGAAAGAGAAGCTTTGAGCCCTTCAAGATCACAGAGAAAGCTTTTCTTGACAAAATGATCCTGTCTCAACAAACCAGGGCTATTCAATCAATTTTCACCAAAATCCACCTTCCATCGCGCTAAATGCTCCAGATGATGCACTCTACAGGGATTTATGGAGGATTAAAACACTGTGCACTGCCGGGATACGACACGTGCTGCAATTCCATTGAACACAACAACACAACGAATAGACATCACGGAATTGCAATGCATAGACACTGGACAATTAATTTTGTGTTGTGAAAATGCTGGCTTATTTCTAGTTGTTCAACAACACAGTTTTGGGGGAGGTTCTCAAAATTTTTGTGTTGCTGGAAAGCACATTTCCTCCTCTGTCTCTCGTCCTAGGGGAGGGGGACGTGAGGGAGTGACAGCGGTGAGCTGTCCGGTGGCACCGGAGGCACGGCAGGAGAAAGCTCCCTGCTGATCAGTGGTCTCCAAGCAGGGAGGCAGCAAACACTTGGGCAGGTAGGAGCTCAGGCCCAGAGCAGCACGTTCACCACAGGAGCACTGTTAACACTGCTGGCCACAAAAAATGAGTGCCCGTCGGAAAGAGGCACAGGAGTCTCAGCGAGATTGGTGCCGACAGCCATTTGTTTCCCATTCCTGCACAATGAGCTGAGGAGGACATCCTTCTGTGTTCACAGAAACACAAAGAGGAAGGCACGACATGCTTTGGCTGTTATGATGCTCATTTCTCTCTTGAAAATCAAAGTAAGTGAGTGTCAAGAGGACACTGACATGCAACAGCTTCAGGCAGCAGCACGGCTCTTTTTTTCTACTAAGATTCCAATAAAACATTATTTATTTTATAATCATGGTTTATTAATGGTTCTACAGGACTACTGCAGTAGTACACTCCCTCTTTTCCCTTTCTCATTCAAAAATACTTGTTTTAGTCACTATCATACCATTAAGAGATCATCATCGAATTAGAAAACGCTCGTAGAACAGGGACCACCACATATCCTGCCAAAATATTTGTTTTGCTCTTTTGTAGCATCTTTATTTGTTCAACATCTCAGAAGACACTAGACCAAGATTACAAAAGAGGTGCTTGAAATCCAGTAATAGAATACTGTATGTGAAATGCACACTGTGTTTGGTGTGATGCTTTATTGAAATAAGAAAAACTGGCAGGTAGTTATCTTTTTTTAGAATGTTTTCCCTAATCCATTATAGTTGCTAAATGATTCTCACCAGCACAGTCCATGAGTCACTTGACCTTCATAATTTATTTTCTGCGTGACAAATTGCAGGACCCCTCTCTCTGATTAATTTGTGCGCTGTTATCTCATGTCGAGCTGAAACATTTGTGGAGATGAGATTCTGCAAGGAGACCCAAAACGCTCTAGCACCCACAGAAGTGTCATAATGATGATGACCTGCCCCAGATGAGCTCAGCAACCCTTTTCTGCACTTATTCTTCATGTGCACAGAGCCCAAGGGTCTTAGCCCAAACAATACTGCTGCTATGGGACTCACATCCTCAAAGTACCTTGCGCCTAACTCTTGAGGATGCCACTGAGAGTTAGGCTCAAAAATAACTTCTAAGCATCCTGGAAAATGTTACACTGTTTTAATCCAATTAAGTGAACACTTAGGATCTTTAAAAGGCTTCCCATTTTAAAAGGACGAAACAGATGAACAGTATTTTTCCCAGAATACAGCAGGGCTGTATGGTAATGGGATATAATTAATGTCCCTGTGTTCCCATGATCATTTACAAGTCAAAGAGATGCAACAGACCAGGATACTCCACGTTTTCCAGCACCGGCTGATACAAAACCTACGCTCAGCCACTAATGCTGAAGAAAGGTTATTTGGACTTCTGACAAAATGTGAAAGCTGCTCATGTCAGCACTGTGTCCTGATGTTGGCCCTCCCCCTCATGCTGTCTCACTAAATGCTGTTGCTGCAAGGAAGACTCTTATCTCTGCTGACCAGTGACAGGACCTGAGGAAAAGGCAGGAAGTTGTGTCAGGGGAGGGTTAGGTCGGATATTAGAAAAAGGTTTCTCACCCAGAGGGTGGTTGGGCACTGGAACAGGCTCCCCAGGGAATGACAGAGCTCAAGGAGTGTTTGGACAATGCTCCCAGGCACACAGTGTGATTCTTGGGGATGCCCTGTGCAGGGCAAAGAATCGGACTTTGATGATCCTTGTGGGTCCCTTCCAACTCAGGATATCCTATGGGTCTATGATGTACATTTCAGGGGTTCTGCCTGGTCTGGCTGTACCCCTGCTCACATCCTCTCCAGGCTGCTCTGCTCTGCTCTCTATGCGGGGAGCCACAGAGAAACAACAGCCAGGAGGGTCTATCAGGTGCCACATCTCTTTTTTTTCCCCCCTTGCAGGCCATCCTCAGCAGTGAAGTCATCCCTCAGCAGGGGAAGGAGAGCGTTTTGTACACCTGGGAGTCTTGGAGCTGGAAGGGGAAAAGACTGGAGAGGTGCCAGGAAGGAAATCTTTCCGTACAGAAATAAGAGAGGGGCAGGAGAGAAGTCCAAGGCTCCACCATCTTTCATGAGGAAGTTCCCCAAAGAGGTAAGACCAGCAGGAGGAGAGCGCAAAGGGAAGGAGGCACCAGTGACAGCAGGGAGAAGGAACAGCCTCTGCCAGGCACAGTTCACTGGACCTGCGCCGAGAAGGGTTAACGCTGTCATGCTGCTGGTGATAAAGAAATGTTTGTTATCGCACTGGGTCAGATTCAAGGGGTATCACCCGTGACTTGCACGCAAGATTACATAGGGGAGGGAAGCTGAGCGCGGGTCACGTTCACGGTTCAGCACAGCTCTGCAAAGCAGCAGATTTTATTTTTGCTAGGAGGGGAAACTCATGCTTTGCTGACACCACTTCCCCAGTAAAGTGATGCTAAGCCAGACTGGAAAATTTCCACAGAGTTCTCTGACAAAGAAAAGCCAACTGTGTGTTAGGAAAAGAACAAACTTACACGGCAAAAACTCAGCGACGCTAGGAAAGGAAAAAAAGCCCTTCCATGAAGACTTGCGCTACGTGGATGTGAACCCGGGTTTTCCAAGGAACGGGGGCCCTGTTTTGGGGTGTTTCACGATCCGGCTGCTGTTTCTACAGAAGCTGTGGCAGCTGGGCGCCTTGGGGATCCCTCTGTCCCAGTGCGGCCGAGGGCAGGAGTGAGAGCTGACAGCACCGAGAGGGGCGCGATGCAGGCGCGTCCTTCGGGAACGCAGCTGAAATACCCGCAATTTTGGCGGAGCTTGCTGGGGTTATGCTGTGTGGCCCGGGCGCATTCCAGCATCGCGGCAAAGTAAACCATACTATAAGCGCAGTCCAAGTTTGGACTGGTGGAAAACAGAACCCCTAATTCCTTTTCCGGACCCTTTTCTTCTCGAAGCTCGTTTCTTCCCTCCCCCATCCGCTGCTACCTCCTACGTGATCTCTGGCCTCGTCTCTTTATCCTCCGCACCACCGAGCTGTCCCCGCTCCCGAGGGGAGCGCTCCCTNAGTGGAAGTCGAGTTGCTGCCCTAGTGGACGGTGTCCCTGCCCACGGCAGGGGAGTTGGAACGAGATGGTCTTTTAGTGCCTTCCGACTCAAACTGTCCCGTGATTCCTCCGGTTTCCAGAAGGTTGCCCGGTTGTCCGCTCTGGTACAGCTCCTACCTTGGAGAGTGACCTTGGGTCTTTCCCGTTCGGGCGCCCAGCCTTGGAGCGAGCGGGCTCCTTTTAGGGCCGCCGCGCCCCATTTCCCGCAGGGAACTCCGCAGGCTGGATCCACACCGCTGGCTCTCCCGTTGTGTTACGAGCATCCCGTGCCGCCTGCTCCATCGGTGGCCCAGCAGAAGCGGGGCTGCCCTGCTCGGCCCCCCTTGCTCCTGGGCCTGGAGCCAGCCCCCTGGGGACCGGCGGTGCGGGGTCCCCGCGCTCCTTCCTGAGGTGGCCGTGCCCGGCTGAGGGAAGGGGATATGTAGGCAACCCATGTCCACCTGCCCGGGGCCCGAAACCACCGGGTGCTTTCCCTCCCACAGGTGGGTGAATAGCTGTGAGGAGCAGCACGGGTTTCGGGCGGCATGCTCGGAAATGCTCTGCTTTCAGTAGAGGGTCGCCACACAGGTCAGCGCGCAGCATCAGGCCGGCTGTCACACGAGTGACAAGTGCCGCAGAAAGACAAAGGCTGCGCTGCGCCCTCCTCCCGGAGACGTGGGCAGGTTTGATGTCCAGCTTTCTGCCCGCAGGTGTGTGCCGGCGTGTTCCCAGTGGGCAGAGAGTGAATTCTACCTGAGGGATTGATTGATGGGTCTGTGCTCATTTAAGGCAAGCTTTCAACAGCGCTGCTAGAAGGAGAGCACTTTTTTTTTCTTAGTATTGATATTAGGAAGGCAATCAAGTGTTAATTCATTTTAATATCAATATTTAAAGCTTTAAATTCTCGCATTCTCTGCTGAGACCATGGTTCTGTAAATATTTTATAGCTGAGTGACAAAAGCCCGTGCGGTATGAAAATCTGTAACGTAGATGTTACTGCGAACATGCAATATTGATGCTGGTGTTCTTGGGGAAGCTCAGGGACAGCTGGAGTGCTTTGTGCTGTGCTAGAGGCACAGTGAAGAGCCCAGTAAGCCCATGTCAGTCATTCCTGCCCAGCACCCAGGGTCATTTTTTCAGCCTACCTCCTTCAGCTTACTTTTACAGACAGTTCCTGGAGAAGATGCGTGCATGTACATTCCTTTTTTTTTTTTTTTTGTCCTTGTTTTCACCCCCTTTCCCCCATATTAGTGCAGAATCATAAATGCTATGCCTCGCTCTTTCTGGTCATGTAGGATTTTGAATATTCATCCTGTGGGGGAAGGGGAGTCTAGGCAGTGTGAGGGCAGTTGGGTGATGATATGTGCACAGCACCTGTTCAGTGCTGGGAGAGGAGGCTGCCCACATGCCTGTGGTGAGCCTGCTGTCTTCCAGCTGTGGCTCAGAAGGGGCTTGTTTGCCTGGTGCTGCCATGGGTTGGGACACGGCTGCCGGGCATCACGACTCCCTTGCTTGACTCCCAGAAGACAGGAGTGGTGGCCTCCCTGCAGTGGGATTTGCCTGCTCCCTTTCATCAGGGCTGCTGTGGAGACCAAGAGGCCACTGGGCAGGTAGAGACCACAGAATTTTTGGCGTCTGAGCAGTCAGAGACCAGAGCAGGATAAGGGATGGGGAGTCCTTTCTCACCCTTGAGCTGGGCAGCCGTGGGGCTGTGTGCACTCGGGAGAGAAAATACAGGGATGACTTCAAATGTCAGCCATCAATGAACATGTTGATTGGATTGAATTAGCAGCTTCCTGGTCTTTAGCAGGAATTGGCAGGTGCCACTGGCTCCAGACTGTGGTTCTTGTGTCCCGCAGAGCTCTCGGGTTGGGACCCTAGTTACAGCAGGTCCTTCTGATGTGATGTGGCTGCCTTCCCAGCTGCTGCCATTCTCTCTTCATGTGCACGCTGCTGCCCCTGTGAAGCTGGGTGGAAGCAGTGCTCCCTGGAAAAGGTGGCCCAAATATTTGTGTCACTATCAGGCAGGTACCCAGAGCTGTTTTTTCTCATTTGCCATGTTTCAGAGCCTACTGGGCTCTCCCTGCCAGTGAAAGATTTTTGTATTGGAAAAAGTTCAGCAAACCCTTCCTTCATCCAGATGTTTTTCACTAACAAATGCAGCTGTTTTTTCTGTTCTCTCTTTGCTTGGTGATTATGCTGTAAGAGAAGAGCCTTGCAAGGGTCACCTCTGCCCTCAGCGAGCCAGGCACGTCTGCCTCACCCATGTACCAGAGGGATTTATTACATGCATTCATTTACATGGCATATTCCAGGCATATCCATACCCACATGCCTGCACTAAATCAGTCAATGGCAGCATCCACATCTCAGTGGAACGCTGCAGAGTTATGGAATATACAGTGTGGGCACGTAGAGCCTGTTGTGACAAAGGTGCAGACACTGGCATGCCTGCTAGGAACAAAGGAACTGACAAGTACAAACCCTGTGTCATATCTTCTTCAGAGACTGTGCTTAGGTCATTTAAAATTTCTAGCACTGGGAGTTTCTTCTCTCGTCACCAATTGCCATCTTCCCTCCCAGGAATCCACCGCTCCCGTGTCTTGTGTTTCGGGCTCCAAGTCTGTGTCTGCTTGGTAAATTAGTGAAGATGTTGTTTTTCGCCTATTGGACACTGGAGGGTGCTAATGCAATGGGAGCTGAAATTGCTCTAGCAAATTAAAGGGTTCCCCTTTGTTGTGAAATAGTTTTATTCTTTGTAGCGGGGTTTAAATGGAAATACATGAATTGTGGTCCTTACCAGTAGCTGATCCTGTTCAGCGTGTGTAGAGCTGTGACCAGGAATATCAAAAAAGTGTTATGTCTGTGAGGGATTTCTTTCCTTAACCCCTATGAAAAAAAAAGAGACTCATTTTATCTTCTACACATTTTTAAGTGTGGCTTTTGAGATTATGGCCTCGGGGTGAAAATTATTTGAAAGGGTGACTTTCTAGTGATAAAAACACTTTATCTGGCAGAATTGTTGAGCCGTATGTGCAGAGTCTGCTCTTCTGCAAAGTCTCTCTGGTTGACCTAAACTAAGATTATTGTGTCGCTAGTGAGGTGAGAACCTGACAGTAGCTCCCTCTGGGGAGGGAGAGGACACCCTGAGCACCACTAATCGAGTCCCTGACACCGTGATCCTGTCTCCGGGGACGGACCTGGTGAGGCCTCAGTCTGCCTCACCACCAGCGTGGCTGGGCTGTGTGTGAGGGCACGTGTGGGATGGCGCCTCCCACCAGCCCTCACCGCTAGGCTGGGTGAAGCACGTCACAAAGCCGAGCCTCGGCTCCGGCGTCCCAAATTCACTCAAACATTTTTGTCAGCTTACAGTTACACAGAGAGCTCTTGCAGCGAAGGAGATATTACCTGTTCGCTCTGCTCTGGCTTTCTGCTCAGCCAGCTCTCTGCTCTGCTTGGCCCGTGGCAGAAAGACATGGGGCCAATATAAGGTCCCTGTTGTGCCCTCTGGCAGCTCCGCAGTTGGCATTAAGGACTGTGAAACTACTGCCCGAGCCAGTTTTCATCCTGGCAGCAGCAGAGGTATGATGGTGGATAATTAATGCTAATGAGAAGCAGGGTGCAAAGCCGAGTGTGTCCAGCTAATCACCACTGGCATCTCAACTGGTCTGCTTAAAGCTTGCGCCGTTTTGGGCAGTCCTGTGTGGTCCTGTACCTGCCTTTGCAAACTCATTGCCCAAATGAAAGCCAGTATTTGAAAAATGTGTGAGCAAACAGAGCTGGGTACATCTTTCTTAGGAGCCTTTCTTGTTTGGTGTGCATGACAAATGAGTTACTCCTCTGTCTCATTCTTTTTGCAAATGAATTGGGCTGTCCTCTCCTGGAAAATGTTAGTACCTTGCTGTATTATATTGGTCTGGTTTTATTCTCTCCCAGGTGGTGTTGTATGTTTGCTTGCATATGGCTGGTTAAACTTTTATTTCTTTAAAAATGTGCAGTTTTTTCTGAATTCCTCCTTGAGCTGAAGATGTGTATGAGCGCTGGAGAAAGAGCCGTGGCTGAGGAAACCAGAATCACCTGTTCTGATACCAGTGGGGGCCTGCTGTTCATCTTGCAGCCAGAAGCACGGACAGTTTCACAGCAGAGTTGCTTGGGTGTTTATCAGAAGCAGCAGAAACTTATCCAGTTAAAAGTTTGCACTTCTTTTACCAAGAGCTTTAGTAGCTTACCAGAATAGGGTTATAAGGGGATGTGAGCAGAAAAACTTTTAAAAATCATTGTAATAAGCAGTGGTACTGAAGACACTCTGCTTAAGAGTAGTCTAAGCACGCAAATGAAGCCTAAGCAGACAAAAAGAGTTGACAGTGTTGGTCAGGTTTACCAGCTTTTAAGAGAAGGGTACACGTCCTGGCATCGTTTCCAGACCTCATGTGCCAGCTTTGGTGCCAAAATGATTTGAATTTGTGCATTTTATGTGGATTGTGTCCTAACTTAGAGTAGGAGACCTTTCTCCAGGAGAGAAGGTTAATGGGCCTTCCACCAAACCTGTGTGTGACTGCATTATGTTTAAACACTGCCAACTATGGGATGGCACCAGGAGGTCGGAGGCCACCCCCTGCTCGGTGGCCCCGCATGGGAAAGGAGGGCGTGTGTTCTCTTCGTTGGGTGCTCAGTGCCTTCCATCGTTGAGCTTTCCCACACTTGTGCAGTATTTCTCAGCTACTCATAAAGGCTGGGTGAGTGGGGTCCTTGGAGTTTTCATACCTCTTGGAGAGACCGGGCTTCTGTACTTGAAGTCTCTTGTCTTAAGAGCCATTCTGGCAGGTAAAGATCCCTTGATGCTAAGAGTTTGTAGAATTTCTACAGATGAACCACCATGTATCTTCTCCTGTCCTTTGCACATCATGGGAGCTTGTGGTGGTGATTTCTCCTGGATCCCTTTCTCATGCCTCCCTGAGTTCTGAACCTCCTTGTTTGGAAAGGGGAGGTACTCAATTTGCCCTTATTTTGTCAGCCAGGCATGGAGTTGTTTCTCCAGCCCTTTTATGTGCTTCCCTTTTCCTCCCCACAAGGCTGAGGAGCACAGGAGGTCTGCAGAACTTCAACTGCAAGTGGGTCTGGAGGTCAGCTTGTGGTTACTCAGCCCCAGGATGTTGAACACGTCTCCTTCATATATTTGTCCGTATTTTCTGGTCGGAGCTGTATTTACTTCTCAGGTCTCCCTGTGTCCTTTAAATCTCCCGGTGTAAATAGGACTTGCCTGTCCCTGTGAAATGGGCATCTCTGTGGCTGCTTGCCCTGCCTTCTCTAGCTCTTTGTGGGACGGGGCTGCCCAGTTGTCACTGGCTGCGTGGCCAAACCCGCCTTCTTCTCTGCCTTTTTAATTAAAACATGGTTGGCATCAGGGGCTCTGCAGCAATGAAAGGGGAACGATGAAACTTTGAAGAATTTTGGGCATAAAGTCGATCTGTAAATTTTAATGTACTCATTGCACTTAAACAGTTTATACATTTTATTATTGAGCATTCAGGTGACCTAATTTCCCTTAGTACTGTACATTTAGCTTTATACATCTGCACCTAATTTGTAAAAAAGGACTTAATGAGAAACTTCAAACAGTTTAAATGTCAATTACAAAGAAAGCGAGGTTTTAAAGTTCCAGTAATCTGTCCATATTGGTCATCGAAACATGATCCCAGGTGGACGTTAATTCAAGACAGATGGCATTCCAAAGGCACAATTACAAAGAGCTTATATATTTTCAACACTAACAAGCTGTCACGCTATGTTGTAGCTACACTTCCAGTACTGTATAAGCACAATTGCTGCTTTATCTGCTGTGGACTTGGTAATAAAAGGGTTTGATTCCCCACTCTTGGTACTGTCAGTGGGATTTTTGCTGGGGTGAGCTGGAGAGCGGGGTTAGTTAGTGGGAATATCTTGCATCCGCTCAGCCTGTTGGGTCGGGGGGTACGAGGGGCTGTGTTTGTTTCTATGGTTTTTTGTTAAGGTGGTGAAATGCTCTTCAAGGGAAGGAGGGGAAATATTGAATAGGGGCATAACAAGACTAGCTCATATATACAGCTATATTTCTGTTTCCTGGCAACATTAATTAACTTCAGCCTTATCAGCTGCTGGGCAATAGCTGTGATGATTTGTTAAAACCCCCAACATCCTGGATGTTTTCAGTTAAAAAGTCATCTGCAAGCCTTTGGAGCAATGCTCATGTTACTTGGAAGACTGAAATCCAAGGGATTAATAGTAGTTTGACTTGCAGTGGTGTAAATGGGCAGCAGCTTGGCTGCAGCCAGGCAGGATTGCTGTTATTTTCAGATTTCTGAAAATACTCCTAGGCCCGAAGGCAGAGGTGGAGGAGCAAGGTCAAAGTAGGGTTTCCATTAGACTGAAGCATCAACATGGGAGGAGATGATCTAGTAGTAGCCCCTGGCTGTGGCAGGAGATGGGACTAGCCAACTTCTAAAGATCCCTTCCAACTCAAACAATTCTATCTGGTAGATGGCAATTGTCGTAGAAGGACAGTGTTTGGCATCTAGTTAGTAGCTGAGGTGGGCACCGATCCGTGTTACTGAATGATGAAAGTTAATTTGGCATAATTTCCATGGACTTTTTGTTTGTTTCTTGAAACCAGGTCACTAAAAAGCAAGACTTGCATGTCTATGACTAGACGGTGTTTTAATAGGCTTTAAAAATTCTGTGCTGTTAGCAGCAAGATTAATAACGCTCCCCAGGAAGGTTTTTAAGCTCCTATGGGCACGTGTGTTCTCTAAGAGGTGCTGAGAATTAAGAGCTTCTATTTCTGCTCGTTTATCTGCCTTTCATTGGTAAGTGGAGAAGAAAGCAGAAGGGCTAAGATGTTCATCCTCGGAAGGCAGGAATTAAATGGTAAGCTTACACTCTTTAATTTTTGTTTTTCATTAATGAACATTATAAATGGGTTTTCTTAAAAGCATCTTACCTAGCTTCCATTTTTGAAGGAGTTGTACGTGTTATTTGAAATATGCAGCTCACCAACAAGTGAATTGGACTCCTGAGCCACACTTGAAACAAAATACCAATTTTACCTGCAGTTTTACTAGGTTTCCTGGTTTATGCAGTGGTATTTGAATGGCCTCTAGTAATTGTTTTTAGCAGGAAAAAATTCTAACAAAAGTGAAAAACACAACTCAAAGCTCATTAGCACTGTATTTGGCATGCCATGAATCGTTAAATCTTTATATAAATGCAGAAGTAATTTGTAACAAACTAAATCCTTTCTCTTTTTGGAAAGACTTTCTCTTGACTTTTTGTTCATACTGCTAAGGTGCAGTATGTTTTCCAAACACTGAATATTATTACCAGAATAAGGGCAGAACCAAGCAATGTTTTAATGAAATATTATCTACAATCCTTGAGTGTCAGATATACTTAGTTGTGATAAGTGAAAAATACTAGGTGCAAAAAAAAAAAAAAATACTATTAAGCACTTAGACAGGGTCTTTTTAACCTAATTTTTTAAACCTAAATTTGATGGTGGTGTGTGTTGTTCTCAAGTGGTTTCCCCTTGGATTTTTCCAGTGCTTATCAGGGGAACATACTGAAGTCCTTTTATTTAGATCAGGCTTCGCTTTGAGAGTAACTAATTGTTCAAGTCCAAGTGGGAAACTTTCTTGCACCTGGAAAATTAGGAAAGCAAAAGATGTCCACATCCTTTCCCTGGTGGTTCTTCACCTGCGAATTTGAACTGCAGCGGTTGTAAAAGTTTTGTGGAGCTCATTTTATGTGAGATCATTAAGCGACAGGAGAATTCAGAACTAGCTGCCCTTCATAATTCAGGACACTGAAAGGTGCCATTTATAAGCTCAAAGTGCCTGCAGGAAGGCAAAACAGGCTTGTAAAACCCACACTCCAAACCCTGAAAGGGAGCCGGTTTGTACTGCTGGTTGCAGCCTCGGAGTGACAAAATTGCAAAGGTGGTGGGGTTTGGTTTTAAAAAAAAGGGAAAAACACCTGCCTTTAATATTTAGTGTAATAACTTGAGTTGTCACAGTTCTTGTGTTGATAACTCCTTTTTCCCCAAAACAACCCCAAAACATGTCGGGCAGTGATCCCAGTAAAAACCTTAGCAGCTGAACTTCCCAGCTGTTGGACTTGCTGTCTTCCCCGTTACAGCCCACTGTTTTGCTGGGCTGTTAATTTGGCTATAAAATAAGGCTGTCTTGACTTTTTAATAATATTTTGCAACTGGTGCCCTTCGCCCATGATATGGGCCAGGCATTTTGTAGGGAGAGCTCCTGCCTCCTTATTGCTTGAGAAGGAGTAGCGGCATGCACAACACTTGAAAAGGGGTGGGTGATATATGGCGATATGCCATTGTTACAGTTCTGAGCAGGAAATGTAATCTGCAAAATTCACAATATGCTGCAGCTTTATGGACTTAGAAAGCCTGAAAGGCAGCCCAAGGAAACGCCGAGCCCAGTGTTTTTTCTCAGAGCAGGTACTGCTTTCCTTACCTGCTCCCCTGTTAATCCTCAAGTAAGAGCTGGAACCATTCTTCTAAAGTTTATGACCAAAATGTAGCAATTGCTGCCTGGAATGAGCCATCCGTATCAGTAATTTTAGATGGCTGGGGCTGAACTCTTCCAGTCAGGCTGGAATAAGCCAATGGCCAAGTTCATGGCCATTAATGTCCTGTGGCTGAAGCTACCTGGGTGCCCATTTGCACCATCAGAGCCCAGGGCCAGTGGAGACAAGAGCTGACTGCACATCAAGTCTGCCTGCAGCGTCTTTGCTTTGTTAATCTGGATTAGTTCCACCCCTGCCTGCACACCTATTCCAGCACACCGGCTGTACAGTGTGTCGTCCCTCCTCCTGTGGGTGATGTGGGAGCCGGTGGAATGGCTCTGTTTTGGAAGCACATCGGTGTTATTCCATTTCCTGACGCTGCTTTTGTTGCCTGGATTGACACGCTCAGGGCACTGCACTGAGCTCCCTGTGAGCCCAGGCCTTTGCAGAGCCGACTGCAGGACTCGGCCCTTTATAAGCACTATTAAAAGGCAGTTATGTGACTGTTTATGTTGGAGCCAGGTGCTTTGCTGCCTGTGGACCTGCCGTTACTTGACAAAGTTTAGTATTTTTTAAACTGATGATCCAAGTGTGATGAATATACTTACCTGAGGATCTTACTCTGCGTAAGTGGCTCGGCTGCCTTCAGCCACTGCTCACATTTCTGTGGGGGATGCGAGTCAGGCTTTTCTGGCTCTCTGTAGGGATGTGTCCATGACAGCATTCCTGCTGTTTCTCTATTTCCTTTGTGAAGGACATAAGGTTTCTAGATGGCGTGTTGTTAATATATTTTTAAATGACATATTTGGGGAATGCATTGTTCAAGTTCTCTAACTTGTAGTACATTTCTGAGTTCTGTGGGTTCTTTTATTTAGGCTTTATATACGAATGCATGTTTTGTGGGCTTATTGCCTTAACCATTCACTTGTTTTGTTAAATCTCTAGTGGTACTAAAGCACTCAAGGTGCTTTGGGTTGGGTCAGCACCAAACAGTGACTTCAGCATACTGGAAGTATAAAATCTGTTTTCTTACTGACTGTTTTTTTGGGTCGTGGGGTTTTGTTTTGGTATTTTTTGGTTGTTTTTTTTAAGAAGTTGATAGATGTGAAAAGCCTTTAACAGTTGGGGTTTTTTAAACTTTCCTGTTAAACTAAGCTACTGAGGAAATCTTCCTACTGCTACGTGCTGCAATATGTCAGAAACACCGTTATGTTGTAGTTGTATCATTATCTAAAGGAAAAATTGAGTGTGGGTTTGAAGTCGACAAGTGATGAAAGTAGCCCTGAGGTTGTCAATTAGAAAGCTAAGGCCTGGAACTGATAAGTTAATGGCCAGTCCCCTTCACACCCCCTGGCTTTGCTGCCTGCTCCCGCCTCACCCTGCAGCAGCTTTACTGCTTGGAAAAAAAAATAAAAGGCTCTCATTACTTTGCGTTCCAAAATTTATCTCACTGATCCTGTTCACTTAAAGTCTTGGCTGACTGTGTTCTTAGTATGCTAAGTCATAATATTAGGACATTATATTAGGACAGATAGCTAAACGAGGAGAAATGAGATGCGGCAGATAGAAAATACAAACTCAAAATAATCCCTCTTTTTTTTCATTTTTTAAATTAGTTTGTTTATTTTTGTTTAAATGTTGAACTGTTGACATGGTTTTTTCAGACCATCCTCCTGCAGTTCACACAGCAAATTTAGCAGCGGTGCATAATTTTAACTTCTACAGTATGTTTGTTTGCAGGTTTTAAAACCTGAAACTTAATGGCAGCCAGTTGGAACCCACGTGTGCCTGCTAAAGGCAGAGGGCAACATGTGTGGTTTTTGTGAAGGGAAATACTGGTTACCAAAGGTTATGATATAATGTAATATAAATACAGAGTGTTTCTATTTTGCTTGGGCAGGAGGGGACTAATGTCTTGCCATTTCTCCTGAGGAACACATGGGCTTAGATAAATAGATAAATCATGTCAAACAACAAACATGACTTACTCAGACTAATAATTCTTGGTGTGCTGTGTGGTGAGAACAGTAACTTTATGAAAAAAAAGTAGTAGTAGAAGTAGATATAATTCAAACAGGCATTGTACAAAGCAAAACATGTAATTCATCTCCGGTTTTTGAAACTTCATGTACAGTTTAAGTTTTTAGGGCTTGTAAAAGTTTGCAGTTGGGCACCCCCTCTGCAGTCTGAGGTTTTTCTGTTATTGGCACTGCTTCAGTGGCAATGCAGAGCCAGGATTTTTTCCACATAGCCTTCTCCCAGCCTAGAGCAGAAAAGTAATAATCATGAGTTTGAGAAGGCAGTTTAATTTGTAAGAACATTCAAGTTTTCGACCCTTCTGGTAGTTTCACTGTAACCAGCAAACATCTGTTGAGTAATAAAAAAATTGTAGTTGCTACTTACCTGCCACAATCCAATAAAACAGTCCTCTGAGCAGGGACTGCTGGAGTCCATCTCTCTTCAAGCCAGGTTTCAAACCCCGGACTCAATCTTTCTAACTTAATTCAGAGGAAAAGAGACATGATATTGTGTTAAGCAACTCGTGTGGATGGTGTTTTCTTCTGATGCACCAGCTCTGCCCGAGACCCACGGCGTTGAGCTTTTCAGTACTTCCCCACAGAAGCAGTGCAGAAGAGGTAGTACGTGATTTTCCAAAGGCCCACGTTCCTTCTGTGCCCTACTTTAATTTAATCCTTGAGATATATGTTTCATAGTACCCATAAATAATGAAAATATGCGGTGACATTTTTAATTAGAGGCTCTGTTTTCTTACACATTGTGACGCTGGTGTTTCTAGAGCTACAGGATAACCTCTTGTGGTGGCCTGCTGCAAGAGAGGTTATCTCAAGATGCAGAGCACTGTATCTAGTTTAGCCTGGCTGGTTCAGGTATCACATCTACCAGTAAGCATCATTCTGCAGTTTCCTCCTAAGATGATCTTTCCCTTGGATTGCAGTTTTGTCTCTGCAGGAATCTTCTCTAGTTACTTTTTGAATGAAGTTCTGAAAGGTAATGATGCGGGGTAAGAAAAGCTCCTATCTATCTGCATTTTTCTTCTCTTACCCCTCTTCAATAAAATTTTACTCACCTCTCAGCCCAGCAGGGCTGTTGTGCAAGGTGCATCCACAATGCTGTAAGGGAGCCTGCCAGCCAAATTGTGGTGGAGCCAGTAACTGCTCTACAAAAGGCAGACTGATGCCAAAAATCTCCATCTCTCTCAGTGGGTTGGGCTCTGCTTCTCTGGGATTTTTTTTTCCCCTCCCCTTTTGTTTCTGCTCCTGATTAAGTGTGTTTTTGCACCCATGCCACTCTTTCAGCTCGAGTCCCTCTCTTGCCAGGTGGTTCTTTGCTTTTGTCATGCTTTAGGCACATCCCTGTCTTTCGGTGCGGAGGGTTTGGTATGTGTGCTGTGTGCTCCCCAGTTTGCACCAGTTGCTTCCACAGCACATGAAGCACAGCGTGCTGAGCAGTGCCCATCTTAGGGTAAAGGCTGCGGTGTCCTACTGAGAGGATACAGGTTGAATTTGTCTTAAGACCCCTTTCACTACCTAAGGAAGAAGAGTCTCATTTTAGGAGGAAAAGTTTCTCTTTTTTGTCTGCCATGCTGGATCCACAAACTTTTTGGCTCCAGAAGTTTGGTTACATTGGATCATGTCTGTCTGAAGGTAGGGAAGCTTGACATCAGAGCTTTGAGTGCTATAAACTTTCTAAGGCTAAAAATCAAAGGGGCTCCTTGCCACCTACATCTTCTTTGCCAAGCAGAACCCGAGCGGTGCTTCCTTCCCTTTTGAGTGCTCTCAAGCCATATTTCACATTTATCTAGCCTGGTTAATGTAGGAAAGAAATTAAAATCATTTACCAAAAATTGGTGTGACATTTCCTAACATTTAATTCCAGCGGAGAATCTTAAAATAGGGAAAATCTTGCTTAGATTCAGTACTTTGGAATGAATAGAGAACCATGTCTTATAGACAACTTTTTTTTTTTTTAAGAAAAATAGGAAATGAAAACACAGCAACACAGTGCTTGCACAAGAACACATTCAGGGTGTAAAAGCTGACTTGGCATTTCCAGATTTGTAATTTCTAAGACAAAGCTGAAGTGCACTGTAGTCTTTATGCAGTCACACTGGATTTCCTTTGAGTATACCTGAAATGATACAGAGCTCAGTTAAGTCAACCTCGTCTTTAATGTCAGTATCATCATCCAAGACACATGCCATTGGCAGCATGTCTTCCCACAGAAATTCAGCGCTGGTGTTCCTAAACAAGATAAGCCAGGGAGTGAATGTGCTCTCAAAGAGCTGCATTTCTTGGGGCATTTTTGCTTTGGGTATTTTTTATCAGCCTCTTTGACTGCTTTTGCCTGGAAAACGGTATATTAACCTGAAAACATGGCCAACAAATGGCAGAATCTAAGAAACAACAATACAGACATGATAGTTTAGGTTTATTATTGTAATCAGTGACTGTATAAAATGACATTGATTATGAATTGGTAATGGCAAAATTAAATGGTTTTGAACCTAAGCATGAATTTACTGTGGCAAGCTAGCAACAGTTTGGGCCCTTCTGGTATTGTAGACTGCAGATTTGTTGGGAGGCCTTGGCTTCAGAGACAGGAATATACACCCCTTGCCAGACTGGTGTGTTGCAATGCCTGACAAGGTCTGCAGTGTGGAGAGTGGTGCCTGCAGGATGTCTTCACAACCATTAAGGGAATTAGTTTAGGAAAGAAAGACCTTGAAAATTTTTAACACTATAGACACTGCCAGATACTTTTTCAGCTGATTTCACTTTCAGCCTGTTTACAACTGATATGTTGTGGCTTCTTTATATAAAATACATGAGATGTAGGTCTTGCTGCTTTTTGCAACCAGTAACGGTAATGCTGGCATATTCCTCCATTAAAGGAAAAAAATCTGGAACTAAATGATAAGCAGAGAGCTAAAGTCAATGAGATGGCAACAATTTTGTGATCAAGAAAAAAAAAAAAGAAAAACAGTTTTCAGATTTTATGCTGGGTGTATTTACTCCTAAAAATATGCCCATTAAAATTATAGCAAACCCTAATTGAATTTATTGTAATCTGTTTAAATAATAATTCTCCAACCCCAAGCAAGATAGAAACAGTGCTTCCAAGTTGTGGATCGAACCATTCAGCTGATGAAAGTCAAAATCTAAACTCTGGAAACCCCAAGTGTGTTGGGTTTTGAGATCAACAGCCTTCTCTGCAAGTACCAAGAGAATATTTTCTTCCATATATTCAATTAGTTCAGTTAAATGACTAATTTATTCAAAGTTGACCAATTGGGAGTTGAAAGAAGCCAGAAAAGCTTGTTCTTCTCTACCAATCTGTGAATAAAAGCTAATTATGAGAGGATTATATTTGCTAATACTACAATATTGGAGGACATTAGGACCAAATACTTGCTTGGTGCTAATTCTAGCTAATACCAAGTTATTTTAATAGATAAATATTTAAATCTAATCACAATTTTTTTACAAGTCTAGGCTCTCTCAGATAGTGCTATGCAAGCAATAAACCATCTCATTACGTTTTAAATTGCATTCCAGTTTTCATCCAAAGAAACATAAATCCTAAGTAAACACAAAGAGATCAACTAGTAAATAAGAATTGTGCCATACATGATTTTCTAATAAAAACAGTAAAATTAATCTGAAAAAATGTATAATGAGGTATAGAAAAGTTTAAACATATATCAGCAGAGCTACTCTGTCCTTCTGGCTAGCAATAAGAAGTGCCAAATTTAGTGTAAAATCTATATTTAGTTACAAAGCAACATACTTTAGTGGTTACAAACTGAGAATTAACCTTTCTCCAAGAAAATAACTAAAACCTTTGCATGGGAAAACATGCTTCAAATTAATTATCTAACTCAAGGTTTCCCATTCGATAGTTTAGTTTAAGAAAAGTGTCTTGAAAGATTTAATTCTGCTGAAAGTCACTGATAACTGAAGTACCTACAAGCGAACATAAACATCAGTGCAAGCTTGACATAAGGATTCAGAAACTCAGCCAAGAAAGTGATGTCAAGGAAACGTGAAGATACAATTTTTCAGCCCTGTCCATAAACATTTGGTACACAGGACACCCCACAATGAAATTTAATTACCTCTTCTGCTGGTAGGATCAGGAGAAAAAAAACCCTTGCTGCAGGCACCAGCAGCACGAGGTAGGGAGGACACGCCGCAGCGAGCGTCTCGGTCATGGCGCCTTTGCGGCAGAGACGCTGCTGAACCCTTTGGTCCGTGGCGTCCCAAACGCTGGGACAGAGCCATCGTGGTTCCTCTCCATCTATGTTGGAAGCTGCTCCTGTAAATGCCAGTTCATAACCTTCTCCAGCAACTCGCTTGACGGTGGCTGGATGAGTTTTCCTCCCCTCTCAGCCAAGATGAACGGCTGGAGCAATGGAGGCCAGGGCTCGGTGCAGTGCTGCCACACCACGAAGCAATCTCAGCACCCCATCTGTGCACCCGCTGCTGCGCGCCTGGGCAGCTTCTTTCTGTTCTGAGCTGGCATGAACATGGGTTCCTCATCTCCAGCAGCTCCATAAGACAGCTGTGTAACTTAGAAGTAGCATACTAGTAAGTAGAAAAGGAAATTAAGGCTGGACATTTTGCTGGGTAGAGTGGCCTGTTTCCCCCAGCTCCCCATTTTCTCCTGCAAAGTTATTTCCCAAGGTAGCCCCGTATGTGTCCTAAGCCTCCAGGAGCCTCCTGCTGCTCACTTCTGTTGCTGACAAGCCCGGGAGAGGATTTTTCTTAACTGGCCACCCAGCCTGGTGCTCACTACTGGGGGCACAGCAATGCAGCAATGACGGCTGTTGAAGGGATGAAAAGCCCAGATGATCATGTTTACATCCCCACAACTATTAAGATGGACAGGCTGCGGGTTCATCCGAGCCTCTGTTCTTCTCTGCAGCCTCCCTTACTGGACTCTGAGATCCAGAGCCCTGCTTGGGCATTCACCGTGACAGCCATGAGGCTTTACATCTTTATTGAACTGTAACCGCCAGTGTAAAGGGCGCTGAGATAAAGCCTCTTGTGTTACCTGCCCTGTGTGTCCACCCAGGCTCCAGATTTTTAAATATGCTATTTCTTTGCGGCCCCTTTCAAATGAAAATCCAGATTTTGCCATCCCTCCCTCAGATACATCCTCTGTGAAATTTAGCACATTAGTATTTAGGTGTCTCTGGACCGATTTTCAGGACAACTTGGACCTTGATTATTTTTTTTTTCCTGTGGTGTTTCTAAAACTGGCAGAAGAAGAACTTTTTTTTAAGCCTGCATATGCTGCAATGAGTATTTTAAAATAAAGATTTTTTTTTTTT
>VWZN01009175.1:264371-274582 GCA_013396955.1 Regulus satrapa
GGCTTATGTGGCAATGATTTTTTTAAAAAAAAATTTTTTTTTTTTTTTTTTTTTTAATCTGTAAGCATGTTTAGTGCTTGTACAAGGTGCCAGATTTTAATTACAGTTGGCATTTATAAGTGTGGTGCTGGCAATGGCAACCATATTGCTGAAAAAAGGCATAAATTTTGACACTGGCAATATGGGAACCCAGCATATGAGACTGTAAACCTCATTGCTTCCTGTTTTAATATGCTGCTTTAAGGGAAAGACTTTTTAACGGTTAATATTTAACTAGAACATTTAGGGTTCGATATAAAGCTGTTCTAATTTCAAACTATTTAGTAATTTAGGTCCTATCAAAGATCAGCTTAGGTAATAACTTTCTATTAAATAGCCTTTAAATAGGCATGCTTAAAGTAGGGAAAATAAGATGCTTCATTACAAGAAATGAGGTTGGCATCTACCAGGTTTTCCATTAAGTTCCAGGTCAGAGACAAATAAAGGAAGTATGTTAGGAAAAAAAACCCTTTTTAAAAATAATTAGGGAGATGTCTGTTTTGTTCACCAGATGGAAAATCAGTAGTTGTGGGTGGTCTGTGCTGGATGGGGCATCTCACAATTGGCAGAACTATGCCTTTAACTTTTAAAGTCCTGGGACAAAATGTGAAAGTAATTGACTGTTCCGAATGCTCTCTCTCTGGATACCTAGCATGCTTTTAAAACCAAGATTTGGTGAGTTTCTGACTTTTTTTCCTACTAATGCTCAATCTGTTGTGTTGAGTATTAGGCCAATTTGGTATATTTTTGGTAGCTGTTTAGTAGGGCTTGTTGTCTTTTGTGTTTATGTCTGCGTGTGCCTGGACCTGCCTGCACACAACTTAAATGCCACAGCTTTACAATTAATTCTCCATTAACACAAGATTTTCATAACATTGTCAGTGTTTGCTGTGTTCAAGGTATATATAACTTTGGTTAACATTATTTGTTTCTTTGTTCATTGAACATTATTTTGTTCTTCTCTAGTTCATTCCATTTTAAGGAATTTAAATTTATCCCCTTGGACAACATACTAAAGAAAACAAAGTTGCAATCTCATTTTCACAAACGAGAAGAAAATTCCTGGTTTAAAATAATTCAGGCATTTGCAAAAGTATTACGAATCCATAATATTATTTTTTAAAATGTGAATAAATAAATCTAAATGTGCCTGTGTGGATAGTATGTGTAAGATATGCATGTTAAATACTGTCATTTATGAACATATCAGAACCTTCATGGTGCAGTTTGTAACTTTGCTTGCTGTTTCAGAGCTCATACTTTATAATTTCAGATTAATTTGAGAAAACAGTATTTTAATGTGGAAGATGGGTTAGAAAATCCTTGTATTCACATGAAGAATAACAAATTTTATTATCTGCACTGCCATAAGAATGTATTCTGTTCAGTGGTGACCTCTCAAAGAATGAGACAGAACCCATTTATGTCACAGGAGGCAATTGCTTTATATTTACCTTACTTTACAGACAATTTTTTTGCAGTTATCTATATGAATGGTCACAGGGAATTGTATGTGTGTGTTATATCTATATTGCAGCTTGTGTTAAACCGATCCCCACACTTATTATGTAGAAGCATTCTTGAGGATAAGTGAGGCACTCAACTTAGTGCCTTCTTTGTAAAATCCCTTTTGCTATGCATGACATGTACTCTGTATTTTTTTCCTTGCAGTAAATTATAAAGCTTTTTTCTTTCCATGAATCTCCTTCCAAGGAAACACATACAGCCTAATAACATTCGCCTTGAGGACCGTGCATTGCCTCCACTACAAAGCCGTGTTTTCACTGAAGAGATAATTATAATATGGTTTAATGTTCTTGTCAACCCTGAAACACTGTCCCTAAAGAGTGCTATTCTGCTGGATGTCTTTTTGAAGAGAGCTGAATGTGGCTAAGAGAACATACACATAGCCACACACTTTCCTGATAAGCCAGGACGCATTTTTAATGCAACAAATGCTCTCTGAAAATAATTATATGTTTTCTAAGGTACTGATTCAGAACCGCATCCACCACTAGATTCCACTGCCAAAAATACAGAACATTTCCTTGAATTTATTTATTTTACTTTCTTCCCTCCCCATCCCCCATAATATTTATACACCTTAAATCCATGTGAGAACACAAACTCACAATAATAATGAAAATGTTTTGAATGTGCTTTGAGGCGCAGACTTCAGATGAGTTAAAAAAAGCCCAAACTGGAACACAAATGGTTCTTCCCAGGCAACAAACACGCTTGGCTGTTAATACGCTGTAATTTTCTGCTTTACTCAGTAAAAACAGCAATTACTTATTTGTTCCACGTCCCCCCGCAGCACAGATGCTCCTCAGTCTGTCCACGTTCCCAGCGCCACGCGGGGCAGGTTTGCTCCCCGCGCGCCGCGCTGCCGGCAGCACTTGGATGCTGCTGCTTTGCCACACCAGCCCAAGGCAATGGAAGGGCCAGGAAGGCCTTGCTTTGAGCTGTCTCTCCCCTGCTGAAGGTGCTTTGCCAAGCTGACCTGGCGAAAAGTTGGACACCGCCCCAGTTGAGGCTGAAGCCCGGCTGAAGAAAGCTTTACCACGGGTTTTCGCTGTCTTGTCCGCGGTGGTGGTCTGGCGCTTGGGAAGGGTGCTGCTGAAAGCGACGCAGTCCGAAGCGAAAAGGCTTTGAGGAAAATGGAATCCTAGGGTGGCTGAAGGCAGTGCCTAATTCCCCTTGGCTTCAGGCTGGCTGGGATTTCCTCCTTGGGTTTTGAAGACCACTTAAAGGCTGACACATCAGAAAAAGTACATATGACCAAAAAAACCCCCCAAAAAACTAAGGACAACACAATTCTCTCTCTCCTCGTATGACTGTCAGTGTAGACAAGAAATGGTGTGGCTCAGCACAATGCAATCTGCCGCTGAATCAGGTGCCTGGGATCTTGAATTTAATACCTAATTATTTTCAAAAGCTACTGTTAAATGAGGAATATGAGAGAATATGTTAATTGAAAGGCATTCTAGTAGGCATTTAATTAGCATAATTCTGGAAAGGTAGTACAAAAAAATCACAATCCCTGGCAAAAGGCTATCATTTGAGTCTTCATTGCACTTATCATAAGCAATCAATTTGCTTGCTCTGAAGCCAGTGGGATTTTTTTTTTTCCTTTGAGGAGGAATTACAAAGTGAGGCCTTAAATTAATATTGTAAATAATCTCTCTAGAGAAACTTTTCACTGCAAAAATTTCCTCGACAAGCAAATGTTAAAATGTTTATGGTGCACAGTTTAAAAATATCCTTGAGATTTTTTTTCCCCACAGGTTTGTATGTTCAAGATAGGAAGAATAAGCAAGTGTTTCTAGCAGAATTAACATTTTACCATCATGATGATAACTGTGTTTTGGTTTCCCCACCATTTTTCTTTCTTTTTTGATGAAAGAACAAAAAAAGAGCCAAAATTTACAAAATCTTAGTTAATGAATGCAGATGCAAAACGGCACAAAAATGAAAAATGCCATTTTCCCCTTTTTCCTTCCCCAATTTCCCCTTCTTTTCATAGCTTTGAATTTGTTACTATACACACTACCTTTTAGAGTTTGTTTTCTTTTCACAAGATACACTGTGTTCCCACCTAATCTTTTTTATGCAAATCAGCCCTTAACATTTTCTTAAGTCTTGGGTTTGGGTTTGTTTGATCTTGTCTTATTTTTCCTAAACTACCCCTTTCCATTTTTGAACAAAAAAAGAAAAAATCATTGTGGGATTAAATATTTGACAAAACCATACTGGACTTTGCTAATAGGTAAATGGATATAAATTAGTTTGGTAATTGCATTTCCTTTTTTTTTTTTTTTTTTCAGGCTACCTAGTCCATTTATTTTAAATTTTGATTTGTTTTGTTCTACCTATGATGATGTCACATATAAATCCACTGTCACATTAGATGCTGCTGCAGTCACAGCTAGGGCTGGGTGATTTCTGCCTAGCAGACAGGTGTTTTTGTTGCTGTGTGTCCTCACAAACTTCCCTCTCTGAGAATGACCGTGTGGAGGGATACTTCCCTCCAGCCTGTTTTGCGTGGTCCTCTTCCTGCTGCCCAGAAGCATTCCTGCCAAGGCAACAACGTTCCTGCTGTGCTCTTAACGTATCCTTAATATTCCTCTCACCTTTTCCACCCACCCTGGCAGATAAGGAATCATTAAACTCTAAATAATGCTCTCAGTGTTGGACTTAAAGTGATCCTGATTTCCAGCACCTATTGTTTAGGAAGGCACTTCACTTCCAGTTCACATCCAAATGTTGATTATGGAGAAAGTAACTGCATGGAAGGCTGCATTGTCGTATGCTGATGAACAAATCTGGTTTGAGTGTGTAAATAACTCTCTCTGGCCACATTTCCTCTGGAAATTCCCATTGGTTGCATACTATGGCTGTGAAATGTAAGCCAATTCACTGACATTTTCTTGCCTTTTAAAAGATTCGAGCAAAATTTTGCTGAAGTTCTCTTTTGATATTATTAACACAATTTTCTTTTATGATGCTGGCATTCTTTCAGCCTCTCTATCTCCCTGCATACAGCATTCTTAGAAGTGTTCTTTTATAAGGGCAAAGTCTTCTAGCAGCTCAAAGCAGCATCATTAAGGCTGGAGAGTAAAATATTCAGGAGTTGGGAAATGTCAAAATTAAGAGAGCCGTTGCAGTTAAGTTCATCCCCCTTATATATTTGCTTGATAGCATAGTCTTAAAATCAAGATCATACATAGCTTTTTCCACAGGACCCCTGCCTCAGCTAGTGAACAAGATGGACGATGCTGAGTTAATGAGCAGTTATTCAATATTTTGTTTTCTCCTAATTTTTCAATGTGTAGCCCTAGGCCTTATTTACTGCACACTATTGAAACCCTGCTGTGAAGACAGAATTGGTAATTTCCTTATGAGCTTTTCTATGGCACTTATTGCTATAAATATCTGAATGCTTAACAAACATTAATTAATTTCTCTTCAGAAAACCGTCACGATAAAAAGGGCTGGTATTACTTCTGGTTTACAAATACGGAGCTAAGGCATACGGAGATGAGAGTCACGAGTGTCCCACAAATTTGGGTGCTTCATTGTCAGCTTACAGTTAAGGAAGTAGAGATCTTTCTTCACCTGCACTGTTTTACTTTCGAACATCCAGATAATTTAAATTCTGTGCCAAATAGAAACTTCTAAAGAGACTGACAGACCATCACGGCAGCTGACTACACTACACTTGAAAAGAGGTGGAAATACTTACCTTGTAAGTAAGCAGGGAATCACCTAAACTAGACAAGGGGAAGTACTGCAAAATACCATTCCTTAAGTCACAGCCTTATTGTGGATTTCGTATCCTTACTGTGGCTTTCAGGAAAGTTGTTTCTTTAACTCAAGATTCAGAGTTCTTAGCCCTTTATATTAGAGTCACTTTCCTAAACTCCTACATCCAAAAGCAGTTTGGAATTTCACTAAATTAGGTAAGACCCTTCCAGAAGAGGACAGAAACAAAAATGTTGACAAGGAATGTCCTCTTACTTTAGAAGTTGCTCAGTAACAAGAAGTAAAGGCATGAGTTCATCCTTATTTTTGAGGTTATTCAAGCCTGTATTTTCAAAACACTGCTTTAACCAGTAATGGGTTAAACCATGACTTTCTCGATGAATAGGTAGAGGGATTCACTTGGTAGGGGGCAGAACCAGTTTCCATCCTTGCTCCAATTAGTTATCAAAGTAATTGGTATTAATCAAGTAGTGGTTACAGTAAAAAAGTAGCTTTTCTCATGCACTGTCCTCGAAGGTCATGCTTGGGCTTCTGTAGATTGCCCCCCTCAGATGCAGTGAATATGAAACTGTGTGTTCTGTTTGAATTAGAAACAGTGTGTCCACCAGGAATGGCAAGACCTTAAAAAACCTTAAAATGAACACACAAACAAATAAAAAACCTCCCATGTTCCTACAGACCATATTCTTCCTTACCTGTCATGATTAAGGTCTGTCCCGTAGAACATCTCTGCGGGAATATATTATTGAGGAGAGTTTCATAAACTGTGTGCCCCGAGGGCTGAATTTGGATTACACAGAAAAGTCAACCTGGCTATTTCCTAACTTGTTGCTAGCTTGCCTCACAGTCTTTGCAGAAGTATTTTAGTGGGTTTTTTGCAGATTGCTAAGAGGAGATTTTAGCCTGAAATGATACTGGACCCCAGTACTGGACTGGTTTATCAGCCTGGCTTCCGAGCTGGAGAGCACCAAGCTATGGGGGCCAGTGTGCAGGTAGTGCTGCAATATGGTACCAAGATACTGGGCACTGATTGCACTGTTGGTGTCTTCTGCACAGGCGTTTTGTCTCCTCAGGGTGGCCTGGGGTCACTGAGCCCTGCCTCTTTTGTCCCCGGAGATGGTCCGTACCCGGTGCTGTCCGTGGGTTGGAGGTTACCATTCTGCTTCTTCAGCACAGAGCTAGGGCAGGCAGACAGGAGCCTTGTCCTCCTAAGAGCAGGGGACAGAAAACGGAACCACAGAGAGTGGAAGGAAATGGGGATTGCAGTGCCTTTAGGGCCCCTTCTCCTGCTGCAGCTTTTTGTCGCAATGTTTGAGCCCCCACGATGAACAGATCACAGGAGCCACCGCCTGCCGGGGTCCCATTTATTGTCTAACAACTGAATCCTAGTTGGGGGAGCTGTGACCCTTCTTCTGGGTTTCTCTTACGGGGGGAACTCTGCAACTAACGATGCCCAAGTACAGCAGGGCCACTGAGGGTGATGTGATGCTTTCTGCTGCAGAGGGGCCTCGCTCTCTGAAATTGCCTGTTACCGTTGTAAAGTTCTCCGAACTTTAGCCTGAAGTGCATGGGTAGCCCTGGCATTTCCTTTCCCTGCCTGCAGGAGAATAGCATGCAACTGAAATGGGAACTGTATGGCAACTTAGGCCACAATGTGATCCTACTGTAGATAGCCCACTTCCATGAGGGAAGTTGAATGTGGAGAATGATGTTGCTGTGCTAATGGAGAAACAAAACTTTCTGCAGGCTTCATGGAGAAAAATGGTTATTTTTCCAGTCCGCTTAGGTTGCAAATCCCAGAATTTCAGAAGAATGAATTCAATGGCAATGATATCCCTCTCCAGTGCTCAGGTGCAGAGCTCACTAGATGCGGAGGTTCGAGGGGTTTTGATAACAAAAAGACCAACATTGCTGATGCAGACCCCCTGCTGTTGGAACATCAGCGTGTTGGACTAATAAATTAACACACAAAAGTCTGCAATTGCAGAAAAACTCGGGCGTCGTGATTGCAACAATTATTTACATCTTTCCACAGCAAAAAGGCTGTTTAATCATGCTGAATTACAGCCTCGTGTTCAGATAGTGGGCTCTCACATTACTGTCTTTGTGAAGATGAGTTGTCACTTCTCTGATCTAGTTTGCTCTCACAACAAAGAGGCACTAAGGCTTTTTCTGTTTGAATTAGAAAAAAACAGAGGCATTTCATTCGGTGCTAGGCTGTGCAACAGTTTCCCTAAAGTTGAGCCTTTACTAATTGGTACTGAAATGAAAATGAATGTGTGTGTGAGAGAAGGGAATTCACAGCTCAATATTAATTATTGCAGAGAAGGCAAGCAAAACTGTGCTCGGGCTGTGTGAAAGCTTGGCCTAGGAGTAAAATGCTCGGCTCGAGCTTGTGAACTGGAGCTGATGTCCTGGAACAGCAGCTGGTGGGTAGGTGATGTCTGTGCACTCTGGAGCCAGCCGTGCAGGTCGAGAGTGGCACTGCTCCCCTTCTCACTGCCGCTCCAGGAGAGGCCACGGCTCCCGTAGTTCTGCCTGGGAGAAGCTCGATGCACGCTGATGGGGCTCAGGGGGGCCCTGATGCAGCCCCTTCCCACCACACGGCTCCGGGGGCCATGGCATCCGGCCCGGGGCGAGCTGAGCACCCCAGGTTGGTGCCAGCCCAGGCTGGGTTCAGAAGAGGACATACCTGCCTGCAGCCTTCCGTCGCTGAGAGCAGTAGGTGTCCTGCTGTATACGTTTTATGGCCTCTGCTTAGCACAGAGCTCCCCGGAAAGCATTTCACGTTCCTCTTCTCCCTCTGCCTAGCTAAACTGCATAGGCCTTCCTCCCCATGGATACTCAGTCAATGGACGGTGTGAGAAGGTCATAATAAAAGTGTTTGTTCTTTACATGTCTCCATGAAGAGCAAATTCATGCTCTGACTGATGAGCTACATCTCTACTAAGCTCCTGTTTAGATAACATTCAAGCTGACTGATAAACATAAAACAAAGCATCCAGGAAAGGATGGTGGAAAAGGAGGTTTTTCCTCTTGATATTTCTCTTGTGCAAAGAAAAACTAATGGATTTCTTTCCTTTTGTTTTTCTTTCCTTTCTCTCTCTTCCCTTTTTTCCTTTTTTTCCTATTTCCTTTTTTATATTAGTTGCCTTTTTGAAAACAGGGCCAGTGAAACAAAAACAATAGATCAGGCTATGCCTGCATTTCTTTGCCTCCCAATTTTGATTGGAATAGCAAAATAGCTTTGATAGTGGGTTTGGGATGTTTTTAATTTATTCTTTCTTAATTAAAAAAGAAACCAACCAGCCCTAGTGAGTAATGGCTTTAGGGTACTCCTGGAGGTTGTTTGTAAGCAGCAGTAAGTGGTGGTGAGATTCTGCAGCAGCAGTTCGTGGGCCGTACCTTTCTGGTCTGCATCGTGGTCGTGGGAAAACACAATGCTGAAGGCACAGTCCCTGTGAAATGTGGAATAACTGCTCCCCCCAGCACTGGCTCTTACTCTAAGGGGCAAAACCAACCACAACTGGAGGTGCAGAGTAAGAAAAGATCGCACCTTTCGCAGTCTCTTTTCTGAAAGACTTGTAAGATTTGATTTACGTTAGCAAATGGCAATACATGCTGGGTTTTACAAAAGTATTTTTTGAAGGACTTACAAAAACTTGAAAATCTGATGACAGAAATACAGGTGTCTATCTGATTGTTTGGCGGTAATTTCCGCCCTTTTTCTGCTCTGGAACTGTGGCATTGTCTTTGTCCTGCATATTTAGAGGGACTTAGGCAGAAGAAAACAAGAAGGGCTAAACTTCACAAAAGCTGTACTTAGCAATTATCTTTGCCAATGCTAAAGTCTATTAGCTGTTGATTTTTTTTTTCTCCAATAAAAAGTAGAAATTAAATCCTACTGTGCCCATTGGAGATGTTTTTCAAAGGAAGAGTTACTGATGAGCTATTCTTCCATGATTGTGCTGGTTTCTCCAAATAACAACATTGCCGTGTGTTTTTCTCAAAGTGAGTAATTTGCATAGCATGCTTTCGGGGGTTTCTGCTGCTGCCAAAGCTAATTTAATACTCATTAAAGTACTGAGCAAGTCTAATCCAAAGCCTTATGTGCCTTCAATGCAGGCCCGTAAAATGTGCAGATTTGCACTTGCTGGGCTCCTCCAGGGAAGGCACGCTGTGGAAGGAGGGGGTTGCTGTGCATCCTGCTATCACAGAGCTGCCACTGCGTAAGGGGGAGTTCGGACAAGATTCCCGTCACCATGGGCAGGGGCATCTATCCTCTGGTAGCAGTTCTAGCTGCTGAAGCTGCAATTGGGACTAGGGTCCAGCTCTGATGATGATGATGATGGTCCCATCCCAGCAGGCTGCTCAAGCTGTGTGACTGGAATTCCAGGAGGAACAGCCGGCATGGGCTGGTGCCATGCCATGGTTGCCCTTTGCCTTATGCCCAGGGAAGAGGCTCTGGGCTGTGTCCCTCACCAGCCCTGCTTTTCAGGAGTGGAGCCCAACACCAGCTCTCACCCCAGACATTTCCATCTCGTGCGGAGTCTCCGCAGTGGGCGAAATCACGGCACTGTCTTTGCTTGACACGGGGCCAAGGATTTACGCAGCTTGCTGTACGTAAAGGGCCATGCCGGCACTGTACCCCGGGGTTCAGGCGATCGTCTGCCAGCAGACCAGTCCGAAGGTGGCACAGGCATCGTGCGGATAAAGCCACACGCCTGGGGGGATGCCAGCCGCGGCTTCCCCTGACGGCATGAGCGCTGCCGGGGGCACGGCGGGGCCGCGACTGCCATGGCCTGCCCCGGTGAGCTCCGCGCTGGCCCCCGCACCCGGCACGGTGTGAGCCGGGACGCGGCCAGAGCCAGCCGCGGGCTGCCTCGCTCCGGACGGGGCACGGGCCC
>VWZN01009176.1:18551-32576 GCA_013396955.1 Regulus satrapa
GAAACTCTCCAGGAAAAAAAAAAAAAAAAAAAAAAAAAAAAAAAAAAAAAAAAAAAAAAAAAAAAAAAAAAAAAAAAAAAAAAAAAAAAAAAAAAAAGCTGGTTTCTGGTAGTAATACAGTTCTTTCTGTGTTTCCTTTTTTCCAATGCTTTTTATCCTGTCATTGGACACCAAAGAAGACAGCCTGACACCATCTTTGCATCTTCCCTTTAGTTCTTTATATGTGTTGATGGGTTTTCCCTTGAACATTCTTCTCTCCCCACTGAACAGTTCTATTTCTACCAGCCTTATCCCAAAGGAAAGATACCAGAATTATAGACTCATTGGTTAGGATTGGAAGGGAACTTAAAGATCTTCTAGATCNTACTACATGCCCTTGTCCAAAAGTCCATCTCCAGCCCCCTTGAAAGCCTCCTTCAGATACTGGAGGGTGCTACAAATTCTCCCTAAAGCCTTTTTTTATCCTCTGGTCTGAACAGTCCCAGTTCTCTCAGCTGATCTTCATAGAAGAGATGCTTCAGCCTTGTTTGTCTTCAGGACTTGTTGCAACAGATCCACACCTTTCTTTTGCCAGGTGCCCCAGACTCAGATACAGCACTCCAGGTAGGGTCTCACAAAAGCAGAGTCTCCTCCCCTGAACTGCTGGGAACACCACTTTTGATGTTGCCTGAAGTTGGCTTTCTAAGCTGCAAGTGCACACCACTAGGTTGTGTTTTCCTTCCCATCAACCAATGTCCCTAAATCTTTTTGCTCTCAATCCATTCTCCACCAAGCCTGTAATTATGCTTGGGTTTCCCAAGCCAGGATGCAGGACCTTTCATTTGGCCTTGTTGAACATCACAATGTTTTCACAGGCTCACTCTTAGACTTGACTGCTAGTGAGAAAGAGCTAAATGTGTGCATTGAATGGGTATCCACATGGTAGAGGTTTTCACAGATTATGATATGTGAAGAGATAACTTTACTATTAAAAAGGCTACAGTTCTCTTTTCATATACCTAAGATAATTTGCCAAATGACATATTGTTGGTGCAAGCACTGCAGGTTTTGGTGAGATGTTTGGTGCATTTGAAGAGCTAATAGTATAAATTCAGCTATGAAACAGTATTTTTCAACAAAAAAAATGGTCCATTGAGAAAGAGTTGGTCTAGCACTATCAAAAAGCAAGAAACTGTTTATGACTAAGACAATGTGTTTGGAAAACAATTGTTTCATAACCACTTCAATCAAGTACGCATAATTTAAACATAAAAAAAGTTTATGACGATAATTTCTATTTTTTCACATCACAGTTACTTTAGAAATTCCACTTTGTTTTGCTGCTTTTCAATGATTGCTGTTTGCAGAAGTTATTTATCATCAATGTATTTAATTTTTCTGTTTCTTGAATCCTTCAGAATTTTTTGGTGTTGCTGTAGAAAAGCAAATAAAACATGCTTGATTTTCTGTTTCAGGGAAATCTTGAAGAGTCTTACACTTTTAATCCTCCAGTTGTTAACAGTGCTATGAGGACATTCTGGTGAGGTGGTAAGTTGGAATAGATTTATTACTTTGATCAGCTGAATTGTCATTTCAGATTTAGCTTATATAAGTGTCCTTCAATGTCTGTCTGACAAACTTGTCTTCCAGGCTCTCTTGGCAAATTTCCAAAACTGTAAGTCTCTGATTGATTTCATATGTAGGAAGTCTGAATCACAGACGCTGAATCAGATTATTTCTGTATTTACAGATCAGCTTTATATTATATGAACAGAGCAGTTGATTCATATATGCTCAATTCCTATTTTCCAGAAATCCTAGGTTCCTACATATCTAGAAATCTGGGTAATTATTGTAATTAATTTAGTAAAGTCACTCAGGAATGTTAGATATTGTCAGGCTTCAAAATTTCAGTAATCTATATATCAACTCCCTGTCAGACTTCTTCCAGAATATTCAGTGTCCACACCCATATGAGTATGACACAACTTTAAAGGTTTTTCTTTTTCTGACCGCAAAGGAGGGTTATATATTTAAGAGGTCACTGCAACCTTTCAGTGTTTCTGGATGAGCAACTTTTACAAAGCTCTAATAAATTACATCATAGTTTCTGTTGATCTTAGCAACACGCTTATGACTCTTATATATATATAATACTCTCTAAGTGGGAATTTTAATCTGAAATAGGATTTTTTTTTTTCATTTTTGTATTTAAATACTGAACAGAGACAACTGAAATAATGGTTACTTATTGCTAGGTGTTAAAAAAAGTTCTCAAAAATGAAGGGCAAAATGACTGTGAGTTATCTTTCAGGCAATTGTTTCTCATGTCTCTCAGCCTTAATATACCATGATTGTTCTTTTTTTTCAGTCAAAGTTTATGCTACTGTTGGAGCTTGGGTGCTGGAGAAAAAAATTTTAATCTTTTAATGAAACACCATGTGGGTTTTGCTAAGATAGATATCATGTACAAACAGTAGTTTTACAATTCCTGTTATACATAATTTTTATATGAGAAAGATTCATGCTCCAGAATTTAATGAATGCAAGAAAACTTTTCAAAACTCTAGATCCTAAGAAGAATAAAGTTGTATATTATTTCATATTCTACAGATATAAGAAATGGTCATTAAACTTTCTACATCAATTGCAGAAGTAGGACCACTGATGCAGCATAGATTCTAATTCTCTGCTTTCTTGTTGTTGATAGATTTACAGTGTAAACAAGAAACATTAATTCTGATTTTAATATATGAAGTTCACCCGGCCCATCATGCGTTACATTTAAACCAGGCAGATATTTGTTCTTATCAGTCTTCTGAGTGACTTCTTTGTGATATCATGAAAATATAGGGTCACTAACTACACTGTCGTCTAAATGAAGTGATGTCACACAAGCAGTGTCTATTTATTGAAGTGAATAACAATAATGGAATTCCATTTAGATACAAAGTTTCCTTTTCAAGGATTTCTTTTTCCCCCCCTTGCTTTTGAAAATGTGCAACAGAATAAAGTGTGGTCTAAATCATGTCATTTAATCATTCTCTTGTCTCATTTTCTTAGCTAAAAATGTAAATTACTTTTATTGGAAGTAATAAAGTTATCCCCTTGTGTTGTTGTTTCCTACTGTAAAAAATACAAGTAGTTTAGATGCAATAATGTATTTTACCCAAATTAATAAACACATCCTCAGAACAAATTCACATTCTTAAAGTAAAATCTAATAAATACAAACCTAATTATTTCTGCAGTCTCTTGCACCAGTATATTTTTAATAAATATGAGCTATATATTAATATTTATAGTTCACACTAAGGAATTCTTTTTGTGGCTAGATCCCCACTTCTTCAAGATTCTAAATCTGGAAAAATATATAACTTCCTTGGCTAAAATCATGTCACTATCAAATGTAAGACATTTCCTTGATGGAATTAATAGTAATGGAAAAAACAATTGGAAATTAAAAATGGGAAAAAAAACAAAGCCCTGCCAAATTTACAGCAAATTTTCAGTGGTTTAATATTTGTACTAATTTAATAATTCTGTATTTGTGGCATAGGTATACAGTAATATACAACACAATAATACATAATTTTTAAACTTCCATTCATTTTCATTTTAGATGTTAGGGACAAATATAAATCAAAATCACGCAAACTATCTCTTACATAAGATACTTTAGCAAATCTTCATAATCATAGAAAAACCTGCAGAAAAGTGAATAGAGGTTGCTTCTTTTATGTATTGGTTTATTTTAAATAGCAATTCAGTGTTTTGTCCTCCTCTGCTTGGTGAGCAGAGTTTCAGCCCTGAAAATGTCAACATAAAATTCTCCTCAAGGGAGAAATTTTGATAGTGCAGAAATATAAAGCATGTCCCTCAGACTTCATTGCCTCAGATTCCTTATTTAAACTTGGATGAACAGAGATTTATCTACAGCACTTTTATGATAATTAAGATACAAGCAAGAGGAGACAATACGTCTTCATTATTTAAAACTAATTTGTTGTGATTGATGAAAAAGATGAAAACTCTAGATACAGGCATATAAAATGTGGTCTATTACATTTTTTGATCATAGAAAGCAATTATTATTTTTTAAGTCTTTTGTGATGTAATTCATATTATTAATAAGAATATGTGAGTATTAAAATTCTTAACACTGACTATCAGTTCAATAGTTTGGCAAGCTAGAATAAGAACATTCAAGCTTTAATCTCTAGGGCATATTATTGCAGCCAATTTAGATTTGTTCAGTTTAAACATTCTTTTAGCTTGATAGTTACTTGGCTAGCTGAAATGTGATGATAGAATGAGTTCAATTGCTGAGAATAAAGAACTACATTACAAAAAAATTGCATGTTATGACAATGGTTCACATTTCACAATCAAAAAAGAAAGGTCAAAGATCAGACATCTATGCAGAGTCAATAGCACCTTAAGTCACTAGGAAGTTTTGAGGCTTGTGGCAGATGAGGAGCCCTGGGAAAAAAGTGAACAGTCCCACACCCAGGCAATACTGTAGCTGTGGTTAAAATTTCTGGCTCATTTAACTGCTTACCATCAGCACAAAATTTACTTAACCCCCTAATCAACCTTAAAATTATGAAAAAAATAAACTGCTTTTGGTTAAAAGTCTATATTTTTATAGATAGATGTATAGATATATAGATATATTTATAGATAGATAAAGTTCATTAAAATATTCTTACTGAAACTGAGAATAACATGAGTAATATCTTATGAAGGAGTAGTGATTAAGAAAGAAACCTAATGGAATGTCAGAAATCTCAAAACAGAACAAAAACACTACCAATGAAAATACTTTTATTCACAAAATTATATGTGCTTCATGTAATTTAGCTCTTCCTGAGTTCTTTCATTGTGTGGATAGAAACTGGAATAAACAAAATCCTCATGGACATAGTCAGGAATTTAATAAAATTATTAAATTCTTCCAGTACAGATAATTTTCAGTAAAATGAAAGGGAAAACATTTTCAATCTGTATTTTTCTTTCCAAGGAAATATTAGTATCACTCCCAAATATGCAACATACAACAAATAGTAGGGCAAGGAAATATATAATACAGGTCAATATTTCTCAGTAGCTCTGTGCTAACCATAATAGATGAATTACAAAAGGCCATCTAGAGTTAACAAACATAGGTTATAATAATATAATAGGATTTTTTTTAATTGTTTCTTTGAAACTATTACTTTACTTTTCACAACAAAAAATTCTGAACTCATGCAGCACAGGATCTGTGGTCTAATTTTAGCATATTAGTAGTTACTTGCACTTTTATAATATGACCATTTATTGAGAGGCAGAACTTTTTAAAGGACAATTTTAGTGCAACCTGTATATATGTATACATATATATCAAAATTCTGTTATAAATATCGTGTGAATATTTTATTATCATGAGTTCAAAAAATTAATCAATATATTCCGCAAGTTTCCTACATGTTAGTGTTATTTAAAGAAAAGTATTATTTGTTTCATAAAAGCCATTTTAAGATCTTGTACAATTTTCAGAGACTTTATTTCTTAGAGTTCTGTATACCTAAAGATTAATTCGTTCATGGAGATCACCTTTTCATCAGAAAAGGTTTTTTCTGGAGTTGGTCAAAATTTCATAGGAAAAGAACCTAAGAACACCTTCTCTATGTTGATTGATAAACTCAGAATCACAGAATAGATAAGTGGAAAGGACCACATCAGGTCATTTAATCCAACCTCCCTGCTCAAGCTGGGTCATCCTAGAGCACCTTGCACAGGATTGTATCAAAGTGGTTCTTCAATATTCCCAGTGAGGGAGTCTCCACAGTCACACTCTCTGAGTAATCTGTTTCAATGCATGGTCGCCCCCACAGTGAAGCAGTTCTTCCTCATATTCAGGTGGAGCTTCCTGTGCATCAGTTTGTGCCTGTTGCCTCTTGCCTATTGCTTGGCACCACTGAGCAGAGCCTGGCTCCATGCTCTTGTCACCCTCCCTTCAGATACTTACAGACATTGACAAGGTCCCCTTTCAGTTGTCTCTTTGAGACTGAACAGGCCCAACTCTCTCATCCTTTCCTTGAAATAGATATGCTTCACTCCCTCAGTCATGTTTAGAGCCCTCCACTGGACTCTCTCCAGGGGCTCTGTGTCTCCCCTGCACTGAGGAGGCCAGAACTGGACACAACACTCAATATGTGGCCTTGCCAGACCGGAGGAAAGGGGCAGGATCACTTTCCTCAACCTGCTGGCAATGCTCCTCCTAATGAAGTTCAGGGCACCACTGGTCTTAGTCACAAGGACACACTGCTAGCATATGGACAGATTTTTGTCCACCAGGGCCTCCCAGGTTGTTTTCTGTAGAGCTCCTTCCCAGAAGATCTGTTCCCAGCCTGTTACTTTTCACCAGGTGCAGAACCCTGCACTTGCCTTTGTTGAATTTCAGACAGTTCTGTGCCCATCTCTCCATCCTGTTGAGGCCCTTCTGAAGGGTTACACAGCCCTCGGGGATATTGGCCACTGCTCTCAGCTCTGTCATCAATGAACTTGCTGAGGAGGCACCTGCCCCTTGCATCAATAACTTGCATCCAAGTTACTGATGAACAAGTTAAACAGTACTGGACCAGTACTGAACCCTGGGGACACCACTGGTGACAGACCTCCAGCCAGACCCTGTGTTACTGATTACAACCCCTGGGATCTCCCATTCTGCCAGTGCTCAATCCACCTGACTGTCCACGCATCTAATCCACACCTCCTGAGTTTGCCTATGAGAATGTTGTGAGAGACAGTGTCAAAAACCTTGCTGAAGCTGAGACAGACAATATCCATTGCTCTCTCCTCATTTATCCAATTACTTGTTTCCTTATGAAAGGCAATGAGGTTATTCAAACATGAACCATCCATGCTGACTCCTGATCAGCTTCTTGCCTTCCATGTGGTAGATACAAACTCCTGAATGAGGCTCTGTCACCTTTCCAGGAACTGAGGTGAGGCTGACTAGGCAGTAGTTCCCTGGGCCCTCCTTCATGCCCTTTTGGAAGACCAGGGTGACATTTGCTGTATTCCAGTCCTCAGGTACCTCTGCTGATCTTTATGACCTTTTAAAGATGGTCATGAGAAGCCTGTTTAGGATGTCCAGCAGTTCCCTTAACACTTGTGCATTCATCACATGGAATTGTGGATATCATATTTTCCTGACACTAGCCCAGTTCTCTGTGACCAAGGGGAAGTTTTCAGTCCAGCATTCATTTGGCCTCCTGGAGACTGATCTCATCAGTGAAGACTGATGTGAAGAAGGCGTTCAATAACTCTGTCTTCTCTACATCCTGTTACCAGGGTCTTCTCTTCATTTACCAAAAAGTCTATATACTCTTTCCCTTTTCTTTTGTAAATTATGTATTTCAAAATACTTTTTATATGCTTTACTCTTGTTTTTAATATGCTTTATTCTTGGCCATATGTAATTCTAGATATGCTTTTTCCGTTTTAGTCTCATTTCTACTTTGATCACCTCTCTTTATTCACTCCAAATTATTAACCTCACTTCCATCTCCTTCCTAATCTCCTTCCACCTGTATTTCCTTGTATTTCTCTTGGACCCCTCTTCCCTGCAGGGCCTGTTCCTCTGGGATTCTTCCAAGAAGATCCCCAAAGAGGCTGAACTTAGCTCTGCTGAAGTCGATGCTGTAATCTTACTGTGCTGATACCTCCTCATTCAGTACAGAACTTCACAATCTCATGGTTGCTACAGCCAAGACTGCACCCAAGCTTCCCATCATCAACAAGGCCTTCCTTGTTAGTATGAGGTTGAGCAGCACACCATTGCTTTTGGGATCCTTCACCACCTGTGACAGGAAGTTATCATCAATATTTTCCAGGAATCTGCTGGAAGTGTATTTTATAATGGAATGAATTTTATAATTTCTTTTTTTATAGATTAATATAGTTTATCTTTGTGAAAGTAGCCTTTATCTGTAAAATTAAGACTAATTAATTACTGTATGATCTTCTTCTGTTGTACCTTATTCAAGTTAAGAAATACAATATGTAGTTGCTCAAGACAGGGTACCCAGAGTAATTTTTTTTTTTTAAATTTATCTTTCCAATTTTGAATTCAAATGCACTTCACTACTTCTATAATGGTCAATGTCATTAATTTGATTCTTCGGAGCATTGCATCTGTTGAGAATTAGTAAATAAAATTGTGTAATTACTATCCCACATGCTACTTTTATATTATTTCCTGGTCAGATCCTGGGAGATAATTTTCTTTATAAGAACAAATGTTACTAAATTCTCATTTTGACTGTGTTTTACATGCATGCTTGAAAGCAGTCATTTGAAGCAGCACTTCAGTAGAGACAGGCATTCCAAAACAGAAAAGAAAGAAAACTGCTCACAGTGTTGTTGCAGATATTAAACTGAAACTTTGTTTTAGATTTTTAAATATTATAATACAATTTTGAATGACATATGTCATTCTGAATCATTATAATGCAGAATAATGTGTATACTTCTCTCTTAATGTTAGCAAATATTTAATAAATTTAATCAAGTTTTCTAGTTTTCTTTTCAAGTTTTTTGTAAACCATTCAAACAAATCTAAGATGACTGCATATTTTCACTAGTTTTTCAGTAAATATTAATAGCAATGTTGAGTGACCCAATAGTTGACAAAATATATGTTAAAAAGATAAGATAATTCTGAATTATTTCAGAAGTCTTTTATGAAATATCTGTATGTAATATCTTAACAATTGACTTCAAGATTCTAGGAAGGCAAAAATACTTTTCTGTTTTTTGCTTTCAACAATGTGCTATCCTTTGATATTATAAACAACTATACTTTGTTGCTCTTGTTGAATTCATTATTGTGGTTCTGATTTCCTATAGTAATATGGATGATAGCTTGGAAGTATAAAAATGCCTTTTTGCTGCTTAAAAATAAGCAGGCTGCTGGTATATCTGAATCCTCTGACAATACCATGCTGATGTTGTACTAAAAATCGTGAACAGTGGATTTTTCTGATTTTAGCTATTTTGGGGTGAACAAGAATATCAGTACTTGGCAAAAGTAATTTATTCAAAGTGTTTGTCTTCACATGCTTTCATCTATACAGGTGAAGGGAAATATGTTTCTGATAAGGCGCATGCTCTCATAAAAAAATGAGTTAAATTAATTATGGCACTATGATGAAAAAAATGTATTGTGTCTTGAAATTCACAGCCATAGTACAAAGCCAGCCCCTAACAGGTTGATGTTATGCCATCACAACACCTGGCTTCCTCCAAAGGTTTTATTATGCAACTATTATTGGCAGAAATTGATTTTTGAACATGCTTGCAGAACTGATACTGTTAATTGTGGAGACTCCAGTACGAGATGAATTATTCCAATATATCAGAAAAATACTAACTTTAATTTTAAAATTGATAAAAACCTATTAAAATTTCTGAATGGTAGCAAAAATACATTGGCATCAACTTTTTACTTGGATTATTATTTGCATATTCTATTTACAGGATCAGATTTCTACTCTTTTTCTATATTTGTTCTTTGTGATAATTCATGCCTTAAAATCTTTCGTAAATGTATTTTGTCCGTGAGAAGTACAACATCTTGTTAGTGTCGTGGTTTTGGACGACAGGTATCTGCTAGAGTCTCCCATGAAAAATAGAGATTGGAAAAAAACCAAACCTCCCTCCCTCCGGATTATTTTGATTTCAAAATTAATGGGCTTTCAGGCAGAGGTATGGGAATAAGGAATAACTGTTCTTTACTACTAAGTTTATCATGGCAAAGAAACAGCAGCAAGTGTAGCAGTGAGATAACAAACAGGGCCAGGGCTCTCCCCTCCGGTATAGTTACAGTCACAGCTGGCAGGGAGCGCTGGTGGCTCCGGGGCGGGTGCGCTGATCCCACACGGCTGCAGGGGCTCCGGCTCGGGGAACACGAGGCGAATGGCGGCTGGGCCCAGACCGGNTGTCCTCCCCTGTCTTTTTGCCTGCTTTGGCCCAGAGTCTTCGTTTTTCTTAAGTACCCACGTTAGTGCTCCTAGAAGACCAATGGTAAAAAATTCTACAGATAAGAAAGAAAGAGAAACCAACCCCCAACAGTCAGATATGGCGTTCTCTCAAAATTTAAAACAAGAAAACCAAAACTAAAACCAAAGCCAAGATTAACAAAGACACACAGACACACAGACACAGACACACACACACACACACAAAAAGCCCTCAACAAAAAACAAAACAAAAAAAGAACCCCAAACAAAACCAAAAACAAACAAAAAACCCCAGCCAAACAAAAACAACCAAACCCCAAACCCAATCAAACAAAAAAAGCTTAATCAAATCCAAAAGTTTTGTATACTTATAACACAATGTGTTTCAGATGCAAGCTCTTATTTTATAGGCAAGAGCACATAACCTTGTGTCCCTGAAATAGGATGTTCTCAAATTAGGAGAAATTGCTTATAAGGTAGGTTAGCAATTTTGTTGACAGTTTTAAAACTGGAGTACAAGACCACTTTCTTTTTTTTTTTTTTNTTCCCCCCAATGTTTTTTTTTTTTTTTTTTTTTTTTTTTTTTTTTTTTTTTTTTTTTTTTATCCCCAGAGGTTGATATGTATTTACCTAATTTGCTGCAATATATTAAACAAAATACAAGATTTATAGCTCCAGAAACATGAGACAAGAAGAATGACTCTGGATGTAGAGTTCTCCTCTAAAAATTTTTGTCATTAATTGTGTACTTCTTCATACAATTCGTTCATATGGACTCAGGGAGCCATAAAACAGATTTGTTGAAAGTAGGCTGACTGGTACTTACTTTATTTTAATGAGTCTGATAAGTCCCATGTTATCCAAATACAGTAAACATATATTTTCCCAATAGTGCTTTTATGTCTCAATAACCAGATTTAAACTATACATTAGGTTACAAAGGGAAGAGTTGCAGTAATGATAATAGGAAAAAGAATAATATCTAGGAAAAATGGAAGGACTGATCCTGAATTCATTTGGGTACGTGAGCTGGAGTTAGAGAGAATTTCACATGCATTCAATTCCCTTGGTGAATGTCATATTTCCTCAAACATTTTGTCTTTAAAAATAATAAATAAAGTTTCATTTACTTCAATGACAGGATATTAGTCTATACATCTTTAAAAAGAAACTATAAAAAAGTTTGTCTGAAGGGGTGAAAATAAAAGTTCATTTGAAGGAAACCACTGTCTTATTCTCCAACAATTGTTTCAGACTAGAAGACGGTAGTACATTTCATTATTTCTCTCTTTGCAACATGATTTAATGACAAAGAGATACTTTTAAAAGAAGCAAACAAATAAGCTCCCAGAACTCCCTCCTCAAAATCAATGCCAAATTATTTTGAAATATTTAGAGGTCAGAACTTAGTTATATGAAAATTATTACATTTTTGATATTATGTATTTCTATTAAAAATCAGTTGGCTGGTTGCTTTGTCCTATTTTAATTAGAGATTTTCATAATATGTGTCCAAAAAAACCCCAGAATAGGTATTGATGTTACTTCTATAATTAATTGCATAAAGAAGAGGTCTGTATTTCATAGAATCATATAATGGTGTGGGTTGGAAGGGTCCCTAAATGTCATCTAGTTCCAACCTCTTGCCATGGGCAGGAATATTTCACTAGGCCACCTTTCTCACAGTTCCCTCCAACCTGGCTGTCAACACCTCCAGAAATGGGCATCCACCACTTCTCTGGAGCCCCTTTTCCAGTGCCTCACCAGCCTCACAGCAAAGAATTTTTCCCAGATCTATACCTATTGTTTTCAAGTTTGAAGCCATTCTCCCTTATCCTGTCATTAGACGGTGTTGTAAATAGTTTCTCTCCCTCTTTCTTGTAGGTTCCCTTCAGGTACTGGAAAGCTTCAATTAGGTCACCTAAAAGCCTTCTCATTTCCAGGCTGAACAATTTCAGTTCTCTCAGCCTTTCTTTGTAGAAGTGCTCTATTCCTCTGATTTTCTTGGTGATCTTCTCTGGAGTCACTCCAATAGGTCCATGTTCTTCTTGTGCCAGTGACCCCTGAGGTGGGTGCAAGCATTCCAGGTGGGGGTCCTCCCCACCATTGCAGGTGTGGTGTCACAAGACAGAGTACAGGGACAGAATCAAATAACCTCCCTTAGCCTTCTGGCCATACCACTTTGCAGAATTCAAGACTGAACTTCAAGTGATTTTCTGATGATAATATGAAGTTTTGGCTAAAGAAATAACACACTTTTTTTTTTTTTTCCTCACATAATCTCATATATAATTTGTAATTTTTTTTTCACTAGATGACAAATATTTGTCACAGTTTGCTTTAATGCAGAAATATATTTTTAAAGAAACAATGAGTGTTAAATTGTTTTCAGAGACATTTACTCTGTGCTATTATTGTAGGTGATTGTGACTTTGTTCTACTCCTTTTCTTTTCTTTTCTTTTCTTTTCTTTTCTTTTCTTTTCTTTTCTTTTCTTTTCTTTTCTTTTCTTTTCTTTTCTTTTCTTTTCTTTTCTTTTCTTTTCTTTTCTTTTCTTTTCTTTTCTTTTCTTTTCTTTTCTTTTCTTTTCTTTTCTTTTCTTTTCTTTTCTTTTCTTTTCTTTTCTTTTCTTTTCTTTTCTTTTCTTTTCTTTTCTTTTCTTTTCTTTTCTTTTCTTTTCTTTTCTTTTCTTTTCTTTTCTTTTCTTTTCTTTTCTTTTCTTTTCTTTTCTTTTCTTTTCTTTTCTTTTCTTTTCTTTTCTTTTCTTTTCTTTTCTTTTCTNTATTGTTTCCCATAATAATTTCCCAAACCATTAAGTTTGTAAAATTAATTTGAAATTGAAACTCATAAAAGTAAATTATGGAGAATGCCTTGCTAGTTTGTGAGTATTCTAGAGCATAAAACAATATGTCTTCCATGATAATGCTCCTCCTAATACGGTTCAGGTTTCAGCACAAGTACAGACAGGTTCTAGCACTATTTATATTAAGAAAACTTGTTTTCAGGAATGCTAATTCTAGTCATAAAGTTTGTTTTTTGTTTTTGGGGTTTTTTTTCTGCTCCCCTGTAACTACAAACCAAATGTTCTTCTTTTATTTTGTTTTGAATTATGTTTTGGGACATTTAAGAAAGACAAGAAAGGTTTGGTTCACAGTAGAAAGCAATGCTATTAAAATAACCACAGTATCTTTAGAAGTCGAATAATTCATCAGGGAATTAAATTTTCAAAGTTCTAGTGTGAGTTTTAACTTCACCATGAATTAAAATGCAAATGAGAATTGAAAAACCTAACCCCAAAAGAATTTAAAACTAAGATAGGATGAATTAGTTATTTATACAGCTATATTAAGCTTTTAGTTACTGTAATCCAAGCCCCATTAAAAGTAGTATTTACCAATAATTCTACAAAACTGAGATTTCATGTTCCATGATTTGTTTCTTCTAAAAATTGCAACAGCTTTTGGAAGTTAAAAAGAGCTTGAAAAGATACAGAGGTAGGGAATTGAACACAAGCACAGCAGTTTTTAAACACAGTATTTTAACAGTGAATGCTGGTTAAAGACAGAGAGAATAGCAACTAACAAAACAATAAAAATCAGTAAAAACAAGTCAAAAAGAGGAATGAAACCAATAAACATATAGGGTTTATAAAGGAAATTACTACTAAGCACCTGAGGTTAATCTGGTAGTCATTGTAATAGTTTCAATGATCATTCATCTGGAATAAAAAGGTCTGTCCTTCTTCTATTACTTCACAGTATGGTTTATAAAGAATTTAAATATCTATCTGGTACAGTATGTCATAGATAACTAATATGAACTAGATCTAAAACCAAAACAAACAAACTAACAAACAAACAAAAAACCCAAACAAAATCCCCCCATGAACCTCTCTTGGAAAGAAAAGAGTTCTGTGGAATCAAAATGTGCTGCCACAACAATTTTGCACCACCTACTTCTACAAAAATGTGGAAGTAGTTGATTAGTAATTACTCTTAGAACAGTAGATTAGCTCATGTTAGCCAAAACAACTTCAC
>VWZN01009176.1:45112-55604 GCA_013396955.1 Regulus satrapa
CTGTGTGTCAGTTTATGAAAAAAATAATTTAAATATTAAAAACTATTTAAAAAATAACTTAGCATTTCCATGTAATAGCTGGAACCTAACCTTCGGGAAATATTTGACCTATGTGACCTATTTTTCAATAGGATCTGAATTTTAACTTGACAAGAAGTGACTCCTGAATAGCCAGCAATTACAGAAATGACAGTGCTGTAGTACCTTTCATGTCATCTTCATTGGCATGCAATTATTTTGCACTTAAGTAACATAATTTTTTTTTTTTTTTCATGACAGGCAGAGGCACATATTCACCAAAATTACTAATCTTTTCCTATCCGTTCTAACCTGTCAGTCACTTTGGTTTCCATCTTGTATATAAATATGTTTTTTTCTTTATTCCCTATGTAGCAATAGCAAATCACAAATAATTTTTGAGACACAAAACTGACAGGAAAAAAAATTACCTTATTTATTGGGTGTGCTCAGCAGAAAGAGTTAAAATATCACTGTGGAATGGTAAAGGCTAAATCAGATACAATCTTCAAGTACAAACAATCAATTTCTGTAATTATTCTTCTGTAAGAGTAGGGAAAAGTCCTACACATTACACAGCATGTAGCTTTTGAAAGCTAAACATAGAGGGTTTGGTCAGGACGGGGATACAGTTCTGGGCTTATGAAGAAAGAGACTTGTGAGGAAGAAGAGAACCCTTCCTTTCACTTCACAATCAGTGTTAAGACACTCGGTAGCGCAGAAACATGAAAGGTGCCCAACCTTCTCATACCAGTTGCCTGTGTTTTCACCTTTTCAAATAATTTGGGAAATTTATATAACTGTTTATATATTTCTGTGCATGAAAAATTACTGTATGACTTAATGGGTGTAGTAGTATCCCTGTGGAATCCCAGATTAATATTGATATATTTTCTGCAAAGCAAAATATTCTGTTCACAAACAAGTTAACCTCTTCAATAGGAGAATATTCTTTATAACTGTTGCATAAAATATTAAATCTTTTGAGCCAAAAGTCAGCAAAAAATCCCATACTAAAAACTCTCCTCTTTCAAAATTTGAGGCAATTTTTCATGCTTTACTTAGGTATGACAGGTACACTTACATAATAGGGAATAAAATACATTTTGTACCTTATAAAATAGGTATAAAAGTATACTTACATAACATCTCAGAATTATTAATACTAAAATTATAAAAGTTTGAATCCTTAACTATCCTTGATAAGTAATTTCCAATTAATAAAATTATAGAATCATTAATCTTGTGTATTATTTCCTTTACAATATATCTCTACAATTTAGAATTCTTAGATTTCTTAGCTGCAATGAAGATATTTTTAGTCAGATGACAAAAATTCTTTTCAAGGCTTGGGTGTAGCTATTTGAAAAAAAAAAAAAAAATCAAACAAAAAAACCCAAACCAAACCAAACCAAACAAGCAAACAAACAAAAAAAATTATCCCATAACTATTTTGTCGGATTTCTTTTCAGATTTTTGTTGCAGCATTTTTAAAATGTCTAATAAAAATGAAATTATTTTTATTACTGCAGGTGTTACTTATGTTTGGGGAACAGATTAGATGCAGATGCTTGAATTGCTATAGAATAAACATGTTAATTCAGGGGAATAACATTTTTGCAAATGTCATTATATTAATATAGAAAAAAAATTCATGCTTTACATAAGGAGAAATGTATTTGACATAACTTTAAAGAATGCTTACAGAATCTTCCTGCTATCTTGTTCTATTGCTGTTGTTCATATAGAGTGAATTCACTGTTCAATGTATGCTAAGACCAAGGACAGTACCTGTAAACTAGACAATGGCCTTTGTTCAGGTATTTAAGCACATCTGGAATACTCAAGTTTGTTCAGTAAAGCTTTAAAAGTGCTATTGAACCAGCATCAGCATTTCACAGAAAATATATAATTTAGTCTTCCATAACTATGGGCACAATTCTAAAATACTATAATGGTGAAAATTTGCAGTTAAAATGTATTGATTAAGAATCAGGATACTTTCTGGATTCTTTAGGAAGAATATGTACGATAAAGATAATCTACACTTTACCTTATCCCTTTATATTAGTACTACCAGCAGGACCTATATTCAACCCTCCCCTAAAGTTTTGTATATTTATATCTATTTCTCTTCTCCCATTCTTTTAGTTTAGAAACATAAAATATAAGGCCACAGTATTGAAGCTAACTTACCAAAAAGCCACATGTTGGAATGTAGATAGACCAACAGCATATTGGCTGGTCTTGATGAATGAGGAATATGTTTCCTCTGTTTTCTGTCTTAGTGTTTTTGTCATGCTTTGGGAATATAAGTTAATATTTTGAGTTTTTAACTAATTCACATAAGTGACCTATTGTAAAACTTATCTCTAAAAGCAGCAGATACTTTTAGAGAAACATATTTTAACACTAGCATTGAAGCTATTGGCATGTAAAAATTTTTTGTGAGGACAGACAATTTTAAGTTTAAGGTGACAACACTATGACCTGAGTATCAAATATTGTTCAAAATATTCAGTATAAAATTACTGAAAAACAATTAATAGATTAAAGTTTTCCATTCTGTCAGTAAATATCACCCATCTCATTACTTGCTGAAGGCAACCTCTGAAAGTTTGCAAAGTGGCACAAATTTTTGTGTGTGTATTTGTCTTGGCTAATGTCTTCCGGCTATCTCCTCTGCTTCTTAATTTAGATGTTCTCAACACCAAATTGTCAAAGGCTTTCTCATAAGTTACATGGATATCTTACAATAGCTCTGTTTATGGATTCTTCTGAAAGTAATTGTGGATTTAAATTTGAGAAAGAAAAGGGCACTGGCTTTTTCTGCAGATATGGAATAAAAGAATCTTGACATTCCCTGGAAACTCATACTAGCAATTAAATACTACATTTCAAAATTGCAAAAGAGAAGTATTGAAATCATCAGACTTCCATTTAGGGTGCAATTTTTAAATGCAAACTTTTTTTTTTAATATATTTTCAAAGGGAGGAGGATATTATCTAATTAAAAACTCTCCTGTAGTTGTGATCATTCTGCCCAATGATCATCCATACAACAGTATTCAAAGCAAGGGTAAGAAAACATTCTGTATAGACCTCAAACATCCATTCCTATCTCTTGTGAAAGGAAGATTACTTTTGTAAAATACAAATGGCAAAAAAGTACTACAGTATTTACATATACACATATTTTCCTAACAATAAATTATTTAGGTCTGAAAGAAACCCCAAAACATTTTATGTTTTTGCATCAAAACAATACCAACTGTGTTCTTCATACAGTCACAAAATAAAGACACTTTGACTTCTCATACCTACAAATGGTTGTTCACATTTTTTTCTTTATGGGTTTTTTTTTTTTTTTTTTTTATGTTTAGGAGGCAATGTATATTCTCATTACTTAATACAAAGAAAAGGAAAAATCTGATATAAAGAAAATCACATGGAAGTTTTCTGAAAAGTTGGTTTGAACAGCTGTAGCACAGAACAAAATATCATGGAATCACAGAATCAATTAGGTGGAAGACTGAGATCATTGGGTCAATTGATCATATGACCCAACACTATCTTTTTATGTAGACCATGGCACTAAGTACTATCCAGTGTGGTTTTTAAGTGTCTCCTGGGACAGTGATTCTATCACATCCCTGGGCAGCCCATTTCAAGATATAATCATCCATTTTGTGAAGAATTTTTCTAATGTCTAACCTAAAACTTCCCTGGCACCGCTTTAAGATTATATGCTCTAGTCCTGTTGCCGATTGCCTGGGAAAAGAGGCCAACTCTTCATCTGGATACTCTCTCCTTTCAGGCAGCTGTAGAGAGTGATAAAAGATCCCCCAAGCCTCCTCATCTCCAGGCTAAACAATCCCTGCTCCCTCAGCCCCTCCTCACAGGACTTGCTCCCTAGACCAGTCACCAACATTTTTGCCCTTCTCTCCAGCATCTCAATGTAATTTATGAATTGAAGGGCCCAGAACTGGACACAGTACTTGAGATGCAGACTCACCAATGTCAAATATGGAGGGATAACCCCTGCCCTGGCCCTGCAGGCCACGTATGCAGATGCAGGCCAGGGTGCCATTGGCCTTTTTGGTCACCTAGGTACATCCTGGCTCATTCTCAGCTGCTGTCACCAGCATCACCAGGTCCTTTTCCTATGGGCAGCTTTGTGACCACTCTGCCCTCAGATGGTGGAGCTGCCTATGGTTGTGTCCAAAATTTAGGACTCAGCACTTGGTTTCATTGAATTACATCTCACCCTGGCCCATCTCTCTAGCCTTTCCAGGTCCCAGTTTCTATCTTGCAGCAGATTGACACTCCAACCCAGCTTGGTGCTGTCCACAAATTTGTTGATTGTGTCTCCTCATCCAAATCATTGATAAGATAGCAATGTGAGCCCAACATGGATCCCTGGGGGACATAGTAGTGACCAGACACCTTCTGGATGCAGCCCCGTTCACCACCACTCTGGGCCCGACCATCCAGCCAGTTCTTACCCCAGCAAAGAGTGCTCCTGTCCAAGCTGTGGGCTGCAGCTTTTCCAGGAGTGTGCTGTGGGACACAGTGTCAAGGGCCTTGCCGAAGGCCAAATAGACAACACCCACAGCCTTTCCTGCATCCCCCAGGTGGGTCACCTGGACGTAAAAGGAGACCGGGTTGTTCAGGCAGGATCCATGTGTACTAAACCCTGTCTGGGTCTGATGCATTGGTTGAACTCTGAGTATCACGCGATGAAACTGAAAACACCAAGGTCAGGCTGATAGGCCTGCAGTCCCTGATCCTCTTTCCCTCTCTTCTTGTGGATGGGCATTACACTGGCCACTCTCCTATCATCTGGGACCTCCTTAGTAAGCCAGGATGATAAATAATGTAGGGCAGCTTAGCAAGCTCTTCTACCAGCTCCATCACTCTAGGATTAATCCCATCTGGTCCCATAGACTTGTGAGTACTTAAGTGGCTCAGTAGTCACTAACAGCTTCCTCCTGGATTATTATCCTCAGCTGTCCTGAGGATAATTGGTTTTACTACTGAAGACTGAGGCAAAGAAACATTAGGTGTCTTTGCCTTTTCCTTTGATGTCTGCACTCCCCTTTGCGTCCAGTAAAGCATGGAGGACTTTCTTGTCCCTTCTTTTGGTATTAATGTATTTATAAAAACACTTTTAATTATCTTTTACATAAAAAACCAGATTAAGTTCTATTCTAATTGAGCTTTTGCCTCTCTAATTTTCTTTTTGCATGACCTAATGACATTCTTAAACATTTCCTGAGCCGCTTGCCTCTTTTACCAAAAGTGATGGAATTACCTGAGTTCCTGCAAAAGATCCAGGTTCAGACAGGCTTGTCTTTTTCCTTGTCAGCTCATCTTGCAGAACTTAGGGATGACCTGTTACTGCTTCAAGATTTCTTAAAATATGTCCAGCCTTCCTGGGCCTCTGTTTTTAAGGGCTTCTTCTCAATGAACTTTTCAAAGCAGTATTGTAAATAGGGCAAAGTCTGCCCTCTGGAAGTTCAGGGTAGAGGTTTTGATGATGTCTGTCCTTATTTCACTGATTCTGTGATTTCATGGTCATTTTGCCCAAGGTAAACTCTGACTACTACTCTGACCACTAGCCTTTCTCTATTTGTAAACTGCAAATCTCACATGGCTTCACTCTTGATAGACTCTTACCAGCTGTGTCAGGAAGCAATTTTCCATTAATTTCAGGAAATTTCTCAGACTGCCTCCTCTCTTCTGTACTGAGTTTCCAGTAGATGTGCACCAGGTTAAAGAACAAGAACAAGGGCTGATGATGGTGAAACACCAGTCAGTTGCTTATAGAATAATTCATTCACCTCTTCATCCTGGCTCTGCAGTCTATACAGACTGTCACCAGAATAACTGCCTTGTTAGCCTTCCCACTGTCTCTTACCCCTAGTCTCTCAACCTTATCATCACTAGCCTTGAGTGCTATTCAGTCAGAACACCCCACCTCTTTTTCCCTCCCTATCCCATGTGAAGAGCTTGATCTTCTGAAGTACTTGTGCAGCACCCCAGTCACGTGGGTCATTGCACCACACTTCCATTACTACATCACAACTTTCCTGCAGTATACTGGCCTCTAGCTCCCTCTGTTTGTTACCCATACCACGTGCACTAGAGTGGGTGGGCTATTGATTTTGCCCCTAACTCTGGCTTGACACCCACACGCTCAACTGTAGCATTGTCTTCCTCCTTCAAACTTAATTGAAAGCTGTCTCACTTAGCCCCACCAATTCACAGACTAGGATCCTTTTGCACTTTCTAGACCAATGAATTCCACCAGTCTCCAGCAGACCTGGTGCCATATAAACTGTCCCATAATCAAAAACCTTTCCTTCAGCCACTTACTGATAATATGTGGTTGTTTTATTCCTTTCAGCATTCATCCCTACTATAAAGGTATCAAGGAGAGCCTCATCTATGCTCCTGTCCCCTCAACCAGGCAACTAAGAGCCTTGAAGCCTCTTTTGATTACCTTGGTACTCGCATTTTCAACTTTGTTGCTGCCAACCTGGACAACCAGTAGTGGATAGAAATCTGTAACCACTGAACTCCATAGTGCAAATTAATTTTGATGCTAAGTGTTCTTCTTTGTGTTAAGTCATTGGGGAAAGAGCATAATTTAGAGACAAAACCAGAATCAAATAAGATTAGGATCTTAATATTGTGACAGCAGCTTTATTTCACTAAAACACAAAATCCTGGATAGTAAAGACAAGACTGATTTAGTCAAGTGAAATATCCAATTTCTGTCTTTCTCTTTTCAGCATTTGGGAAAATAATACAATTTATTTCAAACATATCCACTTGGGTTAATTGGCTTTCTCCAGGTTTGGCATGTTAAAATCTTGGTTCTGAAAAGAAAGTCCCATCATCAAAACTATAACTGTTTTCTTTTATCTGGTAAGAATAATTAATCAAATCCCTGAACTTTGTTTCCCCCGGGAATCAAGAAAAAAAAAAAGGGCTTAAGTTAATCTTAACAAAATATTAACAACATTTTCTTCTGTTAATTTGCAAAGTATTTTCAATTAAATTGTTATTTTAAAAAATTTATCTCCTATCATTAATATTGTTACTTCCTATTGACAAAGCATTTTCTATCACTCACCTTGGAATTTTGCTGTATTTCTTTCCCAGAAAAAAAATTTTAAAACTATGTTAGTTAATAAGTTGTGTAGAAATATAAAATCTTATCATAAAGTGTGTATCTGTCCTTTCAGGACTTTTTCTTTCTTCTTGAGTGGCCGGGAACACAGTGAAAGCATATGTACATTTACTAATAACTGTAAGTGTTCTCTTATAGAAAAAATATATAAGCACCAACTTATGATGAGGCAATTTAAAAATAAAAATCTAAAAGCAAATAACTGCTTTTGAAAGTTGTTTTCCCACTGAGATTGTTTCTATATTATAATTGCTTATTTTTCAAATGAGGTTCAATATTCCTAGAAAACTGGTAAAACTTTTTAAGATATGTCTATAAATAGTTCAATATTTATGATTGGTAGACTGAGAAGTCATATTTACTAACCCTTGGAATTGTGTTCTTTGTGGCACTATTAATGTAGTGTGAAAAATGTTGGCTCTTATCTCTAACATAATTGAATTTTTTTTATCAACTGCTCTCAGAAAAGCAGCTTGACCTGCATCTTTTCAGGGTCAGTGATTTTTGAACTCGGTGATTCAACAAAGATTATCAAGTAGGAATGTGTAATAGCAGTGTTCACCTAAGATTTGCTTTCTGACACTGTCAGTTGGGAAAAAAATAGATTAAACATATTTGCATTAAAAAGATTTTTCAGGTAGGTCAATGTCAAATAACTTCACATTTTTTCCCCACTTATATTATTCATTCTTCAGCCTGTATTTTTATAATGTTTCAAGTATAAAAGTGAAATTTCATTGTTTGTTGTCCATAGAGCAAGCCATATAAATTATCTATAGCTACAAAAACAACTAGTCAGGCCTTATTTGTAAAATTATAACTACATTTATTAAGTAGAAGATATACTATTAGCAGAGAGAGTTCCCTAATTCCAAGAATGGCTGCAGGTGATTGTTGTTTGTCAGCTGATTTCTTTTGTAAGAAGTAAAGTGTTGACATTTCTAAAAGGAAATACTGTTATTGCATATGTGTCAGTTAAAGTTACTCCTGAGCTAACTAAATTGTTGAATTTCACTAATTATTACAGTAAATAATATTAGTGTGAAAAAGCATAAAATTAATACCAGTGGAACAGTTTTCTTCTACTTAGAAATAACTGTATTACAAAAATATTCTACAGGGAAGTTAAAATTTATTTCATGTGCTGGTGTAGAATAGTCTGTGCACGAAGAAGAAAATAGAATCTAAACTTAGAGATTTACTAAAATTTTTATAGCAATGGTATGATTAAAGAAAGGTAGTGCTTAGCAGGGGTAGTTAAAACTATTTCTAGCAAAATTTCAGGACTAATTTAAGACAAAAATCTTACCCTTTTTTTCCCCTACACATTCTGAATATATTTGAACTTGGAAGGTCCACATGAACTGCTTTTTTCCATGAAGACTTTGACTGTAATTTATATCTCATGCATTAATTCACATGCATTCATGGCACATGAATCCTTTTTGTATAATCCTCCACAAAAGTCATAATCAAAACACAAACATAAATTACCATCTTAATTAATTTAAAAAGGGAAGGGAAGTCCAATGACAGTCCTGATACTACTTTTTGATGCTAATGGGATGGTCTTCATAGTACAGTATATTATGGAGAAAAACAAGAATACCAAAAAAAGTTGAACACAGATTGGTCTATTTATACTAATACATAGCTTTTCTCCTTTTTCCTTTTTTCAAATCAATTGAAAGAGCCAGTTCATCTTAACAGTAATACTTAAATAAAGAATATTAATTATTCTGTACAGAAGACAAAAGGCTTTTTAGATAATAATTTCCTTGTGATTTTAAAAAGGAAATTTTCCTTACATTCATTCTACTACAATTTTTTTTTTTTCTATAAAAGAAGGCATTATCAAAAATCCTTAACCAGAAGAAATCCTCATTCAGTATAATTAAATTCAAAACAGCAATGGGAGATTAATCTGCATTTTCCATGAGATAAACTTTCATAAAAATTCATGGCAGTTGCATCAAGACAAGGACTGCTTGAATTCACCCGTCCTTACCATATCTCAACAGTACAGCGAGAGCATTATTTAGAACACACTTAGTAGATTTTTTTTTTTTTTTCAATGAAAAAAATGTTTCCTTGGCTTAGTTTCCCAAAAACCTAACCATATATCAAATGCCAAGAATTTGCTGGCCCTACTCCCAGTTATCAGTTTCAGACATTTGGCTAACCTTCCTGACTAACATGAAGCTTAGACACTGTGCTTTCCCACATGTTCTCATCTGGAATGCAGCCCACACAGATGATGGAAGACTGAGCAACCAAGCATGTTTGTAGGAAACCCTGAAATGTAGCATAGCTCTCTCCAGAGATTCTCTGACAGGGAAGCATGCATACAAGTATTTATTCCATTGTTTAATATGTATTCTNAATAAAGGGTTGGTTCTAACTTTTTGGCCTCCAAAGACTGTGTTTAAATCCTAAACTTTTTTTGCATGATTTTCAAAATTATAAAATTTTTAAATGAAAAATTTTAAATAGCTTACTTTGAAAGCTTTCATTTAAGCCTTACCCCATATCTAATTTTGGGTTTGCAAACCATTATTCAGAATTCATTCTCCCATCACAATCAGAGTAAAACAGTGCCCTGGTTGTTCATCATACAGAGTAGTGCAATGACATCAAATATCACCATACACAGCTCTTCTTAATGAAAAGGTACAGGGAGGTTTTAGTTTCTAAATTATTGCTTCTTCTTTGTTATTTCAACTACATCTCGTTTGTCCACAACAGAATTGCATATTCTCCAGTCCCTTGAAGTCTAATTTGGAAGTTTAAGCACAAACTTATTTTCATGGTCTCTTCCAAGCACAAAGAAAGTTAGGCTAACAAACTTCCGGGAATTATGTCTAAAGTCTCCACTTTATTGGCTTCTGGGCCTTCTTTCCCCCATTTCTTTTTTTTTTTTCTCAATAAAAGGATCTTCTATGGCAGCCAATGATTACCTAAACTGTAATTCCTTGTTGAAATAGTTTCTAATTGTTTTTATTTTCTATGCCTCCTTGTTAGTCACTCCATTTATGCCCCTTTCCATTCTGAGACTTTTCTTCATCTAACAGTGTTACTGGTACACAGGCATTACAGTTGAAGGTTCTGTACTTTGTAAACATTCATTTGTGTCCAAGTTTTTTTAAATTTAAAAATGTTTGGGCTCTTGAAAATGTTTAAGTTTTGCTGCAGTGTGCTGTTTGAATTATTTTCTGTATTCTTTAGAAAATATTTTAGTATTTTTCCTACTTAAGAAAATGAGAAAAAATACTTTTG